>CM050409.1:14152502-14752502 GCA_027580255.1 Therioaphis trifolii | reverse complement strand
TATCACAACAGATAAAAACCATACAGTGGAATACATATAATTTTCTTTAAAGGGTATAAGTGAAAAAATGTAACCTACGTAAAAAAAGCGATTCAAGGTAGAATTTTATAACTCCCTAAAAAATGTTTTGGTAAGCCCTCAAAATCAAAGATCTATGTTCAATGTTCATGCAGTTAAGTATATGAAGTTATGACCTACATTATGTATAATACATATCCTAGGGATTTTTAATTTAACAAAATAACTACCTATTAATATACTTAAATAGTCTTAAATAGTATATTATAATTGAAAGGCGCAGATATTGATTGGCAAATATTATATCTGTTGTCGATATTTTGATTTGTGGGAATAAATATAATATAAAGTACGAATTATAGACATCTTGTGTATTCCTCTTTAACAATACCTGATATATTACGTCTCTAAGTCTCGTGTATCACCAGGTAGGTACGTGTGCCTAAATAAACACTTACAGCTAATCGTATAATATTTGGGTGTGATACAGTGGCGTACACACATATTTTCAATGGGGGGGGAGGTATATTAAAAATTATACATATACCATTTGAACATTTTAAATTATACCATTTTATTACAACATTACTCTTATTAAAGAAAAAACTCTATTGATTTTGAACCCCCTCTCGTGTGTACGCAGCTGGTACGATACGTTATTAGATTGACGACGCCGCGCTGCGCTAAATCAGCTGTGACCGGTACACGCAAATTATGCATACCTACACCGTGTACCTAATCGTATGTATAATGTTTATATGTATTTATTGTACACACAAAACGTGTATAACAGTGCCTGTTCTGCGGATACGATTAAACTTGCAATTATGCAAAGTATTTATTGGGGACGTCTCTCATAATTTATTCACGAAAGGCTTCCTTAACACGAAAAAACCGCTCTTATTTTTCTTCACCAAGTATCAATTGAAAAACCATCTATATATATATATACTGTGCTCATGAAAATTTGATTGTTGATCGTGTTTTGATAACTCATCAATCACGTTTATGGTCATTACTCATTAGTATTGCCAGGATACTTGTATAATTATTTTTTGAGAAAAATTTATTTTCCAAATTCCATTTTTTCATTCATTTTGTTACAATATAGATACACACCTAACACTCGCATCGTCAGCAAACGCTTTTATACAGGTAAACGAATACTAGATAGTAGATATATCATATACGTAGGTAGATAGCAGTAGATACAACGTAATTCGTGGAGTAATAAAAATATCAAAATGAAAAAGGAGGTAAATGTGTTTTTGCGTGGTCTTACCTCGCAAAATGAGTTGCTGGGGAACACCAGAACCTTTACGTTTTTATCCTTGTAATTGTTGGCCAAAGTCGACAGTTCATGTACGTTTGGTTCGGTGAAAATGCAGTTAGACGCGTAATTTACGATGACCAACACTTGACCTCTGAAATTCAAATGTAATGTACGTATAAAAGTACATGATACATAGCTGTAATTTCATAATTTATAATAATATGTATCATATTCCAAAGCTCATTATACTTTGCATCCAGTGGCGTATTTTTTTTCGGGGGGGTTGTCCTCCATGTCTGGACACCCCCCAACTTAAAAAAAAATCTCACGGTTTGCCGTAATTCAAGCCTGAATAAAATATGATAATTTTGACAAAAATCGATCGTGAAACGTAAACCGCGATCAACATATTTCATGAACATGAAGTTTACTAATTTATATGCACTTATTTTTGGTACCTATTATTGACTTGGTGATCAGCTTTAGATGCATTATTTGTCAAAATAATATGCAATAAATGATTTTCAGTAGAATTTTGTTATCTCAGTAGTTATACTTGAATTTTGTTTTGTGTTCACGGCTATTATTAGTGGTTTCAATGCTATTTCGACGATTAAATGCCTTAGCAACATTAGCTATCCATAGAGAAATTGAGGTTGATATAGATGAAGTTATTGAACAACTCAGTCTTAAAAAAGGCGCATAGATTATGTACTCTACATTTAATCGATGTTTTAGTTTTATTAAATTAACAATTTAATTTACAACAAAATGCTAATTGTTAACTAGGTATTTTTTAAATTTCTATTAACTTTTGTTTAGTCCTACAATAGTAATTTGACAAAAAATATAGTTTTTCTTTGAGTTAAATTGTCCTTGGTTTATCTAAATTTGTTTATTATTTTTAAAGGGATGTAAATTTGGAACTTCTACGAGTTCACATGATCCCAAAAATGTTGGACACCCTCCGAAAAATATGCCAAAATAAGCTTCTGTTTGCATCGATATTTAGCATTTGTTATATAATGCTTATCACGTTATACCTAATCAATTAAAAATTATTGATACTATTAAATAACAAATATTTTACTCTTTAACCAGTAGAGGCGTTATTATTATTTAACAAATAAATGTATTTATTAATTAACATAACTTGCATCTATACATATATGCATGTATCGAAAGTTCACGTTACAAAAATGGTGAAAGTTAAAGGTTAACTTAAATCAAGTTAAAAAACTTGATTGAAAAATTCGTTTGCTTATCAAAATATCGAAAAACTGAGGGCTGTGACAATAAGTCTTATACGTATATTAATAGTACGCCGACGTATTAATATATATATACTTTTATGATAAAATTATTGACTGAAAAATTATTGCATATACCTAATTTTTTGAAATCTATTAAGTATTTTTCCACGAATTCGGTTAAAAGTTTAATTTTTACTCTTTACTAAAAATCTCGGTGAATCACAGTTACCGATCGAATCGATATTTGCTCGAAGGCCGCGTTTACGTGCACCTATAAATATTTACTCGTATTTCCTTAGGCAAACATCTTCTCCATAGCAATTCTTGACGGTGTAATCATAAACACTAGACGAGCAGTCGTTGGTTGCAGGTGTGTCGTACACTGATCCAGAATGTTCGTAAGAATCATAGCTATCGAACTGTATCGAACAAGATTCAGAATCATACTCCGAAGACGATTTCACGGAGATCGGCAACTGAGATGAAAACAAATAAATAAAAATTAAAACTTATAACTTTATTTCTTACTATAATCCATTGAATGAATGAACATTTTTCACACAACGGAAAATAATAGTGCGTAAATTAGGGGCATATTTTAGGATTAGAGGCTATCGCCCCCTCTCCCCTAGATCTATATTAAATGTATAGATTTTATGTTTGATACGATGAGAAAAAAAATTTTTAAAATTGTGTCTTCAATATGACATTTTTTATTTTCTCA
This sequence comes from Therioaphis trifolii, assembly GCA_027580255.1. Taxonomy (NCBI): domain Eukaryota; kingdom Metazoa; phylum Arthropoda; class Insecta; order Hemiptera; family Aphididae; genus Therioaphis; species Therioaphis trifolii. The sequence goes on along the minus strand of CM050409.1, from coordinate 14,749,234 downwards.
TTACTCATAGATTAAACATTTGGCTGAGAAATCAAAAGTCACAACAAAGCCTGACCGCAAACAAAGATGATTATCATGATATAACTATAGAATAGATTAAATAGATTTAATCTATTCTGTGACATAACCTATTGTTATTGATAAAATCATAAATATCTTTTCAAATTCGAAGAATTAGTTATTCAAAATGCAAATTAAGGATTATTTATCTCATATAGGAATATTTAGTCTTCTAAAAATGTTTTCATTTAAATATATTAATAATTTTATACAATTTGCTACTATGTTAATTTATTAAATTTCAAAGAAAAGCACCACTGTTATGAAATGTATTCTGCGTAGCAGTATGATATGACTACTTTGTTAAACTATTGAATCATTGCATATTATTTGATTACTTGAAAACATAAATTAATTGTTTATCTGAATATTAGCTCAAAATATTTCAAATATGCCAAAAAATATTATATTGTGATTATCTCTGGGCCAGTGGTAGAGAAACAAAATTAAGTTGCCCCCTTCTCTACGAAAATGGCTAAATACTCCTCCCTCATATATATGCGTCGTATCAACGTCATAAAAGGGACATTAGTTATTTGCCCAATAATGTATTTATTTATAACTTTGTATGATAATATTGTTCAAAGTTTAATAGATTTTGTGAGCTTCCTTACATGGCCATAAAGTGCTGTTATTATCTAACTAACGAAGTGCGTTGTAAAAAAATGTCTTAACTATAGGTATACAGTTAGTGTTCACGGTAGAGTTATTAATCCGGTCGTTATTAAATCATTCGTGGTAATGCGGTGAGTTTGGTAGCTTAACCATTCAATCTTACAAGAGGAAATTAAAAAGTACCCAATATTTTGTACTGACTATAGAGGAATCGCATACGATAATGAAAAAAATATACAATAAATAAACAGTAATATTGGATTACGGAACATTACAGTGTGGAGTACTTTCATTAAAAATTGTAAGTTAAATGTATAAATTTAACCGATTTCAATAATAAAAACTTTACTCGAAACATTAAAAACTAAAATCAAAAGAAATATGATTAAAGACAATCAGGTTATAACGTCAACTAATTCAACCTATCTTCACGCCCAAGCTATAGGCATGATAATATGAATAAGACGAAATAGATCTTTAAATGAAATACATGATACTGTACAAATAACTCTTAATAATTTTGCATTAGAACTCCGTCAAACGAATTTCTCATTTCTAAACGTTAATCGATATAGGGCAAATACATATTTTTCTCAATACATTTTTGGAGTACATCCGAGAAGTTTTCGAAAAAATTACCGTTATTAATAATTGTGTTCGGATTAAATGAGGCGCCGTATACAATATTCAATATCGCATGATACGAATTCCGGTAGTCGGTACACACTTGTCCAGTATTATTCTATGTTTTAAGTAAGTTCCAAAATCGTTTTTACATTCACTTATAGGTATTTACGTATCTAGAAGAATATTTAAAACGTAAACAAGGCATAACAAAAATAATACCTATATATCTCTGAACAAGCGCTAATACCTTTCACATATTAATATAGTACACACCCAATATACCAGTAACTCCTATAGTTTCACAAGTACTTTAATGAGAAATGGATTTATATATATATATATATATATATATATATATATATATATATATATATATATATATATATATTATATATATATACATACGTTCTTTCAAATTCCTATTTCTTCTTTGTTCTATTTTACGCCTATACTTTAAAAAAACCATCGGTATTCTTAAAAAAAAAAAAAAACACAAAAATCGACTAATGAAATAAACGTGACACGATCGCTTCCTGTATGGATATAACTGTAAGGGAAGTATCACGTAGGTAAAACTTAAATAGATTATCTTATAAAGACGACAAAACGCACTTCGTACACAAATCTTATTCCATTGCTGCTGCGGTTATGTTTGATTTCCATAATATCATGTTATTATATATATATCTAAATATTTAATTTGTATTATGACGTGGAACGCGTACAACCAAAAACAAATCTCCTACATTCAATACTTGGTGTATTTGATATATTTTTCAAATGCAACAGTTTTTGTTATATTCGTTATTTTCAACTAAAAAAAAAAATTTTTAAAATTGTTTTTTCTCTACGGGATTTTTTTAAGTTTTAATTTTCTTAAATAGTGCACGTACCAAATTATTTATATAGCTGACATTACGAAAGAGAAACTCTTTTTTTTCGGAAATTTCGATAGTTTCATTTGTATTATTGGACGAAAAGCTTGAAAAACATAACGAACGCATAAGCATTTTAAGTAAGTAAATCAGTGTAATATACATTATACAATATTATACCTGCAGCAGCGAGCGCTAAGTGCCACGTGATCAACACCGAACGCCGACGGCCACGATAGTAACAACCTGCGGAAAACGCGCGCGCGCGGAGTGAAAACGGTGGGCGCGATGACGCGACGCCGGAGCCAAGAGCAAGGACAGACATCGCGCGCGTTCGTCCGCCGTTATCGAGATTTGAATATTGCACGCGTAGGTACGCGTAATTACCGTCGCCAATGTACCTGCTTGTACGCCGGGGGCCGTACGGTGCCATCGTCGGTATTCGACGACGACGATAGTCGACACAACGGCGCGGCGTCACCGGCCACGAATCTCGTGTCAGCGGCGACGGTTGCGCACGCGCGCCCGCCGCATCGGTCCCGCGTCGCACGGGGGGGAGACTTCAAAACGGCCGTCGCCGAGATCTGGGCCTACCCTCCCCTCCAACAACCCCCGCCGAGCGCTGCCGACGGCTAAGAAGACCTAGCGGGTTTTCGACGGTGCAGTTACCGGTGTGGCGACGGCTTTTTCACATTAGACCACGGCCCCTACCTCCCCGTCTCACCTCTGACCTCCGCCGCGGCATCTCGATTGATATCTAAAAAACGGCGGCTATGGCAATGGGTTTCGGCGAGGGACGGGCAACTGGCGACCCCCGGGCTGCATCTTACTCGTGTACATACGATATAATATACATTACTATATTCATATAAAAGTATATATTTATTCAAATAATGTATACAACAGAATCACACTTTTAGACTACGAAACTGTACCATAACATAAATCGTATAGAGATTAAACGCATTTGCGTATAATATGGACGTGTAAAACTGTAATAGAATTATTTCTACACTATATGATTTATACGGGATTAGTACACTTTCCCGGCATTCAATTGCCCGACATCACGATTGCCCGACACTACAGTTGCCCGACAATATCAACGTCACCGACGCGTCTGCCGTCGTCGAGTACTATCGATCATAATCAATCAGAGTGACAGAGTGTCAGACGATCGAAATGATGCGAACGAGACGACGTGCGAATTCGGCCGCATATACTCGAACGGAGCCGAACGAACGAAATTCTCGTACCACGCAATATTGCGTAAATCGTGTAAATATTGACATAATAATTGTTTTGCAGATACGCCTACTGCCCGATCAAATGACAACAAAACAATTCTAGTCGTGATGTACTAATGTACAAAATATTTGTTGACACTATACACGTAGAGTGTTGCTTGCAATTTTGAATTTTTAGTGTTAACTTTTCACCTGTCGATTTGATAAACAGATACCTGTTTAGAAGCGTATGTTCATAATTATTGCACAATATACCTTATGAAGGTATCTGATGAACGTAAACATTTATACACACATGTGTACAGGACTAATAATGTTTGAATAAGTTCTTAATATTCTAATTTATTTTACAGTAATTTTGAAAAGAACATAATATGTATAAATGATATGAATTCATAATATTGCAGCCCTATAAAATGCAATCTATCTTCATTATAGTTTTAACCTAACCTTATACGTGACTGTGTTTTTTCACTTTTTTATATTCGAATAATCAAGCTATGTACACGCATCGCAGCTTTTATACGTTGCGCTCAACTATTATACAATATGCAATATGCATACACAAATTACATTTGAGCTGTCTTATGAAATGTAAAAAAATCATTGACTAGTATAATATACTAATATTTTACTCGTATGTGGGTTATCTTTAAATTCTTCTTGTTTCAAATCTATGTATTTATAATAAAAATTTAGGTATTCGTACTTATTATTTAATTTGATATATATATATATATATATATATATATATATATATATATAAAAAAAAAATTGATGATTTTGAATTTAATAAAATATATCACATATTTAATGTATTTCTCTGATTGGTAATTGCGGAATCACATAACAACTAGCAGATACTCTTAATTTTATTTATAAGTTAGTTCAGTGATTTTATTTTGATAAAAGCGCACACAGTCAAAAAACAAATACAAAAAATTTTAGTACCTAATAGTGGGAGAGAGTATCTATCAACGCATCAATAATTTTACTTGACCATGTTGATTACTGATTAACCAATTAAGTGCGAAAAATTTAATCATAACTACTCAAGTAGGTCGTATTCAATAACTTTTGCTACCTAATTGTCAGAGTCTAAGAACCCGTATAGTAGTGCATACATATATAAATACCATCCGTCCTTTAATTTATATAATTATATGTATATATAACTTCACGTCTCGTCATTACTGAGAATATACCGTACAGTTTATACGACTGTGCCTACATATACGAATATTATGTATGCATTATAATAAATATGAAACACACGACGATACGGCGTGTGACGCGACTTTACGCGCATGTAACCTTATACGACGTGTTAAGGTTAACACTTGACGTTTGGTTGCGCATAGACATCAATTATTACATTGAGGTAAGGTGCAGCGTGCCTCAACAAACGCCGCGTACCTATGTACGGTGTTCTATGTCACGTTTATATACGGTATAATATTAGGGTTGAGATGTTATAAGTTATTATTACGATTCACCCGTGTTTCTACTTCTGGTATATAGACCCAGTCGCCATTAATTTGTTTTATACAATGACTGTATACGGTATACCAACAGGTTTAGGAGATACCTATGATGTAAAAGCTGTACGACATGAAATGTTATGCTTTGTTTGTTTTCTCGCAACGTTTCTGGAAGTTTCTGAAATATGTACTTATTTTCAGTAGGTAATAAATTGATATTATTATCGGCCTTTTATGAGACTGTCAAAGTGTTAAGAGACCAAATAATAAATGCATTTCACATAGCAAATGGCTAAGCGTCAATCATAGATATTTCAAATTCACAATGATGATAACTAAAAATCGAAATCGTGAAACAATATTCAATAGTAAAACGCAAAATTATTTTTAATATTTCGTAATAATCTTTACGAACACATAATTTTACAACATATTTCAAAAAGTTAAACACACATTTTAATATTATTATTGTACGTAAATGTAAATGTGTGATTTTTATTTTTTTTTTATTTTGTATAGTTCTTTATGTTATAAACTTCTCAACCCTAGACCGAAAACGTCATAATAATATCACCTACAATTTACAAACGAGTTGGACGAGCAAGACGAAACAGTCTTACCTTTTTCGAAAATTGATGAGAACCAACCTATTTGCATGTGTGTGTGTGTGTGTGTGTGTGTGTGTGTGTGTGTGTGTGCGTGTGCAGTAAGACGATCCAGTACTTAGCGATTTTATTTTTGTTAATTTTAATGCAGTATGCGAACTCAATGTACCTAGGTATGCATTATTCAATCGGTCATTACGAACGAACGGACGTACAAAAATTAAACGTGTACGTCCAATGCTAGTAATTAACATATAATGCAGATGTACATACTCTATAATCATTACCCTGCGTCATCGTGTATTGTGTTATGTTATTTTTACATCTGTTTCGAAACGTCTGGACGCACGCAACAGGTGCGCGGTAGGACTTTCAGCCTTGTACAGGAGCTGGTGGGTTTGTATGTGTACAACGTCCACAACGGCGTGCGCATATGTAATATTTTATTATTTAAAGAATCAGCTAATGTACCTATACGGGGTTGAAGGAAACGTTTCCTGTTTTATTTTCCTCTCAAAGCCGTTAAGTTTTCGTTAATTTTTTATTTCATTTCATTCTATTCTATTAACCGTTGCATACGACGAGATACGATTAAAATGAATAGAATGGTACAGTTGAAAATTTCACAAATCATTGCGTATAAGAGATATGTTTAATTCAGGTACCTATACGGTATACGTACTATTATTAACGATACCACCAGCGTGTTGTTCACACAAATGTCATTTGTTAACTGTTCATGATGAATTTTCCTATAAAACTCAATCACCTAAAAATCGGATTTTCACTCGCTTTACCATTCATATTATAACCGTTTGTTTTAAGTTCTACGATGTAATATTTGAGTTGTTATAAAATCGCGTGGTCTTTGTATGATTTCTACAGAAAAAAAAACATCTGAAATGTAAAATCTATCGCACATCAATATGGGTTCGTTATAAAAATATTGTTCTTTCCGCGTTTTCAATATAGTGGTTGTAAACGTCATTCTAGAAATGCAAATGCTGAAAAAATAGTTTTCTCTGAATTCATGTTACAAACAATTTACCATTCATATGTCAAACAAATTTTATCACGTTTATTATTTACACTTCAATTTTATTAATAGATCTTTCCAGTGTGGTCCAATATATGATATTCGAGCACTGAATGTTTGGACCTAGTGTTTAATGTAATAATCTCAAGTTGTTTATCATTATTCATTAAATATATTAACAAATAAAAAAGGACGCATATATTTCGCTCAACGGACAAGTTAATGGTTTTGGGTGTAGAGAAACTTAAATGAGCTACTTTTACGATTAATGAACAATACGTGTATTATTTTATTTGAAATTTGAAATCAATGATAAATCATTGTTTTCGGAAAAAGATTCTAGGGAAACACAAATAACAATTTTAGCATCAATTTGTTAAGTATTTGAAAAATGAAAAACCATATGATAAACAATTGATGAGATTTTAAAGTTTGTAGTATAAACAAAAATTCTGAAATAATCCATGTCAATTAACAATAATTTGAAAGTTCTATATATGGCCTTAAAATGGTAAAATGTTTTCGAAAGTGATGTCTAGTTTGTTGAAAGGTTATTTTGATATTTGATGAAAATGTCTAATGTCTATCACCAATAAACTTGGATTTATGTCTAAATATCAAAAATGAATTTAATGAATATCTTGTTTATACAAACGTTTAACCTTATGACTCAATTTCTGGTAAATTTTTCCATACGCTTGGAAATATCACGAATATAGAAAAATGAACTCTATAAAATACCAAATAAATTAAATTTCTGATCGATAGGAATAATCGATAAAACTTTTGGAGTATTATAATTACCCAAAAACATAGCATACATAAAAAAAGCACTATGGGTATTCTTCAGTACTAGGACATGATAATGGTGTTAGATGTTAACAGCCTTAGATTGGCGAACGTTTCGTGTGATATAATATAATTTGTAATTTGAGATCAACAGGGTTCATACGACTCACAAACAAAAAAAATCCAGGACTTTTCCAGGACTTTTTTCAATTTTTAAAATTAGTTAGGATAAATGCATTTAATTGAATAAACAAATGAACTAGGTAAATTCGACTTAATAGTCAAAATGATGGGTTCATTCTAACACAAAAAATATTGTATACCAAGTAATATTTATAACATAATAATTTATTTATTTTTAAAATTATAAATAATTATCATTTTTAATTATAACTTAGGAAGATAATTATTTTTTTTTACTTAAATAAGTATTAATTTTTTGTGCATAAATATTAAAAATATTGGTACACATTTTTACAAAATAACTTATAAAATTAATTGGATTAGCATTTATTTGTTAATTTCTGTTTCAGTATTATTATTTGTTCATTTAAATCGTTTACTATTTTTTCTGATTCCATATTTTGTTTTGTGTAAGCATTTGATTTGGATAATAAAGTGAAGTCCATTTTTACTTCAGCTTGTTGAGCCATGATATATGCTTCTTTTTTTAAAACCTCTATAGACTTTTCCAATTTAATTTTTTTTTTTCAAGATTACTTATTTCTTCTTTTATAAGCTGACGTTTATTTTTTTTCTCAGAATCAATTATTTCTTTCTTTTTTTCTTCCAAATAAAATTCATACTTCATTCTTGAGTTTTTGGCAGAAATTAACAAATCTTTGGTTATCTTGATATCTGATACATCTTTATTTGAATTTTTGATTTCATCATAAACAGATCTCATAGATTTGATTGTTTCATACTTCAAATTTTCTATCATCATTTCTTTATTGACAGAAAATCCACGTTCCACTGACGCCTGTCCATGTGATAATATCAGTATAATTTTTAAAACTTTCCACAAATCCAAATATTCTTTTTTATTGTGTAAAAGTTTTTGGTAAAAAATATCCAAGCGTTCATTGGAAGAATTGAAGTTTTTAAACTCAGAACATTGAAGAATCATATTATGCACAAATAATTTAAATTGTTTTAAAGCGAAATCACAAGTATTGGATGTTAAAATATTATAATTTTGTAATTCTAAAAGCAAGGATGAAAAAAGTTTTTCTGAATTTGAAGATAATATTTCATTTGGGTTGATGCATCTGGAATATCTAACTATTGGGTACAACAAAGGATTTTTATGTTGAATTTTCTTAACAATGGATAAAACCATTTTTCGACAATCTACTCTGAATTGTAATATTTCTCTTTCATTACATTTTTTGGACTTCAAAGAATCATTAAGGCATTTCATGGCGGCAAACCCAATTTCAACTTCATTAGCCATCATATGATTATCAGATTTTTCAACGTCTAACTTTAATAGTGAAGTGTGTGTTTTAGTAGATTGAAGCTTACTTTTTTTAATTACTAGTGTCATCAAATCATAAATTAGATCCAAAATGTCATTTCCTTGAAATGGTATCATTGGTGCATCAGTTTGATATTTTTTTAAATATTTCTCCAACTTTGAACCAATAAAAGAGAAAAAATTAAGCTTGGCTATAATAAGTTCATCTTTACATGCATCCTTTATAATTAAAAAAGATTTGGCACTTGTAGCTGATTTTGGTTTTTCTGTATATGAATTTACAAATGCAACTATATTAGGCCAAATACTGATAGCTCGATGGGCAACAGCGACATCTTCAACCCAACGAGTGGCGCAAAATTTTAAAGGGAAAATATCAGATTTATTTACGTTTATATAGTCCCTTCGCCTCGATGATGAATCTTTAAATATCTGCCACATGCTTCGTAATATATCAGCAATGTACCATCCTGTTTCAGAAACTCCAACTTGAAATGCACGATGTAACGTATGAACACTACAGCTACCTGAGTGAGGAAAATTGAATTTGTGTTATTTTTTAAGTAAATAAATTATTTAATACAGGTATACATATATATGAATTAAATACTTTCGAATAATATTTACCTATGTCAATAAGATTAGGATAATCAGGATTTTCATTGCTTCTTTCGGTCTGATAATCTTTAAGCAATTTTAAATTAACATTTGGTCCATCCATTCCAAGTTGTAATAGATGGCGCATATTTAATTCACCGCAAGCATTATGCAATGCAGATAACAAATCAGTAGCTTTAGTGTGACCAAGGAATTCTGAGGTAAGGTATCTTGTTGTAACACACTGTGTATTTTCATCATAAAACCGTATCATAATATCCATTTGTTCTTTATGAATAACATAATTCATAGTTTCATCAAAGCATGCAACAAAGAATTCTTGTTCACGTACTTGTTTTATGAGATTCTGTTTAAAATATGGAGCAAGACCGAAACATATCAAATAAGCACACTTATCAGCTCCACAAGCATATTTTTGAGCTATTTCACTATCTGGAAACATAGCTGAAAATAATTTATTATTATTTTTGCATGAGTTGAATGACATATGTTTCATCACTACATTCAATGTCCACAAAATTTCCGCTTTTAAAGAAGATTCGTTTAAGGCATATTGACTTAAATTTGAAACTGATAAAGTTGTGATATTTTCCTCCCTTACTGAACTTAATTCTGAATTTTGATTAGTATTAGCATGGAACACATCTTTCTTTACATTTTTAATAGAATTAATTGATGTAATGTGCTTGATGCTTTTCATATGGCTTGTAACAGCAGAATGACCCATATTTTGGATGCTGAATGACTTTCTACATAATGTGCAGTGTGCTGAACCTTTTATGTTCTTTTCTTCTTCAAGCCAATCTTTGTACAGAGGATTGACGAGCCACTCTTTATTAAAACTGCAGTTTTTTATTTTAGGCATTTTTTACAAAAAATACGTTTTAATACGAACCACATTAAACATAAAATACACTAAATAAAAGTTAAAACAATTAAAAAAAATGTATTTTGACCAATTACAGTGGAAGTAATACCATAGATTGAATACCCACATGGATATATTTATTTTTAAGTCAAAATATGAATATACATAGATTTATTCTTTACATTGTGACCAACATGATACAGATACTTTGGTCTATTAACTTTACTGTCCTACTGTTATGGCCGGTTGGCATATAAGCAAACCGTACATTGCTAGAGACCCATAGAAAATCGAAAGCTCTCATTGGCTCTAACCCTAATGAGATAAAAATTTTGCTATCAATTATCTGTTATCATTTATCAGATTCTGTTAATCTGTTTTGTAGTGATGGGCGATTCACGTCGGTGAATCGATTTAAATCGAAATTAAAAAATCGACCGATTTAAAAATCGGCCAAAATGAATCGATTTTTCGATTTAAATCGATTTTTTCTTATGATGTTTTCAATGAAACTGAGTAAAAAAATTAAGGCGTATCCTTTATTCCTTTCAAATTCATATTATCAAATACTATTTTATTTATTAATATACAATATACATACATATTTTATACAAATATTTTTAAGAATTCATTGTTATTAACAATACATAATTATTATTGATACATTTGAAAATATAGAATTTTTAAAATGTATATTTTCAAATTAATTATTATATAAATTAAATTATAATTTTGTTTAAGGTACCATTAGCTTACATTATATTAATAAATAATAATATATTACATAATATTAATGTAAATTTCAATCACTTTCTGAAAGAGATCCTAGGAACAGAAGCTTGTTTAAATATTCACCCGTCTAACGATTACGACTATCAGTCATTAGCTGTCCAGCTTTTGAAAATAAGCGTTCCGAAAGAACTGATGTCGCTACCATTGATATATAGGGGTTAACAATTTTTTTTAAATAAGGATAAATGGGCCCATGAGTGTCCTAAAATTATATTAGTTGATATGAATAACAGTTATTTCTAAATTAATATTAAACACTACAAACATTTAAATTGTTGTTCTTGTCATCCATAGAAAAAAGATTAGTTGTCATATTTCTTTTGAACAATGAAAGAATATTTTAAATCAAAGGACAAAGATTGTCAAATAACTCAAATAAATGAAAACATAAGCATTTGCTTATTATAATTTGTTAAATGATAACAGATAATTGATAGCAAAATTGTTATCTCATTAGGATTAGCCAATGAGAGCTCTCGATTTTCTATGGGTCTCTAGCAATGTACGGTTTGCTTATATGCGGCCGGTTGCACAAAAAAAAAATTATTGGTCCTATAACTTATTGGCTCTATAGGTTTTATCGGTTTGATAAAATATTTTATTGATAGATAAATATTAAAAATCGTTGCACAAATCATTGCTTATATGTGCTTATATTATTATATTTTGAGCCACATACCATAATGGTTCAGAGTGGTTCAATTATTTAAGGTTATGGTTCATTATTATTTTGATAAGGTTTCATTAATTTAATTTTATTGAACCGATAAAACTTATTGGACCAAAATCGGGCCTATAAATTTATGGATCAATAGTGACTAATGGTCGATAACTTATTGGTTCAATAACATTGTGCAACGTATTTTAATTTTTATCGATTCAATAACTCAACATATTGGACCAATAACTATTTATTGAACCAATATAGTTTTGTGCAACCGGCCATTAATGTCATAAATACATTTTGGGTATCTTAGATAACATCACAGATTATATGATATCAATCTATGTATATCATATAATCTGTGATTGTAATATTGTATCATAGTCCGTGGATAACATAATATAATATTATAATATAATACCACGATTAAAGATATAATGGTTATCCAAACATATGTACTGGAATACATGGTACTAGGAGCCAACGTCTGCGAATGCTGTTATTAGATAATTCTAAAGTACCTTAACTACTAGAGCTTCCGGTGCTAAATGTATATTAATATGAATAATATAGCCGCGAACAAGTGTTTAGAATAAACTGCACAATAATCTACCTTAGTTGATAGGATTCATAGAACCTATATAGTTAGTAATAGTATATACTATATACCACGAATTAGGGAGACAAGACATTAATTTAAATTGATTAACATTTAAAAAAATGATCATGGACCAAGATAAGAAATAACTGAAACAATTAACAACTCTCTTGACCTCAATAGGCCAAAATACAAAATTAAGGACATAATTAATAAAATTATAAATGTCCAGGATTTTTCCAGGATTTCAAGGATGGATTTAAATTTCCAGGTTTTCAAGAACTTCCAGGATATGTATGAACCCTGGATCAATGATAAATCATTGTTTTCAGAAAAGGATTTGGAGCAAAACTCAAGTAATAATTTTCGTATCAACTGGTATAAATTAAAAAAAATGTAATCAGAATCTAAAAAGAACATAAAAAATAAATACAATGTTAGACAATTCAAAATATTGCCTAAGACGTGACAAAGACCTACTGAAATTAATAATACCTAATAATCTTAATTATTATTATTTTTTTATTGAAAATAATTTATCGAGTTTAAATACTTATTTGAATAAAAAAATTAATTTCTATAATTTGTCAGTTTTTATTTTGTATTATTAGCGGTTCCCAAACTTTTACCACCACGGCACCCTTGTAAAATTGTTTTTGTTTAGCGGTAACCAATTTAAAATCATCCAATTTTTTTAAATTGGTAACTGTATAATATATAGGTACCCAATAAGCGAAGATAGTTGAAATTGTTCATAATAATTGTGTTACATATAAGCTACTATGCATGTTTTATCACAACTATAAAATTTAATATCAAACCATTCGCAATGTTTGCATAATAACATACATATTTGGTAATTTTGATTGAAAAAAAACCTTTCACAGCCAAAAGACATTATTTTAAATTAATTATTTAATTAGATTTTCTTGTAAATATAACCATAGACGCATTGTGTGCGATTCTAAATTGTGGAACCCTTGTGGTAATTTATATGGAACCATTAGGTTCTTAGGTTATAGGGAACACAGGGATACTGCTGTAATTTACTGATTCACCCTATTTAATTTGAAGATATAAATTGACCCACAGAATTAGATACAAACGGTTTAACCTAATATTTACTGTTATTTTTTATAGTTATAATAATTCCCTATAGTGAGATATTTTAAGGTTTTAACAGGATCTCAAAAAGCATTTTATTTTAACAATAACTTGTAATAAGCAACAGTAGCAGCTATTTATTATGAAGTGACATTTTGAAATTAATATGCGTATTTTAACATCATATTAAATAATATGCGATGATCAAAAGTTGTAATATCAAGTACAAATCCACTTCATAAATTTTATTTTATTTTTCTAGAGAATATACACCTTGTACTCTGTAGAGTATAGAGAATTAAGTTAGGCTAGTTTCTCATTAAAAAAAAATAAAAATGTAAAAAATATTTTCACCAATTTAAAATCAAAAAACTACCACTCTGCAGAATATACTGTTCTTTAAACAAAAATAATTATTTTAACCTATCTAGTATACACTTTACAGTGTAGACAGCTTTTAATGTGTTTTCAAAAAATATAAATTTAATTGCTTCAGATCATTTTAACAAAAATTATAATTGTAATTAGTTGAAATCTTGTCAACTTACCCAAAATATAGTAGCAGCAAAAAATAAAATCATACATTTTTGAATCTCCATTTTTGAAAACAATAACTTAAAATCTACTAATAGGTCAGTAAAAATCATACATTAAAGTATTTAAAATTACATCAGCACTGCGTATTTATAGATTTTGATGCAACTGTCAGTGTGATGAAATGACAGAATAGTCAATGTGATATCAATAAAGTACATAAATAAAAATTTAAAACAAACATCAATTTGATCCATTTGAGTTCATATTTTATTTTAACAAATGTTTAGAAAAAAAAACCTCTTCCATTCGTAACTTCTATATTATTATAAAGTCATACTGATAATGCGTAACAAATTAATAAAATGAAAGAAATATATATACTTATAAAATGTTTAAATAAAAATGTTTTTGACATTTTGCAGTCTCATTAATGTCATGAAAAAAAATTGTATCACTTAAACATAATAAATTTAAACATATAATATTCAATATAATTTGTATTTGATCATAATGGCTTTTAGAAATATTTTTCCAAATCTCTTTCCATATCCTGTAAAAATAAAAATAAAATAAAGATTACAACAAAATAATAGCTACCTATACACATTAAGACAGTTATTTGATGTCATAACATTCAAAGAAAAGATTAGGTTGGGTTTTCATGTTTCATCAGGGCCCTACTATTTATGTAAGGTTTTTTGGATAATAATGTACAATATATTATAATGTTGGTTATAAGGGCATTATAAGTATTTTTCCTGGGCCCATCACCATTAGAGGCCCCCCGAATGGATTTAATTCTGTTAATTTTGAAAGTTTGAACATTTTAAGAACACTAAAAGAAGTATGCTTATTCAAATATACTTGTTGAAGAATAAATTTCATTTTTTGCTGGCACACAAAATTGATAAGAAAATAAATGACCATTAAAATGCTCTATTAACTGTAGATACAAGTATTATACTTTTTACAAATAATAAACACAGCAAAAATTAATTTCTAAGTTATTTATGCACTTGCAGAACAAAATGCTTAGAAAAAATGTATTAAAAAGTTGTATAGATTTTGTAGTACTTATGAAATACAAATATTGTTTAATTAACTAGTAAGTATTGACTGTTTATTGATATTATACATATTTATATAGTAATATTATGTTAACTAATTTGGATTTCATAAAAATAAAGGTCAATTTTTTTTGTCCAGGGCTTCAACAATTTTAAATTAGGCTCTATGTTTTATATTTCTGTTTCTATTTATGAACATATCGAACAAATTTAAGAATATATATTTTAAATTATAAGTATACAGCTTTAACATAAAAGTTTACTTTAATTTTAGAAAAATAATATTTTTAGAAAAATAATACATGCATTAAATTCAGTGAAAATAATAAACGAGAAAGATACTTTTCCACACAATAAGTACATTATATATCTTAATATTGTCTACATTAGTTTATAGCTTGAAAACTATTATTGTTGCTAATAATATCAATAATTTGATGAAACATTAATATCATGGGTATTTTCTTTATATTTTCAATATCAATATCCAAAATAATTATCAAAACTATCACAAAATCAGTATGGTTGACCAAAACTCAGAATAATGAAATTGAAGGACGATTGAAGATTGAACATTTTAGATAAATATATAAGATAAGTAATAACTTGAATAATTAATAAACAGTGGCACATATTGATACATTTTTTAAAAAACAGTCCATGACCACTAATAAAACAATTGAATCTAATATCAGTTTTGATCACAATGTGACATAATTTTGTTTCTGTATTAATTTTATGTTTGTCCAACTTAATGAGTTTTTTTTTAGGCCTCATATTTTTTGTGTTATAGTAAACCTATAGAAAAATGGATTATAAAAAAACAAAGTAAATGGGTATTCTTTGGATTTTTAAAAAGGCTAGTTTCATGTATTTCTTCTATGACATTGTTTGTGACTTACATAAATTTTTATAAATAGTGTCAATAAAAGCATATTTTACTTCCTGCATTTTATATTGTGAAACAATAAATAAATTATTTATATTTTAAGTTCATAAATAAATTAAATTATGTAAATAGACACCTTTTATACGCCTTTACCAAATTAACTTTGTAAATTTATCGTATAAATAAAAATTATATTGGTGTTTAATAATACATAACAAACTGGCCAACAACAAAAACTATTATTAAGAAATTTAATAATATATTTTATTTTGACCATTCAAAAAATTATGTATCAGACAAAACTTATATTATTTGAGAATTGTACGAATGTACGATTTTATAATTAACCCAGTTTGTTCTATATTACACAGATACAAGAAACATGAAATTAAAAAAATTATACATATATCACGACTTCACTAGCTCACGTTAATATCATCTGACTAATACCAATTTTACTAATAATAATTTTGCAATAATAAAATATTATCCAGAATCTATGGGTTAGTGTTAACATTAACCAGATAATAAACATATGCATATATATATATATATATATATATAAATGACCGAGTTATAGCAATTTGATTTTACGTTATTTGCACGGGTATAACAGATTATAAAATACGTAGTTGATAATAATAAAAAGTTTGAACAATTTGTTAGATAAATAAAACTTTTATGAATAAAAAAGCTGGTAAGTGAGATGATAGTGGTACAAGTTCGTCCTTCGTCCCTTCGGTCCTCGGACAAGATATTGGTGATGAATGTATTAAGTTTTAAAGAAATGATGACTCATTTCTTTAGTATAAAATGATTCTGAGCAAAGCTTCAGTGCAATATAATTTATTATTATTTAAATACTGTTTACGTATTTTACGGTTATTTGTATAATTTTTGGTGAGTTATAATAATTTATTAATGTGTGTATAAAAAAAAATCCTGAGTCACGATTTTTGAATTTTTGTTAGGATAATTAGGTAGGTATATGAGTAAGGTCATATTAAATTTTCAGAACTTTTTGTCAAATATTTAAAATTATATTACATAAAAACTTTCAAACAATTTGGTAAATTAAAAGTTCTATATTTAAGTCAAAAGTGCTATAATTATTCTGAAAATGTTGTCCAATATAAAAAAATATGTATTTGATATTGGATAAAATTTTCAAGTTTCTAGCTTCAATACTTTTCGATTTATGACTAAATACCTAAAATCTGAACCGTGAAAATCTCGTTTACGGCGGATTTTTACCGATTTTACTCAGTTTTTCAATCGTTATTCTTGATTACTGGAAAAACTATGGAGATTTTGGAAAAATGACCTCTGTAAAGTACCATCTCAGTTCAATTTCGAATCTAAATAGTTGCGGGACGAAACTTTTGGACAAGGATTTCTATACGAAAATGTTTACAGAAAAAAAAAAATAAATAAAAAATAAACATCATTGTAAAACCATAAGATCCTTTGCTTCACTCAGAATCTAAAAAATTAATATTTGTAATTTTATTTTTATTATTCACGTATTTATTATTATCAACTACGTATTTTATAATCTGTTATACCCGTGCAAATAACGTAAAATCAAATTGTTATAACTCGGTCATTTTTTGACTTAGAAAAGAAATTCAACCACTAAAATTCATTAAAAAATACCAAAAAAAAATTATTTGTGGTCAAAAATGGATCATGCCATTTAAAAAAAAAAAAGTTATTGTGCGCAAAGTTAACTGTCAAAAAAATAGTCTAATTATTTGAAAATGTGTATAATTATGTTTATTAGTTAGCCGAAAAAGCAGAATTGAAATATATGAAGCCTGCACATAGTTATTGAGTGTTTCCACTTATCGTGATTACACTGTATATATATATATATATATATATATATATATATATATATATATATATATATATATATATATATATATATATTTACCTCAGGGCTAATATTCCCGGCATGTCTTTCAACAGGTTGACCAGACCGGTCAACAATGAACTTGGTGAAATTCCACTTAATGTCACTGAAAAAATAAAATAAGACATTATGATTTCTATATAATATATTTAAATTAATAAATTATATTATAGGTAAAAAAACATTTCTAAAATACACTAAGGGCATAAACTCATTAAGATTCATCTAATAATAATTATAGAATATAAATCATTAAGATTTTATATTTAGGCTTCAAGAAAGTTTCATCATGATAAATTCATCACATTTAAGACAATATATATTTTATAAATTATTTATAATTTAACAAAATAATTATTTATTTTGTTTTAATATATAATTCAGATATTTAAAATGATAAAATAAGCCCTTGTCAGGCATCTTAATATGCAAAAATATGCACTAAAATTTTCATAATTTCAATCAGTATGTCATAAAACAAACGTGCTTACTTAGCAAACCACATAATCAACCAGAGTAAACATTCAAATACATAAAAATCTGTACTCTATTTATAACCAACAAAACTAATATGATACATTTTATTTCAAAACGAGCTAAAAAAATAATTATAATTTTTTAATGTTGGTTTGAAAAATAAATTATAATTTATACAAGCTTTTCATCGGTGTTAATTGGGGGAGGGGGCTTGGGGGGCTCAGCCCCTTCAAAATATTCAAACCTATAAATTAGCCCCCTCAAATGTAATATCATCACAACTATAAAATGAACAGTTTAAATTTGACTGTGGAATTTTTCTGAAAATTTCTAGATGAGTTATATTTCATAAATATATTATTTAAATATTGACACTCATACATAATAGTATATTAAATCTAGATATCCAAAATAAATCACACTGCTTTTTTTTCATGTATATTTAAATTCAGGTTGGAACTTTTGAAAAATAAAATGTTTGGTTTGTATCTAAGTAGTAATGAAATTCTTTTTTGGTTAACCTGTACTTTATTTTTTCTCTTTGACGAAGTGTTTTAGTTAAATACTCAGAATGTAAATTATAGATAGAATTAATAACTGCGAGCGGATTTGGCAGGTATAGATGCAATGGCATGACAAATTTAGCCCCCAGTAATTACACAAAATATCCGCCTATGAAGCTGTTATTTGATAACAGACACTAATATGTGAATACAATATATATAATATATTGTACACAAACATATCAAACACACACATACATTTATATATTGATGAAAACTTAGTTTTGAACATTAATTTAAAATAAATAACATTATGTACATAGATTTGAGTAGAAGAAAAATGAAAGAACACCTGAAAATTTAGATGATCAAGAAATTGAAATAAAATTATCCAATACTAAAATGAGCCTAATTATCTGATTATTGTATCTTTACCAAATTTTTTTAATTTTATAAAATACATTTATATTTAACTTATAGTTAAAAGAATAGTTGTTATCAAAATTAAAACAAACAATAATTTTTCAAATAATAAATTAAATTTTAAAATTTATTGACTTGAGTTCAAAAAATTTCATACTGCAGAAAAAAAAATTAATATCCTGATTGATTTATTCAATACCTTTAAAAGAGAATACTTATGTTATGAGTAAGGCTACACTAATTTTCAATCTTTTATCAAAATTTAATCAAAAATAAAAATGTATAGTAGATAAAAAAAGATATTTACAAAGACAATATTTTGTTAAAAAGTGGACTTCATTCAAGTCCATAAAGTAATATTGTTGATATTAGGTGAACATTTAAAATTTCTATTACCATTACTTTTGGATTAAAGACTAATTAGCAAAATAAAATTTGATGAAAAACTTGTTCACGGCGAATTTCGCAGTTTTTAATTCTATTTTTTTAATAGTTTTTCTTAGTACTTAAGAAAATTATTGAGAATAGAGAAAAATAATATGTCTAAAATATCAACTAGATGAAATTTCTAATTTATAGAAAGGCTGAACAGAACTTACTAACTTATGTATGAACAAATCTATTACACAAAAGTATTTATAGAAATAAAAAAAAAAAAGAAACATTTTTATTAAATGAATATATTTGTTACTTCACTCACTAAAAAATCAAATCACCAATCTAAAAATAATATAACTATTTAACCAGGCATAGAGTCTGTTCAAATACAAATATGTACTGTGAATATGAAACATTATATCAACAGATACTTACTCATTCAATAAACCACCTCTTTTGGATTTTAAAAATTTCCATAATGGATGTGCATCTTCACCATTGACATTTATTTTTTCAAACACGTCAAACAGGGCACCTTTTTTTTGAATAAATGCTAAAATGCTTTTAGAATCACCAGGTTCCTATAAATTATTTCATATTAAATTTATATAAAAGGGAGGAGTTAAAAATACAATTCAAATATATGCATGAACAGTTATGACAACATTGAATAATTTATCAACATTTAATTACATTCAAGTTATTAGCATTTTTAAATTAAAATTACAATTAAATACAATTTAATATATATTGACAACGAAAAGTAAAAAGGAAGAAACAACATTTTTATGAAAATACTTTTTGTGTTATAGGCCTAAACAACATATTCTACATCAATATGCATCATACAATCGTCGATACAATGATTATTAGGTTATAATGGCTATTATATTATATGATTTAAGCAACATCGATCGCATCAATAAAAGTTAAAATTTTAATATTTGCATAACTACCATCAATCAAAGGTTAAGATAAAATAATATTATAAAAAAATCTTCTTTTAGTTTTAAGTATTACATTTATTATTTAATATGCATATTTTAATAACTAATTTGCTATGATTAATTGTTGAACATACAAAGAAAAATGAGAAGTTTCAAACACTGTTCATCCAAAAATGTCTTTAAATATAATACTTTTCAGGCGTAAAACAATAACAATTCCTAATAATTAGTAATGTGGAACTAATTTATAAAGATTATACCTAAATACCAATTTATTGTATTTATGTGAATATTCAATAAAATTATTTCAAACAATTTCTACATAGAAAAAATTTTAAATAATAAATAATAAAACTGATAAATTATCGCAACGCCATTTTTTTTTTGTTCCACTGTTGGTGTAATAAATATTCATGTGGCGATTAATAATATCAGTATTATAATCATATAAG
The DNA here is from genome assembly GCA_027580255.1 of Therioaphis trifolii. Lineage (NCBI taxonomy): Eukaryota > Metazoa > Arthropoda > Insecta > Hemiptera > Aphididae > Therioaphis > Therioaphis trifolii. The sequence continues at coordinate 14,728,187 of CM050409.1, read as the reverse complement.
GATAAATTTAAGAATAATGGGTAATTGTTTTGAACATTTGGAATTGGAAAGAACATACTAGTGTAGTATTTTGATTTTCAATCCATAAAAATAAGAATAAAATGTTTTATTTTTTGACTGTTATTAAGTATTAATGTTGAATCAAATAATTGCTTTTAATTACTCACAAAAAATACTATATTCATTAAATAAAATGAAAACTTTAAAATTTAATGAATAAATTTTATTGTAAAAACAATAAAAGTATGATAAAAATAAAATTAAAATAATGACAGATATAAGTTGAAATATGAGTTCAGATGACCAGTAAAAGTCTTCAGGGGGTTAAATTATTTATTTATAATATTAGAAAAGAATCACCTACAAGAGGTATTATGAAATTAATATTAGATATAATAGAGGTTCAGAAATTAGAAGGTAAAAAGTATACTTAAAGAAAATTACATATTGATAAGAAGCAAATGCAGATTTTTTGGAAGTTTCAGGTTATTAAATGGTTCAAAATGTATTGCTTATATATTTTATCCATCTTGATTACCTAAACTCTTGCTAATTATGTTATAATGCTGTAATATATGTATATAAAATGAAAAAAAATAGGTCAAAATCAAATTAGACAAGTTTTAGTAAAATATTAGTGGTAAAAATCTGTAAAAAAATATTGAAACAATGAACTTACAGATAAAAACTCTTTTGGGAATTAATTTATAAGTTACAAATATTCAGCAATGTTTTTATTAATATTAATATTACAAATATAATTTCAATAGATTAAACATGTGCACATAAGAGGAATTTGAAATGATTTATTATCCATATAAAAAAAAAATTAAACTTTATTATTTCTCTAAATTTAATTACTATTTATTTCATCACAATGAATTTATGAAATAATTAACTGCTTGACCAGATATGCAATCACTTATGTAGAAGAATGAAAAAAAAGAGTATTTATTAACAATAGCAAAATATACTTGGTCAATAATAGGAGTATTACTGGTTTCCATTTTTCTATTTTGATAGACATAATGTAGGAGTAAGTATTCACTGCTATTTATAGTCTCCCAATAAAGAAAATATGAAGATTTCTGTTAAGCGATTTATTAACTAACACAATTAATAATTTACATTTAGTAGAATAATCACTTTGAATTAAAATAGACATACGCCAATCAATTTTAATTAAAATGTATTATCAAATTGACTATGTTAGAGTACCTAGAACAAAAATTATTTAACTCAATATTAATTATTCAAAAACAAAGATATTACTATATCATAATTACCTAGTTAAAAAAAAAAAAAAATTAAATGCCAATATTAGAAAACGTTAATTAATAGATAATTAAGTATACAGTACAAAACCATTAAATAGATAATTATATTTGATGATGCAAATATGTATTTTATACCAAAATAATGCATTCAGCATTTTCAAAAATCGTTATGAAAATGTTGTATAATTACAATAACATATTTACCTGACCACCAAATTGATTGCATGGAAAAGCAAGGATTCTTAATCCTAAACTATGAAACATTTTATCTAGTTCAACCAACTCTTTGTAATGTCTATCTGTGTAGCCGCATTTTGATGCTACATTAACAATAAGCAACACAAAACCCCTAAGAAATAAAAAATTGATCATTAATACACGTAGTTTCCACAAACAGGGGTAAAATTTCTCACTCATATTTTTTCATGGATATTTCTTTTCCAGTGATAGTCGTTACATTAAAATCGTACACGGAATCAGCATGTTTCCAATATTCTTCCGTGTTTTGGTTATGTTCGGCATTATTAGGACTTATGCTCTGAAACTAATAATCAAACAAGTAAAATAAAAATAAAAATAAAGATCAGACCTAATTGGTGAACTAGCGTGAATGACGAGTGGCCAGACTGAGTTCCACGGTTCACAGGAATATCGAAGACTATGTTATGTATAGGTGACCGACGGTCTTGAATTTTGCAGGACTACTCACAGACAGGCATAAACCCAAAACCACAGCTAACAACATCGCGCACGCACACAATGGATAGGTCGTATTCGGAATGTTTGTCGTCGGCTGACCACCGGTAAATGGTCGATTCGTCGTCGGACGCGAGCAGCCAGATGAAGTGTAATCAGCAGGTCAACGGTCGAATTGCGGACGGACGTGTTATCGTCGAACAACGTCGACCGAGTCCAGTGATTAGAACTTCTACGACGGACAACAAGTTAAAAAAAAAAAAAAAACATAACGTGAGACAAATCGACGAACAGATTTCCATGACGTCCAATTATTTTGGTCACCCGCGTCATCGTATAATCGCGTCATCGGACAATCGCCGTCATATCGCTAGTGCGCCGGCGCCCGTCGTCTGGTCCGCGTTGTCGTGAGCCGTGGCTCTTGCGAGCGGTCTCGCGAGCCACGACGAGACGATTAGTGGTGGCCTAATCGTTGATTTGTGGTGCGCGACGACAAACGAGCAACGACGACCGATTGACGGTCAGTTAATTCCAGTGACGATTAATACGGAGCCGAAATAATTGTTAAACGTGTGACGTCGTCATGCTTAATACATATAAAGTACTCACGAGTGGCGACGGCCGTGGAAACACGTGCGTTGAGAGACGGAAGGGGCCGGCGGGTGACGGAAAGCGACAATAATATCACAGAATAGATGAAATCTATTTCATCTATTCTGTGATAATATTGTTATTATTAATTAGGTATTGAGAATATTGGCGTTGTCACAGAGGTCACAGGACAACCGTACGTCCGTGCCCAGGCATGACACGACAATCACGTGCCGAGTGCGTGAGCATCTGTTGCTGGCGCTATCTACGCGGTATATCACCCCTCGTCGGCCGGCGTGGCAGTCGCCCAAGTCCGTCGGGCTGCGTTCGCTGTAAAAACAAATCGCCGCGGCTCCGCGTCGAAAATAATATTCCGTACGGCTTTTCCCGGGACTCGTGGATACACTAAGGATAAAACACGAAAGAACGTCCCTGTTAACGTACGACACATCATGACGTATGTCATACATATGTTTATTGTTAGATCGTAAGTGAAAACCGATAACTCGAGAAACCAGGCTCGTTGTAAGGACTCTTTCTGCATACCGAAATCTTCAACGAAGAAGATCGTAACTCAATTTTAACAACTTTTGGGCGGTATTCCGAAGTCATCAAAGTTAATGTATTATTTTGCTTCTATTTATTAACAACGGTTATTGAAAAATATGTAAATAAATTTATTGCTTATGTTTTTATTGAATTTCGTATAAAATTTATTTTTTAGTCGTGTTATTTAAAATAACATTATTTTCAGAAAAACCATACATTTTAATGAACAGCTAATTTATCTCCAAAAAACAATTTACTGGTTCTTTAATGAATTCACCATTGTCTTGATGATTAATTGAATCTTTTTTTCATCATGATATTGCAAAATATGACTGATAGAACTAATATTACAAATTTAATTTGATGATATTTAAGTGTTTGTAATTTTGTTTATATTCATTATACTTGAAAGTTAAATACATAAAAACTTTGTTTTATTGAAGCCTTAATATAATTTCAGCTTTGACATAAATTAATTTTTAATTTCATTTAACTTTTAAATTTTGTTATGAAAATGAAATAATTTACATCTATTGATGGTGAAATAAATAACTTTTAATTTTCAAACTTTCAACTCCATAACAGGCAACAGTTTCATAATGATGATTTTTAATAAAATTTTTATTTATATCGTCATTATTTATGTATGTGTACATGTGTAATGTTTTTATCAGTAAAATCCATGGTAATTATTTAGAAATATAGGTTTTTTATTTCATTATTAGATTACATTTAAAAATAATGTAGGAACAAAGTGGTATAAATAATTACAACTATGAACAAATACATAATATTAAAAATATAAATGTATTATTTATTTTAAATGCGAGATAAATGTACAGTGTTTATATTATTTTATGTAAAGAAATTACGTACATAATAAATGTAAATAAAAACAAATAATATTTGTACTATGAGGCTTACTTAGGTGCATTACTACAATTACTATCAGACATTCAGACTCATCATGACCGAACAGCGCAGCCACGTCTGTGGATGAACAACTACCACTAATAAGAGAAAGATTTACATATTTCCATTTTTTTATTTCGTTTTATCCTACTGTGTACATTCATGTCCCTTGTAATATTCCAATTTTAAATATCCTATTAATATTTACAATCTAAATATTTTTTTGGACGTGTTGGCAGTGGCGTCATTTGGGGTGGGGCAACTCATACATTTGCCACAGTCTAGTATTTAGCTGCTCAGTCTCTCAAGTTGATACATATGATAAATATAAAATATACAAAAAATATAATAATAATAACAATAATAATAACAATAATAATAATAATAATAATAATATTAATAATAATAATAAAACCATTAAACCTGTAGAAAATAAATTATGAATAAAATTATTGACTATATTATTGTCTATATTTAAATGATAAAATTTTGATAACGGGAGACGGGCGCTCACATATTGACATACCCAAATGCTAAATCGGTACACTGTACTAAGTACAAAACGTCATTATTTTTAGACTAATACCTTAGTGGACTAGTTTAGTCTATAAATATTATAATCGTTACAATTCTATCCATAAGAAAAGACATTTTCATATTATTATCAATTTGTATACAAACATTGATTAAATAATAAATATTATTCAATTTATTTTTGAATGCAGCCGAATAATCGGAGTCGTCATATTATGACGAATAAGAATGACGATTATGAATAATACTTTTTCACTCCATATGAACATAATTGAATATTTATATAATACATTTCAGTCGGCAAAAAAAAAGTTCAGTCGGCTTATCAGTAAATGGTCGCCCTAGTCCACGGATAATAGATATATAGGTTAGGCTATAGATATATTATCCGTGGCCCTAGTCTAGAAAAAAATGATATGACGCCACTGCGTGTTGGGGTAAATGTTTACACATGAATAAGTTATTAAAAAAAACAAATGTACATAATACTGGTGTGTTGAATTATTGAAAACCACCATTTTATCTACCATGTAAATTTAACTGAATTATTCAATAAAAACAAAACACCAATGTATCTATAAAATATTACAATACATTTTTAAATTACTTTATGTAACAATGTGTTAATCGATTAAGACTATTTTCAGTAGAACGGTAAGTACAGCATAGTTGTCTACTTATCTTTATCGTAATTTCAAAACAATGTATATTAGTATCTACACCGCTTTATACATCTACGTAAAAATACGATTGATTTGTATTTTTGTATATCTTTCTTTTATGTTTCATATTCAGTTCGTGGTTTATATTTTGACTGAGTACTTTATACAACTAAATGATACATATTGAAATTAAAAACCAGTAGTTAATTCAAACCAATCCTAATATCTAATCTTTAACACTCCATGCTAAATTTTCATTTATTAAATATTTTTCTATTTATTCATGCATGTATGTATATTTTTTCTTTTCGTTATATTAGATAGTTTTTAATTAAGTCATTTAATATACTACATATAATTATTTTTAGTTGTAAATATAATATTTTAAATGAACTTTGTTATGAAAAAACGTATTTCATAAACGCATTATTTCAGTTGTATTTAAATTTCAAAGTTCAATGATTTTTAATAAACTGATGGAATTTGTCATTGAAAACTCCAATAAATTATACGCACATTATTTGGGGGATATGTCTAGGTGAAAATTCGTTGATAATTTTTGCAGAGTTCATTTAATTCCTAATTTCTATTACCCACAATGAACTAAAGTAATAGAAATAAATAATAATATAACATAACAATAAAAATAATACAAATAATACAGTATAAAAATATGTGAAGAACTTATAGCCTTTCAATCTTTTCAATTCGGCATTCCTAATGAATTAAAAGTTAGACATGGTAAGTAGGTACCTACCTATCAGTGATGCAATCAGAGAGAGCATGTTTTGGTAGTCAAGGCATCCCTTAACTCGTTTTTAGGTATGTCTAACATAAGAATTATTCATTTAAAAAAAACATATAATATAAACATTCGCTGTGTAAATATTAAAGTATAAAGTTCCAATGAACCAGTTAAACATTTTTACGTGTATCTATCTACTAAGAATTTAAGATACAATATTTTAATATCATTACTAACGTATAAGGATGTATGCTGAGCAATTGTATTTTATATATTAATAGACTTTGTAAATATTTTAATATGTATAGAAATTAAGAAATCATATCATTTTGTACATTAATATTTACCTTTTTATCGTGGCGTAAATGCAATGACCTAGCTATGTCATGATTTTTAGTTTAATAGACAATAGTTTTGAAAAATCTTGGTTGTGTCGTTGGAACTTAATTTAAATAAAAAATGAATATTTATAACGACTCTTCTAATTATTTTAATAATCATAAATGTAAAAGGAATGTTTGATACCGGATTAAAGTCATATGGAAGTTTAAATTTCTAATAAAATCTTAATGTCTCGTCAATCACATTAATTTAACAAATGTTACCACAATGATTTAGTATTTTAGTTTTTCTTTTTTTTGTTTTCGGTCTTTTAGACTACACATCCATACATAACTGCCTCCATCCTTCACGATTTTGCGCTAGCATATGCCAATCTTCCTCCAGGTAGAAAACTTTTATATTTTTTTCGACACAATCGTCCCATCAGATTTGGGGTATTCCTAGTGGTCTTTTCCCTCTTAGATTCTCTTGTAAGAACGCTTTTGTCATAGCATCAGGTTTCCTCCACACATGACCTGCCCATTCCAATCTTCTTCTTTTTATCTCCTTTACTATATCCGGTCTGTTATACAAGTCATATAACTCCTCATTGTGTCTTTTTCGCCATTCACCTGTTTATGGACCACGATATGGTCCATATATACTTCTTAATATTTTTCTTTCAAAAACCCTCAGTTTTGACTCGTCACTTACAGTCCAACAAAAGTTTAATCATCGAACTATAGACCAGAAATTGAAATCAACTGGTATTTTGAGGGTTCATTTATCTTCTTAATCAATAGTTTTTCCGAGCGTGAGGAAAAACTGCTGAAAAAACAAGTAGAAACGGTAAAATTTGCTTTAAACGAGATTTTCATTAAATCGATTATAGTTATGTACTTGTAACTTCAAAAGTAATATTGCTAGAAACATGCAATTTTTACCTTATAATAATGATATGTTGTTTTATACTTAACATTTTACAACTTTTGGCTAAAATATAACTTTGAAAATACCTATGAAAAAAAATTAATTTTTCATAAATTTTCTAATATTTGACAAGAAGTTCTGAAAATTTAATTTAACTATACTTATATACTAACAACACTGAACAAAAATCCAAAAATTCTTAAACAATTTTTATGGAATCGATTGTTTTTACATCAAATTTAAATTTCAAATGTTTATAAAAAATAATTGGTCTATCTAATCATTATCAAACTTTAGACACTGATCAAGCAATATGTTTTAAATCTTTCTTTTTTTTTAAATATCTCTTTTGTTCAAATCTACAGACAATTAAACTAAAATCGGTAAAATATATAAGAGATATATTTTACCACTGAAGTTTTCGACGTTCGTGTTTTCCTTTTTTGTCCGCTAAAACCCAATATTATACGTTATCATGGTAATTAATTTATAAAAACTTACGCATATACATACTGCTCATTATGTTTTATAATGAACATATTTTTTGTAGAAAATATAACACGTTATACGTTATAAATTCAATCGCTTTTCTCTAACATTATGTTATTATATTATTATACACCAATATTGGAATTTAGATTCGAAATTAAAAATTAATAATCAATATAACGGTCTAAGATAGTGGTCACCAACTGGCGAACCACGGTCCACATACGGACCGCGAACACTTTTTTTACGGACTCTTATTCGCGAAGTAGTTTTTAAATTTTCATAATATAAATATAAAAATCCTACAATAAATAATGAGATAAAAATGTATTTCGGGTGGGAGGTTCATAACAACATAGCATTTTTATAATTAATACTGAAAAATTCCGGTGAGAGAGAGGGAGTGAACCCCTAAAACCCCAATGTATACGTGCATCGTTTGGGAACGCGGAAACTTTGGTAAGTTTCAAAACGGACCTCTATAGAAATTAGTTGGTGACCCCTGGTCTAAAATATATTGATTCACATGGTTTGAAAAGTTAATTACGTATATGTACTTATATAGCCGAGTATAAATAGTACAAGCAATATTTTCTTAAAAGTCTCCAGGACAACAAAATTTCGACAAGTTTAAATGAAGAGATATAAAGCATAATTATTTTAATAAATGGTAAATTTTTTTTCAGCATTCCGTGTTACATGTATTTCACATTTAATGACTGGACGGTAGGGAACTGTGTCCATTTATCAATTACACAATTTGCTACATTTGAATAACATTGTTCACTATCAAGCGGAATTGAAGAATTCAAACAAATATTCAAAATAAAATGATGATCATTGTTTAGGTGTTCTCTATATAAAGCATTTTGCATGCACGATTGCAGTCGTTTATATGACGCAATACCAATATTATTACAGTTATTGTAACATGTACTGAGGTATTTTGCAAATATTGCATAACCTAACACTACTTTAAGTGAACTGTTCTTGATAATATCGGTATCGTATATTCACATACCTACGAGAATAATGGGTAAATAAATAAAAACGACCTCGCATAACATTAATTGTTGCATACTTGCATAATATTTTTATATACCTATGTAAAATAAAATGGATTACATCAATCGCTAAAAAAAAGTTTTAAAATTATTTGTAAATAGGAGAGTATATGAATATAATATACCTAATGTATATAATACGTATACTTAGTAACAATAGTATTGGCTTGTATTACATTATAAACATATAATTAATTAATTCATATCAAAGTTATCTTTAAGGGATTCTATCATTGTCCTTACATATTTTATATCATTGATACGAAATGCTGAGTAGTATATAAAAGAAGCAAGGTATTTTTGTTTACACGTATTTCACTAATTTTATACATTGCTAGTGTTAATTTTTTTATGTGTATCACATAGTTTGTAAATACGTTTTAAATGTGCGAAGATCTACTCTTCCTAAATAGAGTCTTTACCGCCGTATAAAAAATTATGTATATTTATATAAGATAATATATAATACTTGATTCATAAAAAAAGTCAATAGGAGTGCCATTTTAATGGTTAGTTTCTTCTTCAGCCAATGCTGTTTCTATTTAATTTTTTGTAATATCATGATGATTTATTTTAAAAAATCATACAAATGTTACGTACATTTTATTTTCCAAACAAAAAAAAAAAAATATCCTAAACGAAAAAAAATATTTTCAAGTCGATCCTGAAAAGATATTCGTAAACCGTCATGGAACGGTGTTATTATTATTATTTTATGCGAAGTTAAATCGCTGCCGTGTTGCACGTGTATCGTACTACTGCGATATAATATCACGAATTCTGCGCGCGAATGGTCCCTGCGAACGTGCGAATACAATTATAAATCTGCCGATATACATACATATATATATATATAATATTAAAACGGCATTATATACGAGTATACGACGCGCACGTGGTGGCGAGAATGAATATTAATGAGACGGCGAACCTGCGCGCGCGGACGAAAAGCTTTGTTGCAAAATATTTTCAGAAAATAAGAGGACGCGATAGATGTGTACGTATTATACGTACATATTACCCGTCGTCCGGGAGGAACGCGGACAAAAATTGGCGGAAAACGCGAACGTTAATTCGTGCTGCAGTGGCAACGGTCATTAATCATTCGCATTCGACCGTTGTCGGCTAAACGAGATTCAGAAATTAATACGCGTTTTTACACGTGAATCACAAAAATACCAGTAGTTATGTACGTACTCTCGGAAAGCAATAATTCCACATACACACACACACACACACACACTTACACATCTATACATCGTAGATATTATGTAGTGACAGAACGATAACATTTTCTCTCTCCACGGTAAGATCACGATAATATATTATAATATTACACATAGTCATCATCGTGTATTGTTTTCACATTAGAACAACCGCGCGTATTCAACTGAACATTTGGATTTCCCGAAATATGGTGCGCTTTGCGCGCGCCGTACGATTTATCACAGCACACGTTTTGTACTTGTATATATCATTAATATTCATCGTGCGTTGTCGCTATATTATTGGTTTTGCATTATTTATGATACCAGGCGTGAATCAGCTGCCACGCGCTGATCCTGAGCAAAGATTCGGGGTGGTAGGTTTTCTATAATATTTTCAAATCGTGTGTCCTCTCCTTCCGAACGTATTGGAGATATCAATTAAATCGTGTTTTCAAACGTAAAATTATTATAATGTTCTCAGCATAGAAATAAACAATTATATGGATGAAATACTGTTGTGGTTACAATAATTATAATTTTATTACACGCCAAAGGCCAAACAAAAAACTGAGCGTATCAGAATAGTCGAAAATTTTGGGAAAGCCAGTCTGAGATGAGCCACGGCCCCTCGAACCCAAATTCTGGATTAATTGTTGCGATACGATGCCCCGAATTATAATTGTCACGCCACGTTTTTAAACCGTTCACAAATTATCCATTTCAATATGTCACATAATTATATTACTATTTTTAGGGCATAATTATAATACGTATTTCAACGAAAACATTATTGCAGGACACGTATGATAGAAGTCGTATAAGTGTTGAATACATTTTGAGTGTGCATACTAGATAAGATGTCATAAAGCTCATAAATTCAATTACAATAATAGTATGTCCATGTTATTGGATTTAATAGGAAATTATAGGTCAATAACTAAGTGTAAACTTTATATTGAAATGTTAATAATTTTTGTTTGAGGAATAAGGAAATAACGGAATTGAAATCTGATTGAAACTTGAATAGCACGATATATGCATTTGCTTTAGAATTGGGACATGTCTTAATGCAAATTGAATTAACGGACTGCCATTTACGGTTTAATGGGTGCTTTTGCTGATTGCAGCATTAGGATGTGACGACTGCTGCATCTTTCTCACTGTTGTCCGTGGAATGATTACCAAACTTGACATGTCCCTACTTTTATAATTCATAGACATTCCTACTATTTTGGTACAACGTTTGATTTGACGCGAAATTATTGAATCGATTTAAATATCTCTACAGTCTATCTATATAATGAACTTATACGTTCTTCATACGCATATTAAGTTATTATAGTATCTGGTGTAAGCATGTATACTTTTGTTGTATTGGAAAAATGACTTAAATTAATACACGAAGAATTTGTAATGATTTACGCTTGTCTGTCTTACCCGATGCTACAAGACACTGGTAAACAGAGGTCATGAATTCGATTTTCAATCGACATTAGGGATCTACCGAACAAAAACAAAATGTCAAACGAGCACGCGATTAATTAATTAGATTCGTGCAGCCAATGTTAACCAATGTTTTGAATCTCATTGTTAAACTTTAAACTTCAGATGTCGATTCTTAGAACAATATCGCTAAAGTAATTTTTGTTTTTAATCATTAACTGGCAGTGCCTACTTTAACATCATTATTTACAGTTCACTTTGATTTATTAATGCTTTAGCAAAACGCCAAAACGTCAATACAAGCTTACAACTTACAAGTATATGCCTACGGTGGCGTAAATAATACAGTATAAATAATCATAATATAAAGTGATGTTACTTTACGAATTGTTTTTAACGATTTGTTTACCATTTAAATTTATTTAATACCTTATACAACTAAAGAAATCAAAATGCATCCTGTAACTTTTATTTATTTTTTTTTCATATTTATGAGTGTATAAAATTGATCACGCAAACTGATGTTTTATACGTATATAGTTTACACAGGGCGTTGTCTTTTCAATAATTATATAGGTACTTGGGATAAATACAGAGTACTATTAACTTTTGTACATTAGATTTTTAAAAAAAGGTACTTATTAAATATTTAAATGAACGAATCGATTTAAAATGCATGTTTTTTTAAATGTTTCATTTAAGCAAAATGTAATGAAAAAATTAGTGAGTTTTTAATGCTTATATGATGAATTAAATTTAATAATAAAGTATTTTTATTAGAATATAAGTATTAAATATATTGAACGTAACAAAAGTGTTATAACATGTTATTATACAATAATATTTTTAGTGCAAAAAAATGCACATATATGTATTGATATTATTTTTTATGTATTCCATAGTCGAATGTAACCAAATATATATTATGCATATTTCATATTAATTTCAGTCGACGAGTAGTAAAAAAAATGTATTTTCCATGATTACTACGAAAAGAGGTCACAAAAATTCCGAATAGCTATTATGATGCATATGATGTGTATAATTCATTTTTATACTGTTTAACTATAACACAACAGAATTAATAACAGTATTCTTTAGAAATTTTAGATGCTTATTTTAATCGAGTGTTCATTGAAATCACACAAATTTTCGTTAGCAATTTGCCATTAAATACCACTTATCAAATAGTTTATGTTTTGAATTGGCTCTTAATTTAATTGTAATTCATCAAATTGCTTTGACAAACTCGTCCCATAGTTCAATTAATAATCAACTGAATTAAGTACTAGTCATTGAGAAAGTATTTCAATTACTTTAGTGTAAATGTGCAGACGTGTAATAAAAAATAACTTTTTGAAATGAATGAATTATTCACAGATGTGGATGGAAAAATATCTTTAGTCTTTTCACTTTTTATTTGTATTTTTCTAAAAAATGTTTAGTGAAAAATATAAATGAAGTCTATTGAAAAGTTGCAAAATAAAAAAATACGTACCACATTTCACTAGTGTATATTGAGTATATAATGTAATATATATTAACGGTTTCCGATTGCTACTAGTTACAACTATACGTTATTACTAACTAAAATATTTAATAATGGGATGTCAATCTTGAAGTCGTCGTTAATAGTTTGCTCAGTAAAACCGTTAAATAGATAATGATCGCCATAGGTGAAACTAGACATTTGTGTAAGGTCAGGCCAAAATACTTAAAAATGTCACCCTCTCCGTTTAAAAAAAAATCGACAATTCAAATTTAATTTAATATTAATGTAAAATTTAATATTAATTTAAACATTTAATACTAATGGCTGTGTTTTTTATATAAATATTTAATATATCTACATGTCTTTAATAAAAATATTCACAATATTACAATATATTGGAACTTAGGTATACGGGCGAAAAAAACTCATGATATAAATATTTGTTTCACAAAAAAAAATTGAGTCGCAAATTTTCAACTTTAAACTCTTGTAAAAAATAATTGATCAAATTGAGTTTTATAAAACTTAGACCATAGATAAGATAATGCGCCTAGTCGAAAATCCGAAAATGGACATTTTTTACTGGATGAATAAATTATTTAAAATTTTATAACAATTTGACTGAAAAAATCGCTATGTGCCGTGAAAATAATAATGGTCGTTAAAATTTAAAAAAAATATCTTTGAAAAATTCAAAAAAAGTATAAAATAATCTTAGCAGTTTTTGAGATTTTATCAGCATTGTTAGAAAACTACCTATACAAATAGGATAATGTTTAAAAAACACATTCACAAATTATTGTGAAACTAACACAAATTTGAACAAAAACTAATTTATAATAAACAAAATCAATATTTTGCGTTATAAACTAGAATTATCATTACTTTTAATTGTCTCATCTGTATTTTAGTTTTCTTTTAAATGTAATTTTTTTTTTCAAATATGTTCCTCATCTGTATCATTTCCAGGGTCTTGTCTACATTAGGTCAGGCCACGGCGTGACTAGCCTGACCCGCTGTTTTGCCTATGATGATCGCTGCCAAAAGCATTTAAGTGTGCGTACAATAATTTAATATAAATGAGTTTGTTACCTTTAGGCACCCTTCTTAACTCCAGAAACAAATAAACCTGGCATCAGACTGGTTCAAAAAATGGCGACTTCGGATAAATGAATCCAAAACCACTGAAATTCTGTTCGGCCGTACAAAAATTACAAACATAGAAAATATCCAAATAAATAACATACAAATCCCCTGGTCCAGGAGCGTTAAATATTTCAGAGTAACAATCGACCAAAAACTAAACTTTTCTAATCACATGTCAAAAATTGTCAAAAAAGCTACCCAAATTCGCGGCATACTCTACTCAATACTCAACAAAAAAAGCCCAATCCCAGCTAGGACAAGACTAAACCTCTTCAAATTATATATTCTACCTATTTTAACCTATGCTGGTGCATCATGGGCACCATTTGTTTGCAAATCCTCATGGAAGAAAATTGAAACTGTACAAACCATAGGTATCCGGACCATCCTGGGCCAACCGTCAATAGTACAGAACTCGGTCCTCCTGAACACAGCTGGTTTTGACACTGTCAGGAATACCATCAAAAAGAATTCTGTAGCAATGTTTTACCGATACTCCAAATCACAGTATAATCACCTCAGAAACATAGGTCAGATCATCCCCCCACTACTTGACTCAAGGTACACACAACGCCCAAGAGAAAAACTCTGGGCAAACAACTAATAAAATAAAATAAAAAAAAATCCAACAAACCAAATCAGTCTAACATCATGTGACTAGCTTAGGCTAACAGCCTGGAATAGTTTAATAGGCGGAAGCCGTCCTACCGAGTAGTAGGTAGAGTGCCCCTCTTTGAAACATTGTGGTTTGGTTAAAATTCTCAGTAAATAAGTAGAATATAAAATCATTAGATATTCATGATCTCTCGGAAAATTCATTAAAATCTTGCATGGTATTTAGTTCTACGTGATAGTGTAGATATCATATTATGTTATACCTACATGATTTAGTATGTACTACATTACGTGTGTGTACCTACATATAATATCATATCCACAGCACCCTCAATATACATTCACTTAAGAGTTAGTAAATGAGTAGGATAGATTACAAAAGCCTTTTAAGTATTTTGGTTATTTAACTAAACTTCATGTTAATTCCGTTTTAATTAAAAATGTATGTTCAAGGCCCAAGGGTTACTTTAAAAGGCTGAATTTAAAATTGTTTAAATGTTTCATAGTCTAATTAAATGCCTATTTCTATAGTACCCGTAAACAATAATTGCATGATACATGTAGTCTGGAAGTCATTAGGGGTAAAATTTGAAAATTATAAATTAAAATTTACAATTAAATTTTTGACAAATAAATAAATCGATACATTTTTAGAGTATTTAAAAATATATTTATTTTTTTTGATTTAATAATGGTTTTTAAATGTGAGAAACAATTATTGATTTAGGTCAGACAAATAATAAATGTATAACATAATTTTGGATGAAAAGACTCGAATAACGATTTATAAAACCCAATCTCGGTGTCTTTTTTCAAAATGGCGATTCAAATAATAATAATTAATTTGACAATAAGAGCTCTAATGCACAATAAACCGTATTTAACAACAATATACCGATAACTATTATAATGCACTAGCTAATAAAACCGACAACTGTCTGTTCGTTTGGTTAAATCTCGTAAAGTACCTATGTATACGAAATTCCGGGGAGAGGATTATAGAGAAAAGTTATATAGGTACAGCGTGTTATAAAGTGAGGGGGAGCGTAATAATTTGAATTCCGAGTTTGGCGCAAGCGGGACGAGGACGAGACGGGGATGGACAGTGGCGTGTGTGCGTGCAGCGGTGGAACTATATAATATTGATCTGACCGGGTTTCTGACTCCCTTCGTCGCCGCCGTCGTAGTCTTTTTGTTGCTATATCTGGCCAACGTATTCGGTTAATGTTTATTGTATACGCGCGTGTTTTGTGTGTGTTTTGTGTGTGTGTGTGTGTGTGTGTGTGTGTGTGTGTGTGTGTGTGTGTGTGTGTGTGTGTGTGTGTGTGTGTGTGTGTGCGTGCGCGTATCAAACAGGTGAGGATCTGTATAGTGTGAGCCACAAATGACGCAGTCGGTCGGTCGTGGGTCCACGGGGAAAATGTTCACCACTTCTCCACACAACTCGTTTCCCTCGGTCCCTCGTTTAGTACGAGATTAATAACCGCGTGACTTGCATCGCATATGATAATAATAATAATAATAATATGTTAATCCCGCGATTCGTGGTGACAGCAGGACCGGTGGGGGACGTTTTCCGTGAGTCATGATTTTCCGGACGAACCGAACGCGCTACTGGGATAAATAAACGACAATACATTCCTCATCACATTCACTTGGTCTTTCTTTTTTGTTGTATCGAGTCGTGAAATATTATTCAAAGTCCACTCGCGTAGATATACGATCATACGTACGAACGTAAAGAGCCGTAGTAATATGTAGGCTTTGCATACATATATACACTTACGTGCGCTGTGTGTGTATGTGTGTGTGTGTGTGTGTGTGTGTGTGTGTGTGTGTGTGTGTGTGTGTGTGTGTGTGTGTGTGTGTGTGTTTTAGATACTTCTTATACTATATGTCTACACACACGAAACAACCAACGATTGTAATATGAAATTCAGTTCGCGTTTGCGTAGTTCAAGTGTGGAGGAAAAAATCCCACGAAGACGCTGTAATGAAATGGGGCAAAAGACACGCCGTTTATTATATTGACGGTGAAATACGCATTTTGGTAGATCGAAAATTACGTTTTACGTGAACGCGTACAACGCAAGAAACGAGAGAAACGACAATGAATTTTGTCGTTGTGGTGTTGAATCTGACGCTATTGCGTTACCCTTTAAACGGCGTTCATGGTTTGTGCGTGTTTTTTCCCTTATTAAAACAAAATTTTACAAATATTTTGTACACAATTCGTGGATCGCAATAAGAAATATAGTGATACAATATTCACACTTGATTGAAAGGCCTTCAATTCATTAAGAACGCTTCGTTTTATTTGTTACTGTTTGCTTTGTTAGTTTCAATTCAAGTGATATCTAGCCTCTAGGCCAGTTTCTTTCCAATATTCGTGGATGAGTCACCAGGGATAATTTTAGAGGGAAAGTTCACACGTTCTCACTGTAATAATGTATAACGTAGGTGAATCTGTTTGATACGATTCCGTAAGTCATAAACATATTACACGGAAACATATACGCGATCTCGCGTAATAAACTATTTTCACCAAGTCCCTAGATATTGACAAATTGAATCGTTAAACAAACAAATATTGTACACTTGGTACGCTATAGTTCATAGTACGCGATCCTACACGATACGTGATTGTTTTCTGCAAGTTCCCGTGATAAAATACCTAAGTCACATGAGCCACGATAATGCATCACTGTATCAGGTACAGGTATTATATTCCTAATTTTTTATATATTTTCATTTGTTTTACTCTCTGATTAAATATTTGTTTAAATAACCAGTTATGTTTTTTTTCAATTTTTCTAAAAATTCGTTTTCTTTGAATTTGTTCTGATGATATTATGAACGTTAAATTTGCCGTTCCGCTTGGCAAGAGTTGAAAATGCGATTCCTTGAAATGTATATTATATTTTAAAGGCTTAAATATCAAAATGGTGATACAACATGAATTGTGCTTTTGTCACAAATTACAATCATACTAATGAGTATGGTTGATAAAATAATAAAATAAGGAAACCAACATAAAATGGCAAAAGTTAATAGGTACAGGAAGAGAAACTATTCAAAATTGAAAATAAGAACTTAATGTTTATTGATTTTTACTGCTGTATATAGTATGCTTATTTAAATTTTAATCTATTTTAATAAATAATAATTGTTTGTGAATCAATGTTAGTAATGTGTATGACATTTGTTGTCAAATAATTAAATATTTTATAATTGGATACTTAACAATGATTATATACATACTTGTTTTTAGGTTCCCATACACTATAACAGTGTTTCCCAACTTGTGTTCCGCGGAACCTAAGGGTTCCGTGAGCCGGCGTCAAGGGTTCCGCGAAAACCTGGTGCCGGAAGTATCCGTCAATCCTCTCATTTAAGTGTAAAAAAACTTATGTCAGTATTACAACTATAGAAAAATATGGGGGTTCCACAAAAAGTTCAAGCTCCTGCAAAGGATCCGCGAGTAAAAGAAGTTGGGAAACACTGCACTATAATATGTATTGAATATTTGAACCATACAAGACTGTGAAGTCTGTCTTTACAATAGTGTATGGTGGATCATGTATGATGAATGATACTAATTCTTGGAAAACGCTGTTGTTATTATGATTATTAATAAATTAAAATCTTCTTATCTTATTATTATATTAAAAGCGCACAGTGTTGTATAAGAACTAACATCATAATGTAGTGTATAAGTCACAATACAATTAATTGTTGTCGTATAAACTTTTAAGTTTTTCTTTTGGATTATGACCTAATCATACAATATATTAATAAGTAACAAAGTCAATTTGATTTTAATAATGTAATTAATTGAATTATTAATACCAATATTTTGATGTTCATAAATCCCAAGAATGAAATAATTTGTTAAGCATTTATATCCTTATAAATCAACGTTTTTTTGAACACATTGAAATATTCAAAACATGTTATTCTATCTTTATTCAAAGGTTCATAATGATTAAATGACCCAATAATTTTACATATACATTTAAATTTGAAAATGTACGTAAAAATCGTATAGGTAATAAATAATAATATACTAAAACGATAAAAAAAAAAAATCTGGAGTCACGAATTTTAAAATTTTTTCAGCACCGTTTGTTAAGTGTTTGAGTATGAATGTATTAAATGTTCAGTAGTTTTTGTTCAACATGAAAAACTTAATTAGAAATAAACTTTAAAGAAATCAGTCAACCCCGTAAAAATCTTATAATAATATTTAGTTAAATGCTTATAAAAAAAATTCTGGATCATAATTTTTGAAACTTTTTCAGTATCATTAGTTTTGTGTATGAGTATGATTATATTACATTTTCGGAACTTTTTAACAAATATTAAAAATTTTACAAGAGATAAACTTAATAAAAATAAAGGGTTTTTTAAAGTTATATTTTTAACCCAAAAATTTTCAAATTTTTTTGGAATTTTCGCAATGTGCCAAAGTTAAGTATATCAAAAATTGTGTCAAAAAAAAAAAAAATAAATAAATAAATAAAAAAAAAAATAAACATCATTGTAAAATTGCAATAGATCCGTCACTTTACTCAAAATTTAAGATACAAAATAAACAATTAAAATATTATATTTCACGACTCCACGAATTTAAGTAAGTTCATTTAAGTATTAAAAATGTAAGTGATTAATAGGGTGATTAATTAATTTTCGATCTGATCCTACTGTATGCAGTTAAATTAATTATTGTATATCGTTTGTTTTGTAGAGATGATTTGCAGAATAATAATTAAGGAATACAAGTGGTTTCTTTTTTTTGTTTACTCTTTTAGTTGGGTAAACACGTTTAAAATATCCAAATTATTACGTATTTTATACTTTTTTCAAACTGTAAGTTTATATTAATCAAATTAACATAATTAATTCCATGATTTCATAAAATACTCTAAAACCTATTAAAGCTTGTTGCAGTTTTATTAAAATATTTTTTTTTTTTTTGTTTCAGTCTAATTTTTAGATATTATTTTTAATGAAACTCTTAAAAAAAAAGAAATAACCTCATCTGAGTTCATCACTTTGTTATTTATAAAGTTAATTCAACGATTTCTTAAGCATAAAGTAGAGGAATCTGAAAATATTTAAAAACATTTTTTGCTGAGCTGTTTATAAAAATGTACATATTTATCATACCAAAAAAAATAAAATACATACTCGTAAAATTACAGTTAAATTAATTTTGAAGTTTATTTTATCAATAATTTTTTTTTCTTCGTCGTATACTTTTTTCCTTCAGATAACGTTTATTGTATAAATTGAATACTATGTCAAATACAAACATACTACAAGTCTTTATTAATCGTCTTTTTTTTATTGTTACGTATATTTAGTGTAATATACTTAATTTAACTTAGGTTCGTTTCATCTACATTATATAGTATATAGGGATTGTTTAGCACTCTTGGCCAAAGATTAACAACGACTTGAACGTGTCCAAAATAACTTTCTCACTAAATCTCACCTATCGGCTACATTGTACTTATCACAATGATTAAACCAGTGGCGTACTTTATGAGGGTACTAGAGGTATTTGCCCTCCCTAAAAAGATTTCTAGTCTTTCGCTTAATGCATATTTATTTTTGATTGTATATATAATATTATAAATAATATAATGTTTTCAACGATGCAGTCATTAATATGAATCATCAATACATATTATCAATATAATGTTAGAAGATTTAAGATCAAGATTAAAAAAAAAGTGAGACAAATATGATGTTAATTCAATTCATTCCAAAATATATCGTAAACATAGACGAACAAATGGTCGATACACTGATAGAAACTATAAGTGCACAATATGCATCTGATCACTGATTATGATATATTAGAATCATCAGAAAAGTCACAATTTAAATTTAAAATTAAACTTTGGAAAGAACGAATAGAAAATGAAAAAAATAATGTATTATTATTTATAAACTTAAAATTAAATGATGTTATAAATAATTCAATTCCATACTTTTAATCGGTATTAGGTGGAGTTGTCTTCAAGATGCATTAATATCAATCGATGAAGTAATATTGTAAGAGGTTCAAAGCCTTCCCGTCAAACAGTTACGTAAAACAGCGAGTTCAATAAAAAATCGACTCAACTTTATCAAAAATTAATCTACAGTACATTGTGTATAGTAAAAATCGCGTATGGACTTTTAACTTGCGTGCAGAATTAAAATGCTGTAAACGAGTTTTAATTAATAGTTTGTTTACGCTTGTAAAAATGTGTGCATATGGTATGTTCTGCGGTGAATACAAATTAGTTGATACAGGATCAGATTAAATCAGAGATTTAAGGGACGTGATCATTGAAGCATTTCGAGATTTTTTTGAGCGATTAAGGTTAATGTTTCTATCTGGTTAGATGCCGTGTTGAGAATAACAGAAATTATAAATTAATATGCATGTTGTGGGAGAATAAGATTAACTTAAAAAAGCTGGTAAGTGAGATGATGGTGGTACAAGTTCGTCCTTCGTCCCTTCGGTCCTCGGACAAGATATTGGTGATGAATGTATTAAGTTTTAAAGAAATGATGACTCATTTCTTTAGTATAAAACGATTCTGAGCAAAGCTTCAGTGTAATATAATATATTACTATTTAAATACTGTTTACGTATTTTACGGTTATTTGTATAATTTTTGGTGAGTTTTTTTGTAATTAAACCCTCATAAAATATTCTATTAGATATAACTCATTTAAACTTCAATTGTTATAACAATTATAACTCATTAGAAATAAACTTAAAAGAAATCAGACAATATCGAAAAAAATCGTATAATAATTTATTAAAGTGTGTATAAAAAAAAATCCTGACTAACGATTTTTGAACTTTTGTTAGGATAATTAGGTAGGTATATGAGTAAGGTCATATTAAATTTTCAGAACTTTTTGTCAAATATTTAAAATTATATTACATAAAAACTTTCAAACAATTTGGTAAATTAAAAGTTCTATATTTAAGTCAAAAGTGCTATAATTGTTCTGAAAATGTTGTTCAAGTTTCTTGCTTCAATACTTTTCGATTTATGACTAAATACTTAAAATCTGAACAGTGAAAATCTCGTTTACGGCGGATTTTTACCGATTTTACCGTTTTTACTCAGTTTTTCGATCGTTATTCTTGATTACTGGAAAAACTATGGAGATTTTGGAAAAATGACCTCTTTAAAGTACCATCTCAGTTCAATTTCGAATCTTAAAAGTTGCTGGACGAAACTTTTGGACAAGGATTTCTATCCGAAAAAGTGTTTACAGAAAAAAAAAAAAAGGAAAAAAAAAACATCATTATAAAACCATAAGATCCTTCGCTTCACTCAGAATCTAAAAGTAACCATACGTACACTATAACGTCATAGACTCGCGTTCCTGTGCGTCAACTCTTTGATATCTAATTAATATTATTTTTATTACTATCACCTTTTATGAAAATAGTAATATTAACCACGACCATTGTTCATCACATCATATTAGCTATTTAATGCGCATTATTACCATTTTTATGACATATTTGTTCACTTTTCATTATTACATTATTTTACGATACCTACTCTTTTCAATTTTTGAAATTACGTAGGTAATGTTTGAGTCTCTAACGAACACAAGTATATGAAGTTATAAACTATAAAAGTTGTACCTATAATTTAATAAAAAGTTGACCTTCATTCCTTTGACCAACCGTATTGAGAAGAATATTTAAAAAAAATAACTTTGAAAGTCCCATAATAAACACATAATTCATCGTCAGTAAAATTCGATACCAATGATGGCGTGAAGTTAAATTAAAGCATTTCAACCGCCCAACTATAAACCGAAAAATACTATTACTATCGATATTAATAAGCTTTGATAGGAATATGAACCTTTATACATTATTAGAATTTTCTGCAATTTTTGCAATCCAATGTAACATTACAATGCATACACATACAACCACGATGATAAATATTCTTACAATCGAGCGAAAATTGAAAGATCGAATAACAAAATACAATGAACCAAATTTTAAAAAATACGCATTTAAATACAAGAAGATTATCTACACATAATACAACTTACAATAGAACCCCAGCGCTTTTTCGAGTTTTATTATATAGCCCGCATTACGGGTACCTATTCAACATAAGTCTAGTGATTATTATTATTATTATACTCAGTACCTATTTAAAATGCCTAAAATAAGAAAATTAAAAATGAATAATGAAAAATATGTAAAATATATGGAATTCAATGATAGTACTCTAGTCCCTAAGTTAATTAAATCATTTAAAATTGTTATTTGTTTTTAAATTTAATGTCATGACTTAAAACAAAAGAAAAATATTAAAATTTGATAAATACTCTTTTTTGTAATAATATTTAATGATGTGTTATTTAGTTAAATGTTCGCAGATATGATATTATTTTCTGTATTATTGCGTTAGAGGGAATACTAAATAGTTATTGAGGATTAAAATGAACTATTAGTAATGAAATTCTACTGAATATAAATTTTACAATTGAATATTTAGTGATAATAATATAAATGTGTCGATTGTTGGTGTAAAACATGGAATTTATTTTAAATGCTTAAATGGAATAACTTTATTAGTAAAAAAAATTCTTAAGTTTGATGAATTTATATAATTCGTTAAATTATTAATGACTTGTGCAATATTTGTAAATAAAAAATATTTTAAAACAGTAAACAGATCTTTATATACGATTAAACCATTCCAAATACAACTGAAATCATTATTTTAATTAAATTAAATACTTAAATGATACGATGCTAATTCCATCCTTTCGGATATTTTTTTTTGAAACATAATAAGCTGTCTTATTAAATTAATTTTGAACTTTCTAAATTCAATAAAAAAAAAACGTCAAAAAATAAATTAATAAAATGAATGTAATTTTATAGTCAACAAATCCTTTGTTTTACTCAGAATATTACATTATTTATTTTAACTAAAATAATATGATAATACCCCAGTATCCCACCAAGATTTTTCGTAAAAAACATGAAATTAGTATTAAAGACTCCTCTGTTCTTTTTTTTTTTACACTTATAAGTCATTTTTTGACACTTAATGACTATAATAAAGGTTATTAGTATTGATCACCATATAATTGTTTTAAAGTAACGGATATCATAAAAAAGACATTAATTTAAATAATTATATTTTTTTATCGAACTGGGCAGATATTTTCGCGTTTAGTGAAACACATAATCGTTAAGAACATATAATATTACAGAAAATACAAAGTGAAATGCAATTTTTTATTTGACGATACAGATTTATTATAATGTGCCAACTTGGCGATAAATACTACTTGAAAATTTCGTTTTACAGATTTACTTTCAAATAATATTATTTCATCACAGATTAAATGTATACAATACAATCGATTTATAAAAAATCACAATAATTCACAATCATTGAAAAGGTCTTACTCATTTGAATTTTGAAATCAGAATTATATTTAAAAAATAACATACTTCGCACCATAGGATATTCTTCGCTCCACGGACAAGATAATGGTTATAGATGTATTGACTATAATCGAAACGATAGATCATTTCTTTAGTTAAACGATTATGCGCTTTAATTTCAGTATAAAAATATACCATTTATATATTTTATCATTTTTAGTTAGTAGGTTTTTTTTTTTTTATCAGCCATATTTAAAGTTTCCTTGTTTGAAAAAGGACAATTTTTTTTACCAAAAATTTAAAACACGTTTTTCTATTTGAATCCAAGGTTTCATTATGATTGGATGAACTTATTTTTTTTAGTAAAAATTTAATGTGGGAAAATGATAAAAACGAATTTATTCCGTAATCATCGTATAGATGATATTTACTTCGAGCTTATAAAAAAATCTTAATTCACGATTTTAGAAACTTTTTCAGTAACTTTTGTTAAATATATTAAGTAATGAGTTAAGTCATACGATACTTTCAGAACTTTTTGTCAAATATAAAAAAATTTATTAGAGATAAACTATCGAAAAACAAGGTATTTTTAAAGATGTATATTTTTAGCCTTAAAGATTGTCAAATTTTTTCGAAACTTTTGTAAGGTATGTAATAATTTATCTTTAATATATTGGTGAATATTTTAAGTTTCTGGCAATATCATTCTTGAACCATCACATAAACAAGTGAATAATTTACTTTCAACTTAATTCACGTTTTTAAAATATATAATATCTACATTAATAACGTAAGTCGTTTTTTAAATTATTGTGTACATGTAAAAAATCACGCACAAAAATTAATAAAACACTTTTACAAATCATAAATGTCAGAAAAGATGTTATGAAGAATGTTCGTTTTGTCCATTAATAGCTGACAAAATATTAGAATTTGCACATTTAAAACAGATAGTGCGTTGTGGTGATAATGGAAACGTATTCAATTTTCAGAATATCTTTCTTACAATCGTATACTAAATTGCGGCCACAAGTGTAAAAAAGAAAATGTTTTGGAAAATGCGACAGTTGTAAAATCATTGTTAGTTTACAAATGTTTATAAAATATAAATGTCTAGTTTTCCCATAATATTTGATATTCTTAGCCTCTTAGGTTACCTACGTGATCACTTCCGGAATGTCGACTTACAGTTGAAATAGAATGCCAAAACAATCCTGATCAAGAGATTGTTTGCGCTGAAAAATGAACTAAATCCTTAAAGTGTAGTCATAAATGCAACAATGTATAAAGAAGTAAATGTGATTCCAAGAACTTTAAAGAATGGTATTGAAAGAGAACAAAAAACTACCTAGCTAGGAGTCACAATAAATGTTGGGTGTTTTGTTGTTACAAAAATAAAGGTAACAATTGTGAAAACAAGCATACAAGCTTTAAAGATATATTATTAAAATTCAAATCAATTTGATGATGTACTATATTTTAATAATTTTACAAATACAACCTAATCATACGAAATTAATATTATAAACACATAATATAATGTACTATACTATTGTCTATGACCACTTAAGTGGCAATTCATGATTCTGGTGTATAAAATATACCTATTATGCACAGTCTAAATTACAAACAAATATTGTACATACAATATCAATACAATTACAAAATAAATACGAACAGAGATGGCACGAAGCTCACATACATATTGCTTCCCTCAATAGTCAACAGTCAATAAAATGTATATAAAACTGAATAAAGAATACATATTATAATATATTATACAGTGTGTTACAAATAGATTTGAGTGATTTGAGGAGTGCAGTAACTTTTGTTCCATTAATTATTTTTAACTTTTTGTTATTAATTAATATTATAATAACGCCTTGAAATTTTATGAAAAATAACATTTTTATCAATATGATTTTTTAAGTTTTGGCAACGGTTTTCCCAATTTCCCATTACACATTTTTCACTATAATCAAAAGCAAAAATATCGTAGTCACCTATTAAATAAATATTCTGTTTTAAATGAAAAATATAATAAAGCTTAATAGGCTATATAAATAATTACATTCATTTATCAAAAATGTAATATTCTGTATTTTAATCTTTAAAACCTATCTGTCAATCATTATTTAAGTAGCTAGTATAATATATTTATAAAAAGAAAACATAACAATGTGCGCTTTAGTTATCACTTAGTCCCTATGTAACTACAATCATAACTAATAACTTATCAGTTCATAAAACTACTATGTCAATGATTTTAAATGAATCTTAGGTATTCTAGAGTTTTATAAAAATGTTATTATTGACTTCAGATTCTGAGTGAAACAGAGAATGTATTGATTTTACAATGATGTATTTCTTCTTTTTTATGTAGATATTATGTTATAAAATTTTCAGATGATAATAATGGTCTAAAAGTTTTATCCAGATTTTCTATATATCAGATTTTTTTATGCGATTGGTATTATAAACAGATCATATTTCAACTGTTTTTCCAAGCGCATTGAAAAATTGAATAAAAACGACGTTTAATTAATTAAAACTAATAAAAACGAAATTTGCTGTAGGTGACATTTTTATAAAACCCATTTTTGATTTTTATACTATTTATAAAATCAATGGTCTTTAGACAATCAAAATGTTCACCAAATAACTAAAATATGTTATTATTAAATACTAGACAAAAGTTTCAAAAAAATCTGACTTATTTCGAGCTGAATATAGACTTTTGAATTAAAGGAAACAATTAGTTTTTTTTTTTTTTAAGTTTTTGTCTAATAAAATTTGAAATCTTTGACACACATAAAGATCTGAAAATTTAATATCATCTTACTCATATTCTTAACCAAGATAATTAATACAATTTCAGGAATTTGAAATTTTTTTTATACGCATTTAAAGTTAGAATTCTGAAGAAAATCATTAATTTTACGAAAATTAGTAATATTTTTCAATAAAAATTTTATGAAATTTGGGATTATTAGTCCGATAAAAATTTTTTTTCGCCAATGGATTTCTCCCATAAATATTTCTATCTACCGTCCAAATTTCATAAAGATTAATTCAATTAAGTATTTTTCACGCGTTTTAAGTTGGAATCACGGCTCAAATAACTCTTATTTTTACGTAAAGTGTCAGATTTATTTTTAATTTTTATTTAATATTTCCGACTTATATATTTAATTAAAATATTGTAGTAATTTTCCTATAAATAAATTTTCTTAAAATTGAAACTAAACCGTATAATTAAAAATATAATAATCATAAATTGACATTTTTACAAATGTACAACGATTTGGTATAAAAAACTTGCATGTTATTATGAGAAGAGTTATGTTATTATGTGGTCGTGAAAACGAATGCCCATTATAACTACTTAATACTTAATAGCTATATTTTACTGGAAATTATGTGATTGTTATTGAATTTAGGAACTACCTGTGAGTATATTTTTATTTTTTTTTTATTATTAAAAGAATATATAAAATCTGTATTAAATTATACAATAAGTAATATGGTGGTTAGATTACAAGGGCTGGATGGCTTAATTGAAGGGGTTGTCCAAATAACACTACTTCACAGTGAGTATATTAAAAAGCCGATAAGATAATGGTGGTGGAAGTTCGTCCTTCGTCGCTTCGCTCCTCGGACAAGATAATGGTGAGGAGTGTATAGCACTTTCTATCATGGGATCACCTAACCTAACCTCGGACAAGATATTGGTGATGAATGTATTAAGTTTTAAAGAAATGATGACTCATTTCTTTAGTATAAAACGATTCTGAGCAAAGCTTCAGTGTAATATAATATATTATTTATACACTGTTTACGTATTTTTCGGTTATTTGTCTGATTTTTGGTGAGTTTTTTCATTATTAAACCCTCATAAAATATTCAATTTTTAACTCGTTAGAAATTTTCTGTTACCAAAAGATTCGAAACATGTTTTTATATCTATATTCCAAGTTTCATTGTGATCGGACACACCAAAAAAGATTTATACAGATTTTAAGTTGAAAATTAACGTAAAAACAGTCGATATTCATATACGAATTTATATGAATTTGTTAAAACGTGTATAAAAAAAAATCCTGACTAACGATTTTTGAACTTTAGTTAGGATAATTAGGTAGGTATATGAGTAAGGTCATATTAAATTTTCAGAACTTTTTGTCAAATATTTAAAATTATATTACATAAAAACTTTCAAATAATTTGGTAAATTAAAAGTTCTATATTTAAGTCAAAAGTGCTTTAATTGTTCTGAAAATTTCGTCCAATATAAAAAAGTATGTATTTGATATTGGATAAAATTTTCAAGTTTCTAGCTTCAATACTTTTCGATTTATGACTAAATACTTAAAATCTGAACAGTGAAAATCTCGTTTACGGCGGATTTTTACCGATTTTACCGTTTTTACTCAGTTTTTCGATCGTTATTCTTGATTACTGGAAAAACTATGGAGATTTTGGAAAAATGACCTCTCTAAAGTACCATCTCAGTTCAATTTTGAATCTAAAAAGTTGCTGGACGAAACTTTTGGACAAGGATTTCTATCCGAAAAAGTGTTTACAGAAAAAAAAAAAAAAAAAAAAAAAAAAAAAAAACATCATTGTAAAACCATAAGATCCTTCGCTTCACTCAGAATCTAAAAAAAACAATTTGATCAAAAAATAAAATACAATAATTCATTTTAAGACAGTATTTAGAAAATCGGTTTTATACTTATACCTTGTTTATACATATAATGGTGTATAATTTTATCCGTATCGATGTTAATCAATTTATGTATTCGAATAATATCAACTTTCAAAACGTGCAAAAAGTCCGATTTTTTCCGATTTGGCTATTATAATTATACTTTTAAGCTCTAATGCTCATCGATATTGAAAACAATAAGTTTAGCTTTCCATTATAATTTATGTCATTTGAAAATAATACAAGTTTTTCAATTCGATAAAATACGTTCATGTTTATGGTCTTTTTTACCCGAGAGGAGATTTAAAAGTCACGACGATCCTTGCTATATTCTTTGTTGATTTGAAATTCGGCGACCGCGAAAGATTGATCGATCTGTGACGGCTAAGCACCATGCTTTTAACGTGCAAGCATATTTATATGATGAATACATAAATATTATATTTTTAACATGTATAGTTTGTGCGCGTTTTGGTACGCTTCGAAGACCGACCGCGGTCATTCAATGTTTGTCCAGCACATTTCTACTGAGATTGAGTGTGCAGCGAATCCAAACTTGACACACCAAAAAGATGTATAATAATGTCCAAGTACATGGTGAATTATTCGTGATCGATCAGAAGTCGCATCGAGAACGCAAAAATCGTCAGCATAATAATATACTCGATGATGACGTCATCTTTGAGTTTTAACCGACGAAACAAATATTAATAATAATTAGATTCATGACGATCGTCTTTTATTATTCGTACTGCGATCAAATCGACTGGTGTAGGCCATCGACATCATCTAGCCGTTCGGTAACCGACAGGAGGCGTTTAGTGCAGGTCCGTTGTCCGCAATAAGCTCGCTGTATCCTGGCTGATTTCCACGCGCGTACCGTATCCTATTTGACCGCAGGAATCAGTGTCACTGTCGAGAATATTCACGAATACGAATTGAATATTAATTTATACATTTTCATATTATTACAATGATCGACGCGCCACAATCAGTATACGTAGCGACTCGGAGTGAAGACGTGTGATCCGCGCAATATCGACCGGCGAAACAAATAGACCGCAAAATAAACATCTATATATATGTATAGGACTTTAACTCGAAATCTGACGTTTACACACATAAACGTCAATCCGCTAATTAAATGTCACCGGAAGTCGCGTCTATAGACCATGGGTTTAACTACGTCCTACGTGACACACACTGCACACACACACACACACACACACACACACACACACACACACACACACACACACAAACTCGTGATTCTGTTCCAATTTGCGTAGGTATTGCCTATTTTATTAAAAAGTGCGATGCAGTACCTATATAATATGATGTTTTATCTTCAAACAGTGGATAATACATCATCGTCAAATTCGCATCGTTCAACATCGTTGAACAATAATTGTTATTACACAGTATTAGCACTGTAATGAGATGAACTGTTCAATAATAAATCTTTTCCATCATTTTTTGCCACCACTGTGGCTGATTATAGCTGGGATGATGTCAGTTTCGATGTAGTATATTGTGTGCACGTGTTTGTATGTGTGGGTAGCATTAAGTAATGGATGGTGTGTCTGACCTAATCACGTGGGAATTAATCGTGATTATTTTACGGGGTACGATTTCATATATGTACGAAAATGAACCCGTTTTTTAAGGAAAATGTCACGTTGATATTTCTACGCTTCATTAATGTGAAAAAAAAAGTAAAATTTTGTAGGATTAACTCGACAATTGAAATCGCGTTGAAATTAAAAAATGGTATAAAATAACTATTATAGGTACCTATAACATTTGAAATTACCCCGTTATTTTGTTAATCTCTTTATTTAATAAAGTCGTGATTTATTAAAGTAGTTTTTTCTCTCTCCTCCCAACAACAATGAGACATTGAGACCTCATACAATAAAAACATATAATTTATAAATGTATTTTGATAATATCCCATCCATTTATCAATGCATTTATATCACTATAATTAAACTACCTATATATTATGCTGTTGATATAACACTTTATTCAAATAACAGTAATATTCTATGCTTGGTTTGGCATAGGCTTTTGTCAAAATACATATTTTGACATTAGATATTTTGATGATTACACTTTGTAATATCTGACTGATGATTATAATGAATAATAACATCTGAAAAAATCTATTCTGAGTTAAGCTATATTTACCAAAAAATATTTGAGATTTTTTTATATGCTTTTAGGTATTGAAATGTATGATAGAGTTTTATTTTACTTTAATTTGTTTTACTTCAAATGATAAATAATATTTAAACTTGTATAAAACTAAATAACACGTTAAGATTAACAAAGTGGAACAATGAAAAACCAACATAAATATAGCACCGCTTGACTTGTAACACGATAATTACTTTTGAAAGTTATTTAAATCAATTATTATCGAACAATTCAAATAAACATGTAATTATAATAATGTAAATCTATTATATTTAATGTAAAACAAAAATTAAATTCTCGATTATTTTTCAGAATTCGATGTGAATAGCGATTACGTACTTAAAAAATGTCAAGAGCTCTTTTTGAAAAAGTTGGTTCGTGGTGCTGTTTGTTCTGGTACTTGTGCTAAATGTAAACAAGGCCGATTGCGCATTCCATGCGAAGGAAAATGCACTCAGACCAACCCTTGCAATCACACGTATGTAATGTACCTTAATATGTTCCATATGAATATACGGCTATAATGCATTGCGTATACACTCATTATAGTATATGAGTAACGCAGATGGTTTCTAAATTATTAATAATTATGATTGATAATACGTCGATATAATTCAATACGTTTCTAGGTGCAAGTGCCCGGGTAAAAGAACCGTGCGCTCTTTGCGACCTACCGTGTACCTAAGCTTGTGCCCGTTCGAAGTGTCCCCGTAAATGCGGCGTCCAGTGCGTGCCGTGCCAGGTTGGATAATATTATTAGTTTTGCCTCGGGGTATTTTCTCTTCGATCACGCGTAATTAAATAATGATCTCTCACCTGGGGCGTGCTCGGAAGATGCGTTCGAACTTCGAACTCATCTTGTCTAGTGATTTTACCAAATTTTTTTAAAAAAGTATCATTTACCATACGCTCTTTCTTGAATGAGATTCCGATTTATTTAACACCATTTCCCCGGAGAAAAAAATTTCTCAGCGTCCATCTCATGTAATCGTCTTTGTATTTTACACACGACGAAACTCTTGAATCGGACGCGCGTGATTAACACGACGAGGTCACGCAAGTTTCTGTTGAATTTTGTTGTTATTTTAATCCGTCATAAGAACCATGCGTTTGGACGTGTAAACATTACACGTGTTCCGACCGTTGCAATCGACCGTGTCGGCCTCATTTACGTGCTGTGCGGAAAGAAACTGAAATGCGAACACAAATGCATCGGGTTCTGCAGTGAATCGTGCCCTACCCATCGCCGCGAGTGTGACGAAAATCGTTTTTGAAACCGAAGACGAACCTGACGCAAGGCACGTATTTAATAACTACTGCAGTGTAAACATACGAGTTCATCTTCATACTAACATAGTGTTGTTTCGCGATTGCGCGATCATACATAAAGCCGAGTAAACGATAAAGCGTACATACTAGGTACAATATGTGAGAAATTCATTATGTATTGTAAACTAATATTAGTAGTTATACGTTCACTGTATAGCTGTTTGTATGCTAAAAAAAATTACTGACAAAAGTTTATACAATAGTTCAATACCTATACGAAAAACACAAAACAACTAATTTTTTACGTTTGTTTTTAAGTAGGTAGAGAAAATTAAATCAAAACATGTTCCGGATTCGTAGCGACAGTCGAGGTTGTATTCACACACGGTATTTAGTAATGATTGACAAACACGGTTTTATAATTTATCTAACACTGCAATTTTCTCGGACGTACGGTATATAAATCATGTGTTTACAGATCATCCTATCCCTTTTCAGGAAATTTATCGCGTTTGACGCTCTCTATCACACGTAGAAACGTCCAATATGTACGTGTACGTATTAGGGCATTTACAAACCAACATCCCTCTTTAGCCCTCGGGGTCTGCGTAATTAACATGGCATATGTGACATTGTATTATTGGTCGACACCACATAATGATGGTCATGCTTTATAGGAGAGTTCAAAGGTGACACTAGTATCAAATTTCTAGGGGCGACAACGTTGTTTTACGAAAACTCTATGACTCCCTCACCCTCGTAAAAAAATTAAAAAACAAATTGTATACATAAACTATTACCTCTGTAAACATTTAATGTAAATATGTAAAAGCTACATTAACTTTAATTTAACTTGAAACTATAAGTACCTATACGTCCATTCTTAACTATGTTAAGTGATTTTCAAAATGATTTCTCCGGGATAAGAATTATTATGCACCGAGCGTCGGACACCATTTTTTTTTTTTTTTTTTTGGTAATATTAGAAAAAAAACATAGTTTCAACTGTTTCAAGGGGCTTCGTTTAGAAGGCCTAGTCGGCGATCGCCGTCTCGCCGACCTGCCCAGGCCGCCACTGGGTACGTGGACCGTGTGGACATGCTGACCTATATTGAAGTGTGTGAAACAAAGGGAACGCACACGTTTCGGCCTTGTAAACTTCACCTGCCTGCGAGATCAAATCTCGGCCATCTTTGGCCTGTTTTCCCGGCTCACAGAGTTTCGAAATAATCACCACGTTTCCGAACCGCAACGCAAACGCAAGGTTCGCGGTAAAGCCGAATGTCGACTCTAGGCTCCGGAGCCTAGCGACACAGCCGGAAAACTCTCCAAGGACGCAATCGGTATGGGGTGCGGCCAACGACCTGAACAACTACAAAGCTGCACGGTCGTCGGAGATCCACTCCGTTCGGCCGCTCACAATTCGTGTGAAAAACGATACAAACGTTCTTGTGCGACCTCGTCTTGCCGTTCGTCTCGAGTACTCGGGATACTGCAGTATGCACTATATGCAATATTGAAAATAATTTATATTAAGCTGCAGTGGTGGAGGAAAGGTGTCGTTTTTGCCGATTTATATGAATATGAATATCAACTAGACTTACGGCATATTATACGGGAAGAGGACTGAATTTAGAGTGATCAGAGAAAATTTTTAAAGTGATCCAAAGCTTTAAAATGTATCTTCACAAATCAACACATTTTTACAACAAAGCTAAAATAATTTATTTGTTCTCGAAATCACTTCATATTTTTTGAAATATTCGCGCGCATGTAAATTTTTTAATCGAATCGATTTACGTATAGTTAAAATAAATGTGTTTGAGTGAAAATCGTTTAGGCAATAGTATAAGTGCTCCGCGAATATATTTGAAACGAGCATCGTGAACGGGATCATACTGTATATGTGGCTACAATACGAAATATCTTTTTGTTTTAAAGGACATGGATTTTGGTGCGTATAAACGATTTATTAGATGTGTTGTGTCGTTTAATAATATAATATGTGAATCACTTTTACGTTTAATAAATCATCTTGTGTTCATTTGCCGTGCTATTTCATTGCTTTTTGTCAAATGTGTAGATCCACAAACAAACAAAATACGAATATAATGTTTTTGATAGTTAGTTTTTTTGCTATGTTTTTTTTTTATTATTATTATTATCATCATACGGACTATTTGTTTTGTTTGAATTTCACATTTTTTTTTCTAAGATAATTTTCGCTTTGATCTATTCACATAAATATGTATATTAAAACGTTAAATAATATATCCACTGCGTTTTACCAACGAAATACGTAAACGCTATAATGGGTTTTTATTGTATAATAGAGAAACAAGGAGTTATTAATTACTTCTTAGGTACTTGTCAGCTGTCGTCATATTGCCAACTACTCACGGATGTGCTTATGCGAACGCGTAAATGCGTATAATATGTTATTGTGCGCAGTTACAATTTAGCATTAACAGTCGAGAAAACTGTTCTAAAGTTGAAAATTAATATCACAATGTGCACGTGTAAAACTCGACAGGCACCGTCCGCGATTGCACTACTAAAACAAAAATAACCTGCAATTTAGACGAATAAATAATAATCCAAACCTTTCTGCCTCTTAAACGACTTATCCTCTGTCCCTGCAGTGAACTCGCCGTTAATTCAAAAACGCGACTGAAATATATAAATGTACGGTGAGAATATACATTCATAGTTATATTATATTTATTTATTTACTTGGTGAATGGGATAAGCAGTTTTTTTCGTCACAGATAAGTATAAAGACGTAAAATATATAACAGCAATGAAAAAGTATTCCGACTGTTCGTCTTAAAACCGTAGCAAGTACAACTAATTGCACTTAATACGTCTGAACATACGTAATTCATTGTTAATCTTTTCACGTAATTTTATAGTCTAAACAATGCCGTCGTAACAACGAATTTTTAGTTAGTTATCATAATATTATTGTTATTGTATAAATACTAACGTGTAATTTAATGTGTGACACATTCGCAATTCACGTGTACAGCACGATAAATTGCAGTCCTCACACCATACTCGAAACACTGTACGTAGTATAGTAATAGTAAATAAATAGTGACGCGAACGTATTTCAATAAAGCGAAAAGAATCGTTCCGATAATATGGTTCTCATTTTCCCGTGAAACGGAATTGGATATCAAAGAAATTTACTCACGAAATGCGTCGGCGAACGCAAATACGTGACGACAGTGCAGTATTTTGTCGTATTAAATATTCATATTAGGATATCGCCTAGTAAAAATCGAGTGGAGGTCTCGGGCGGTAATAGAAATAGACAAAGGCTTACCCTCGAGGGCTGTAAGTGCAATTTTTCCCAGCGAGCCTGTCCGACCACGTACACACGTGTAAAAACTGTATATAGTCTATACACTTATTACACGTTTAATTGACAACGGGTCTCCTTGGATGATTTATCACGCGATGATGTCGTCACAGGGCCTTCGGGACGATGTGAGTCTAATGTCGGTCCCTCACGGCCGCAGGTGTATTTGGAAAATATTTGACCTTTACGATCTTTTTTCAGTCGTGTGCGGGAGGATTCACTGTTACGACTGTTGCCCGCTGTTTTGCACCGGTCGATAGTCGGGTAAAGGATGCACGAGTGAGTTACACGTAGCAGTTAGGACGACCGGTACACGATTGGTACATGGTAGGCACGACTTGATGAGTCACTGGTAAAGACGGGTCGACTGATTTTATTTATCCCCTATTATTGTTTTTATTTCTATTGATATTGATATTATATATTTACGTTTACTTAACGATAATAACACTTTATACGATCGATTCTCTTCTCACGGTGTCTTCTTGTTTTTGTTTTTGATTGTCATCGAAGTCAAATACACCGATCCTAAGCAGTTTCTTTTTGTGTCTTGTTATTCGTACAATCCGCGTGTGACTTAATATACTTAGGAGGGTAGATGTTCTAGGTCTGCCTCTACTTCGTTCATCTTCTGTTCTGCAACATTTCCTTTAGAAATTCGTTGTGTCGGGTAAAGTGTCCAAATACATTTTGTTTTCCTAGAATGTATGGTTTGCATGATTTCCCTCCATTCGTTTATTCCAGTCATACACTCATAACGTACGATCGATTGAAAATCTCACGTGGTAGATACTATAGGCCGAGTACGCCCGTAAAGCAGTACGAGAATTCGTTGAGTCGGTTACTATTCACGTTAAAGGGGGCGAGGAACCGGTTCGCCGTCGCTTGGGAGACGATACGTACGGACGTGCGCCACAATATTATGAAAAGTTCGTGTTCATATAAACGCGACGCGTGTGAACGTTTGACACCGGAAAGAAACAAATGAATTGCGAGCCAGTAAGTACACGTGCGTGCGTTTTTGTAGCGTGTTGCGCCGCGAGTATAATTTACATTTACGTCGTGTACGCACGTCGATACGTACAATATTATTAGAGTGCAGAGCACGCGTACGATTTCGACCATAAGAACTGCAGCGTGTATAACGTTTCGACGATTATTAATATTAACCGGACGGAAAAATATCGAGCGACGTGCACGGCGGGGCGGGTTGATTAATAATTAAAACCGCGGTGATTTCGTATGTTTTAAAGTAGGTACGCAACGATTTCACGTGCACCAGAAGTGAAACAACGCTCGTCCATTTACGGAACACGTCGGCCGCTTAAACAGTGTTGTTCATTTTTGTTTTGAAAACCTGTCGAAGTTAAACCGTCAAGCTCGACGGAAAACTCAACAGTTTATCTATATCGATTACAATTTGAATCGGTGTTCCTACCTATTAATTATTCATACAAAAATATTTTCGCATAAAACGTTAAATAATAAAAATTGAACACACATGTTTAGTGCATAATTTAGTGATTTTAAACGCATATTTCGAATGTTTCGATTAAATATGTATCATAAATTGTTTTCAGTGGCACAGATTTCCGCGAACTCGCGGTAAATAATACAAGTGTTATTTCGCAATTCGGTGGGTGGGGGGGGGAGGAGGGAGTAACAGAGGGTAGAAGTTTATTCGACGGACGGGTAGTATGATATGGTAATAAAAGCCCACCGGTAGATCGATAAAATAGTAGGTTTAAATCCTTCGACGAACTCGGAGACTATAATAATATTACCCATATATATATATATATATATATATATATATATATATATATATATTATGTATACACGTGTATGGGACAGGCGGTATTCCGCGATTGAGCCGCCGTAGCAGCTGTGACCACGACGATCGTGCTCGATCGGCCGTGATTCTATCGGTCTCGCGACTGGGCGCGGGGAGCTGCAGCAAAGTCGGCTCTGCGGTTAGGTCGACTCTCGCGCGCGGAAGTTACGAATCACGTGCAGAGGCGTATTTGGGCACAGTCCTTGTAGGTCTGAGCCTAAAGCGGCGACATTTGGAGGGCGGCAAATTTCAACATTTTTTTTTTTTTACAGAATGACAAAAAGTGTTTTCATTCAATAACATCAAATTTGAATTATTTTTCGACTAGAGAAATTCGTTTACAAATCATAAGTTTTATGATTTAGAGTAACAATTCGAACCGTAAACGCGTGCGTCCGTTCGCTCAAAATCAAACAGCTACTTACATACTATACGCACACGTGATACGACACGAACAGTACGCGTGTGAGTAGCGAAGAAATGCGCGCTTTCAACGGGGGTTCGAATTCTCAAATTGTGGTTTCGAATGTGTTTTGTAAAACATTTTAGGGGGTGTGGAAGGGAGGGAGAGGCGGCGAATCGGAAAGTGTCTACAGACGGAAAATCCCTAAATACGCCACTGCTCACGTGTACACACACACATACACACACACACACACACACACACACACACACACACACACACACACACACACACACACACACACATACACACACATATATACACCAGGGAAGGGCAACTCAAAGTTATTAGAAGGCCAATTTTTAGTACTTCAAAATCTAGCTGGCTAAAATACACAGGAAGCAAAAAAGAGAAAAATATATCAATAAAATTTAAAATTTACAACTAACATTTATTTTTATATTTAATTATGTATACATGTGGTATTTATTAATTAATGATCGAAAAAAATACGAAAATAATAAAATTAAACCTAATCAGCCGGCGCGACACGACAGATAACATGAGTACCTATTGGCTATGTTAGTTATTCTACTATAAATATCATACATTTAGACATTTAATAATTTAATAAAATAAATACTGATAAACATAAACATTTTTTAAATTTATTCGAAAATTCAGCACGGGCCAATTAAAAATGTAACGCGGGCCGCCAGTTGTACATCCCTGATATACATAATACACAGAAACAGTAGTAATTTTTTAAAATACTAATAAATAGCAATAATTTTAGTATACAATTATTTTTATTACAAATATACATACGTTGTGCAGTACTCAGCGCTTAACGCCGAGGACTGATGGCTTTTGGTATTGCCTTGTCTTTTCGTCGTATTTTATTTCTCTCATTTTTAATAAATGACCACCTAAAAATGTTTCAGGTGACCTCGTTCTTCTTTAATTTGAAATGTTATATTTTTCACCACAAATTAATAATTATTTTCTCGGCTAATTTACATCATTGATTAAAAAATCTGCTTACTTCCGAAAAGACAAATATTACTATAGATCTGCATAAACAATAATTTACGGGAGACGCGAGTGTGTACGTATTATAATTTTTGTTTTCGTTTTTTTTTTTTTGTTTATAAGTGAATTTTATCGTAATAAGAATTACATGGTATAAAATAAAAATACAGATAAAATATGATTATTACAAATTGTACATATTCTTTTATCACTATATATATATATTTACCTCCTATAAGCAAGCTCGTGGTGGAGGTAGAGAGTCTCACATATTAAGAATATCGCTTATATTAAGAGATCGCTATACGTCGTGTTACATACCATATAAAATATAATATGTGTACGTGAAATTATTACAGTATAATAATTGTATAAACCTCGCGGCCAACGCGCACCGTCGATCTCTGAAAACGTCGTCGTCGTCATCGTCGTCGTCGGCGGCGGCGGCGGTGGCGGAGACGGTGGCGGCGCTCGAGGATGCGCGCGAAATTGACGTCGGGACAGGCGGCGGCGAGGGGCGCGCGCGGTGGCGGCGGGCGCCCGGGCGAAAGAAAAGCAACACGCTCCGCACGGCGGCGTAAAAACGCTCTGTTGCGCTCTCCTAGTTTTCCGTTACCACCCGGACGGGAACGCACGCATCCCGTTCAGCAACCACGTCGTCGTCGGTGGCGTGCGCGCGCGCCGGCCTCACCGCGTCACCGTCGTCGTCGGGCCACGGGCACTGATACTCGCGATCCTCGTCCGCGGCCGTCGACTCGTCTGTGCAACGCGAGTCCGTCGTTGTCGTCGTCGTCGTAGTCAGCGATCGCACGTCGCGTAACGTCCGTCCGTACAACGACGGCAATAACAGTGAAGACACGCGCGCGCTCACGTCACGCGACAGAAAAACATTTCGTCGCTCACGCACGAAAACGGAGGACCGCACGCGTGTGGCGTAGGGGAACGGCCAGCACGTGCACGGACCGCGCCGTAACTCGCCGCGATGCCGGCCATCGTGACCAACGAGTTGCAAAACCTGCAGCTGCGGTCGGCCCACGTCACGGACGAGGTGAGAGCTCGTCGGAGAAACCGTCACGCGATCGGCGGTCCGTCGGTTGATTCGTCGATCGTCGATTGATCCGTCGATCGTCGGTTGATCCGTCGATCGTCGGTTGATCCGTCGATCGTCGGTTGATCCGTCGATCGTCGGTTGATCCGTCGATCGTCGGCGGACCGTGGCTTTTTGGCCCACACTCATGTATGTCGTTTTCGTTGTTTTTCAGTCGCTGGAGAGCACTCGCCGGATGATCGAGCTGTGCGAAGGGGTACGTACACACACGGCTATACACGCTCACGAACGATTTATTATACGAGTATTTATCCTAATTCGGTCTCGATTATTAGCGGCGCACACGTCCGATACGAATTAATTTGACGACTCTCGACGGAGAACACCTCTTTCTTTGAAGGAAGTTTTTTAAGCGTCCCGTTCGAGATTACGCAGCTCGTATAAACGTTTTTAATCTATCGGCGCGCACGTGCTATTTCTCGTTAGTTTTTTCTACTGTACGTTATTGTAGCATCAAAAAAGGAGAGAGTCGAGGCACAAAGGGCAAAACCAGAGACGTTTAAAAAGTGAGGGGGTCGTCGAAACTAGAATCCTTTTTTGTTAAACACACTCGGTCTTCTTTGCAAATGTGTCGATGAATCACTTGTTATTCTGTTTGGTGACTGTAATACAAATC
The DNA here is from genome assembly GCA_027580255.1 of Therioaphis trifolii. NCBI lineage: Eukaryota > Metazoa > Arthropoda > Insecta > Hemiptera > Aphididae > Therioaphis > Therioaphis trifolii. Next base: position 14,687,529 of record CM050409.1, on the reverse strand, counting down.
AATCAATATCAGTTGGCATTTTGACCTCTACTAGTCACCCATAGATATAGGTGTATTATATTATTTTAAATATGGTTTGATTAGTTTAAATGAACAGAAATTACATTATAATCAGTAATCACGAATGGTAGATCAAAGACATTTTTTTCACATTAAAATTTACCTACCTACCTGTTTTTAATACTAGATGTAGTAAATAAAATATTCCTTCCCTAAACAAAACCAATCATATCAATTTTTCTTAGATTTACTTAATTATTTTTCTTCAGAAGATGATACGGTATTAGATATTATATTTATATTCAAAACTAATATTATCGGAATGGTTTAGTTCAATGATACCGATAATTATTTTTTCGTGATAAATAGTACCTATGTCTCAATATACGTACTTATATTGTAATCATAGATACACTGCCCACACATACACACTGATCCGACACTACACACAACGTGCGTGCTATGTAACACACAAAATAAAGGACCTCGAATAGCAAACGCCTGCGTGCGTGTTGCAAACTGATTTCCATTCCTCACTGATGTCCGTTATTCAGAGATTTCATCTGTATATTTACCTGTTTGTGTATGTGTACATGTACTTACGTCACGCGCGTACAATGTGTTATTGGAGCCGCGATACAAGTGCAGTATTAAAGAACGTACTGAAATCAAAGCTTGTTGTTAATTTTTTCCCTCGGGCTTTTCCCTGTTCCTCAACCCCCGACTCTGCGGGTAAATATCTCAAATGGCGGAAACGAAGTCGTTTCCGCCGTTTTTGACTCACGCGTATAAAACCTCACATGATATTATAATCCAACACTCGTGTAATAACACACATAACACCACTGGTGTACAGATATTTATTACGAAATACGCTCGTACGTATACTATTACAGCAATATTCTAAATACCATATTCGTGTACTTAACTGCCAGTAATTGGCACGTCCTTGACGCGATATTTTATTATCGTGTTCATCAGTTCGGAGGAATTTTCCACGCCGTCTTGAAATTATACCTACGCTCTTTGTACCCTGCACACTGCAGATATTCGAACGATTCTCTTAGGGCACTTTTCTCTAAGCATTTTTCAGCGAGATTAAATATGACCAGGTGTGGCCCCTCTCTAAAACTCACTTTTGACCATGAGTGATGACAAATTATTTGTGTAGAGTACATTTCATGTTTTATATTATGATAAATTATTATGTTTTCGTAATTATGATAGTTATATTTAGTCATCGGGGAGAAAGTATTCTTAACCAGGGAGAAAAGACTCGGATCACCTGGAGAGGAATTATCGTGGCAGGGGGGTAGAAGCGTTCTAGATTTCCACACAATTACGAGTGCGCGTGAAAGACTGCCTGTGTAGGCATAAAGAAGATTACGGCCCGACGTCCGCGTCTGCACCCGACTAATCGACGAGTGTTCTATTCGCGAGTCGACCGCGAAAGCTAATGCGAAAAAAAGATTCACGCAACGACCGACATTCCGCTGCACATACACAATACACAATGATGTTGTCCTACCAGTCTGCAGCAGCCGCCAGAAACATTCGCGACATCCACACGTTTCTTTTGCGTTCTGCAGCGACGGACCCGTATATTAAATTAGTAAACGTGCTTTTTATACCTATATATATATATATATATATGGTGGTGCCCAGTTAATTAATTACACGACTGAAAGGTTTTAACGGGCAAGAGGGAAAAAGTAGAATTTAATTAAAATCCAAATAGTCGAATTCGTTTTGCGTCATATAATAATGTTTTGCTAAAATGATCCCGCGATAAAATTCTGTTTTTTACTCTTAATCAATTTGAAAACTTGATTATTAATTATCGTAAGCCCCTTCAGAACAATGCGTACAATGTTTCAGTTATGTTTTTCATGAAAACATTTCTGCCGTTATTGTTTACAAAACAATTCTATTGTATTACACGATGAGTCCGATAAATTAATTTTTTAATGTATAATTTGTAAACATTTTAAATTACGAGTAACAATTAATACGCTTTAATAATACATACATACTTACATTTTCATTTTTCTTTTTTTTTTACGACTTAGAATATACAGAACACAAAGTATCACCATATTTTACCATAGGTACCATTATTTTTATATTATTGATATTGAACGACATAACTTACATGGCCATGTTTAAATAAATAAGTATCAAATTAATATACTAAACAACTTAATTTTAAAACATGTAGGTGTTATGTAGATCAAAAAGTTTAGAATTTTCACTACTTATGAGTTATGGGTATTTATATACACAGAATATGTTTTCGAAGGTTTATAACCTTAAAAGTAAGTCTGGAAATACTTAAACGAGATCGTAAATATCGGTAAATCTAAGAAAAATGGTAAAACTAATTTCTATTGAGCACTTTTTCTTAAGCTCCATGAGATCAGATGTGATTAAAAGAGACATGAAAGATCTAATTTGAGTCTTTAAACCATGTATTTTAACAACAAAGATCGGAAAAATTGGTATTGGTAGCAAATAACTGAGATAGAGTTCTTCACGCTGTGAAAAAAATAATATATTTCGTTTTAGAATCGTTTATTAATAAATGAGGTACTATACAAATCTATTTATACATTCATACTTTCAGGAATCGCAAGTATTTAAAAGTATTTTGCAACCACAGATTTTATGACTATGACACAATCAAGAAAATTAGGAACTTATAAACACTATAATTTAAGTGTCATATCGAATCGTTTCCCTAATACCATGATCAATCAAATTTAATACAATAATACACCACTATTATCGCTTGCTCAGTATCCATCACTATATTTCCCCAACCTAACCTAACCGTGTATAATAGAGAATACAACTGTAATAATATTCTGTCAAAGTGAACTATAAATCCGATTAGATTATCCCGTTGATACCTACAGGCTACAATATGTAGCTCTGTGTAAATTACCTGTGACCTACAATATTTTGTTCGAAGAGCAAAACGATGAAAAACTTGTATCTTCAATCTTCAGTTGGCTTACTGATTTTTAATTTATTTTTTCTGACGTCTTTTGTCTCAAAATTGAATTTAAAAAAGGTTATTTAATTAAATTTGAATCGATGTAAAGTTATAGAAATTCGAAGATTGTTTTTTACAATAAATCTTTCTGACACATTGAATAACAATAGTAAATTTTGATAGAATGAAAATAAAATCGGTCGATGTGACAATACGTATATTAAGCTGTTATTTCTCGTTGATCGATTGATTCGCTTCAGTCAGCATTTGATTGTGAAAAAGATAAAAACAAACAATATAAATATAAAACAGAATTTATTTTTATTGAGTTTTTTGTTAATTAATTCGTATCAAATAATTCCAATTTTAACATCATCAAAAAACAAACAAAGAAAACGCGGACAAAATGGTTGAACTATATTACTATTTCCAAATATATTTTCACAGTTGATCAACATAAAAGTGTAAACAACTATATTTTATGATTCGATACTTTAATAATATTATTAGGGGGTTAAAGCAGACCTCAGAAGTACAAATAGTGTGGTTAACAGTTCATTGATGCAGATGAATACTCACATAATAATAATGATGTTGGCTAGTGGTGATATTCGATAAAAGTATGGATACAATTTTATGACGATTGTGTATTTATTTTCATTGTGATACTGCACAGCGCATAGGTATAATATACTTTATAATATAACAGTTCTGAAACAGTTATTTGAATATTCGTGTAAATGTTTCATTTATAAAAGCCAAAGGTTCTTTTACAGCCGAAGTGCTATCAAATTTTTCTACCCTCTTGTCTGGCCAGTACAACACGTTTAACTTTCAAAAATGTAATATGAAAATTCAAAATTAATATGATTTTAATAAATAATAAAATAACTATGTCATAACTTCATAAAAATGAAAACTCATCTCTCTTTTCTGGTGCACTTCTAATATATACAGTCGGGTCGCGATAATCCGAACACAGGCTAATCCGAAAGACGCGGTAATCCGAAAGGGATTGAGAATTAGCTTATCACTATTTATGTAATATGTACGTATGTATGTATTTATAAATAATATTTTCCGGTGATAAAATGTTTCGATTATGTTTGTAATCGCACGTGTATGTCGTTTCGATATGAACGTCGATTACATACGTTCGTCAGTTGAGTGTCGTATACTGCATAAAGATCGTATTACACTGCGTATTGTAACATTTATTTGCGTATTTTTCTTAAAATGGCTCCACGTAAGCATGTTACATTAAAATTACAGGATAAGTTAGAAGTTATAATGTTAATTAACAAAGGGACCAGCTACAGTGCTATATCAAGACATTTTGGGATAGGTGTATCTACCATCAGTGATATTAAATACAACAAGGAAAAAATAGAGAAGTTTGTCATTGAAACGGAAAATGGTCCAGGTAAGCGTAAAATGTTGAAAAAACCAGAAAATCCAAATGTTGAGAGTGCGGTTTTTATGTGGTTTATTCAACAAAGACGTTTACACGTTCCAGAGAGTGGTGAAATGATTTGTGAAAAAGCACGATTTTTTCACCGCCAATTCTCAAAAAATAACCATGCTTTTAATGCGTGCAAAGGTTGGTTAGACAACTTCAAAAAGCGTCATGGGATAAGGCATTTCAAAATTTCTGGTGAAAAACTTTCGAGTAAAGTTGACTGCATCGAACCGTTCCAAAAAGACTTTGAACAACTTGTCATACAAAAAAAATTGCAGATGAACTTCGCAGTGAAGATGGTAAAATTTTTGGGATGTTTCTTCCACCAAATACAACTGCTATGATTCAACCAATGGATCTGAATGTTATCCTAAACATAAAATTGAATTACCGAAAAACTTTAGTCACGAATATTTTGGCGGATGAAGAAAACAGAGTTGACTTGGTAGCAGCTTTGAAAAAAATCAATCTTAAAGATGTCGTTTTTAACTTGGCTAATTGTTGGTTATCTGTCACGTCACATCTGATTAAAATGTCATGGAAAAATCTTAGTCCACAACTGATGGATGTGAACGAAACCACTGAAGTTCAGGAGGGAAAAATTATTCTTACCCCACTTTTAGTCAAGTTGGCTCCAAACACAGCCATTACTGAGGATGAAATTCAACAGTTGGCATCGGGGGGCTGCGATGAAGAGATACAGCACCAGGAAATTTTAACTGATGATGAAATCATGCATGCCGTGACCAAAGAAGATATTGAGAAGGAAGAAGATGATGAATTTTTACCCCCTTCAAAAATATCTGCTTCAGAAGCCACAAAAGCGTTAAATACAGCCATCCAGTGGGCTGAACAAAACGATGAGAGCTGCGAAGAACTAATGTTACTTAGACGTTTGCGGGACAAGGCATACCAATCTATAATAGAAACCAGTGTACAAAAAAAAAAAAAATCAATATTTTAAATAGTAAGGTTCATAATTGTACTCCTAATTATATTAATATTTTTATGTATTCATTGTTTTTTGAAATTACGAGTTTTTACACGATTAATACAGATAAAAATAAAATTTCATAATTTAAATTACAATAAAATTGATGTTTCGCTAATCCGAACGACCCCTTTCCCCAATCTCCTTCGAATTATCGAGACCCGACTGTGTATATATATATATATATATTAAATTTTTTTTTATTTAGATACTATTTTTAATATTAAGTTAAAACTAAATATGAAGTTTGAGGTTATAATGTGAAACTATTGGTATTTCGATGATTATAAAGATATCCAGCGAGGTAATAAATATTTTTTAATGTATCTTATAATATTAATACTCCGTCCCTAAAATAGTTTTAAATATTAATTTGATAGAAGAATGTTCAAATCAAAGTACAATCTAAATCAACTTTTATGAATATTAGAAAATATAAATCAATATTTAATATTTTTTTTTATTCTGAACTATGAATTATTCTAAATATTTAATTAATGATACGAAAATAAAAATGTACCAACTTGCTAAAACATTAATATACTCGTAGTGCTAAAAATTATAAAAATTCGCAGATTAATGACACAAAAACTGTGGAAATATTTGGTTTTTTCCAATTACGGCAATCATGAGTAAATTTTATTTAGACTATATAAATTATCTATGAATTATTTTTACAAATCATTTAATGTGATATATTATAGACATGCCGTAATATTACATATACATTATCTATATAATAATTAAAGTTTTATTATTTTTATATTTTTATTTATTATTATTATTTTTTTTAATCTTACTACTAGTTACATTCGAGTAAACTTCTTCAATTAATTTTGTACAAATTCAAAAAATGCTTAAACACTAATAAAAATAAACCCAAAATTAAATAAATACGTATGTTCAAATGAAATTAACAATATACTCTATTTTTTAACTGAAAACCAAACAGAGACACTTAACCCTATGAATGTGAAGTGGCTGTCCTTGACATGAGTTTGGCATGACATGAATCAAAATTATCAGGAAATTATAATAATCAAACTTTAATATCCAATCACAATTACTTATATTTTTAAATTTTTTAATTTAATACACAATTAATAAAACTTTAATTATTATTTGGTATAGACGATAATTTACTGTTTATATTTTGAATCAATTATTGTTGGTTAATTTTCGATTTTTTGACAATAAGAAATATTGAAATTTGTAAAACTGAAATAGGATATGGTAGTCTTAACGACTAGCAATCCATCGGGAAAATTACCTGTCTCCCACCGGCATAATCCACCTCTGTTAATACTTAATAATGCCATTTTTTATGAAAATGACTTTAAACTTTATAACACGTCATTTTATCCCTAAGCTCTGTTAATTTGTTGAAACAATTTACCATAAAATAAAGCAATGACGTAGTATGATTTTCTCACAATCTTAAGTGATTTCAACTTTAATTGATTTTACAAAGAATGAACAAAAACAAATATTGTAGTTACGAGAATTATAAGAATTATACGTATCTACAATAGTAATAATTTAAACATTCGAATCATTCAATAAACCTATTTTATAAATAAACAATGTATTATTATGGAAATATAAAAAAATCTATTTAGACCTTCAGGTTCTAAAAACATGTAAAGTAAGTAACATTTACTTGAATTGGTATTTTATTTACCATACAACAATTCTCCTGAAATAAATAATCATCATATAAAAAAACAATTAAGTATATTTCCGTCATTTATATTCTCATATACAACATTTAGTCAAAAATAAAATATGTACACAAATGAATAAGTATTTAAAATTCAATATTGACATAATCGCTTGAAAAAAAATGTACTACCATAAATAATATACATGATTATTAGGAATGAAAAATGATAAAATATTAATAATTTAGCCGATCATTATTCATTTTAGTAAATAATTTTTATGATACAAAAAAAAAATGACCGAGAACTACTTTTGGTCATAGACTTTCACGTACCATAATACCTCGCATAATACTGATATGAATATTATCATTTATTACGGTTGGGTCAGAAAATCAAAATTTAAGCACCTATACTGGCATAACGTATGGTATTAATTAAACAAAACCAGTACTTATTTATCGCTCTAGTATGAGGTAACTAACTAATTCATTAAACCAACGTCATTTTCATTATCTAGAATCTAGATTATAGATCATCTTTATAAGGAAACGCAAGTTCTCATGCAAAATATATTTTCCAAACACTTTCAAGCATTTCTATTACGAAATTCAATTAACAATATGAGATCATTTAGAAAAGCATTTTTATTTTGCATTCATTTTTATTTTTTACGTTTTCAGTACTTAAATTTTAGATTTTGAGAGAAGCGAAAGATCTGTTGGTTTTACAACAATGTTTATTTACTATTTTTTTTCTTTTAACTCTTTTAGTACACTTAATTTGGTTCGAAAATTTCATCCAGCAACTCTGTAGATCGGAATTCACGCGTAGACGGTACTTTGAGGGTAAATTTTTCCATCCTCTGAATAGTTTTTCCAGACGTGAGGAAAAACTGCCAAAAAACCGAGTAAAAATGGCAAAACTTGCCGTTTACGACACTTTCACTAAATCAATTTTAATTAGTTTGTCATAATTTGAAAAGTAATATTGCAAAAAAAGCTTGAAATTTCACCATATTAGTGAGTTTCACAAAAAATAGGCAACTTTGGGGCTAAAAACAGAACTTTGAAAATACTTTGTTTTTTAAGTTAATCTCTATAATATTTGACAAAAAGTTCTAAAATTTTAATAAAAAATTATTCATTTACTAAACTAATATTGAAAAAGTCTTGACTCAAAATTTTTTTTTACATAAGTGTTTTTTAAGTGTTTTATAAGTAGATATTATACGATTTTTATGGAAATCTTTTTACATCAATTTTCAACTTTAAAATGAATGTAAACAATTATTAGACTATTCAATCATTATGTTGTTTTCCAATTAATACATATTAGAGCTATTCAGCTATATTATGTAATAAAGATGAGAAAACATGTTTTAATTAGGTAGTATATCTATTCTATTCTATGAAAACATTGAAAACATAAATAATTTTTAAGCACAAAGTGCCCAATACCTATGTTTTTTTATGTTACTTTTAGTTCTATAGTGTTTAATTTTTTACTACATTTATAATTTATAAATAAAGGTGATACCTAAATATAGCCTGAACCAAATTATATACACTTGTACAGTTATACTTATACATAAAACATACTTACTATTCATTTTTAATCCTTGCATTTGTGAATGTTATCTATATGCTTATTGTTCCAAGAATTTACTCTTTACTACTTAACAAATGTCATGTCAATAAGACAATAATTAATCATTACGAAATAATGAACTATTATCAAGTAAATAAAATTCTTCTAGCTTCAAAAATCATTAATAGTTACAACCACTGTCTTAGAAGATATCTTGTAAGACCGTGGTTACCAGGGGCTCCACAAAGGGGGGGTCAGGTGGACCCATGGTACTGGGGCCCGGACTTTCGAGGGGCCCGGCGTTCACGCAAATAATTACTTCAGTATATAATAGAACAATCATAGGCGTCATTACGGGGTGGCAAGAGGTAGCAATCGCTACCCCACCCATTTATATGTTTTTATAAATGTTTCAACTGTAAATAAAATTATGAGATTAATGATTCATTTTTACCTAATTTTTATGAAAAATTAACATAGGCTTATCGATACACTGATTTCTCTATCCCTTCATCAGATTACAGACGAATTAAAAATATTATTCAAGATGCTTGCTACCCCGTGGATTTACTCCAAACGACGCCCTTGAGAACAATGTTTCAAATACATTTTGATGGTATTATACATGACTTTGCTCAGAAAAAAGCAAGAAAAGCAAAATTTAGTTAATATAGAAAGTAGAAATTAGAATTTAATTTTTAAATGATAATGTGTATTAAGTATTATGATTTATAATACTACCAGAACCATACATACATACACTCAATTATTATACAGTGAAATATAAGTTATAATAATAACATTGTTTTATTTTACCTAACAAATGTTTCATACTTTTTTTTCAAAATTTTATTTTTTAACATACATTTTTAGTTTGTACTTTGTATAATTATACTACACATGTTTTTGATTTATGATGGATACCTATCAATTTTTTGATATTTTATTTTTTAATTATAACTACTCCTATAATCTATGCATAATACTAATATTTAAGGTCATGAAATAATTATTCATCTCGAAAAATTAATTTTTATTATAGAGGGGCCCGGATTTAGTTATGTACCCTGGCCAAAAATATGATGTGGGGGGCCTGGTGGTTACAACCTAAAATTTATAAAACTCAATATGTTTTATTATTTGGTATCTGTTATAAAACATGGAGCCTTCACAATACGCCGTATCGCATAGATTTTTATAAACTCAGTGCGTAGGTAACAAAATAATTATTAGTTTATATTATGGTCAAACTGTAAGTCTATAATCAAGGAACACAGATATATAAAACAACTAGATAGCCGACTCAACGAATAAAGTTGAAGTCTAGAATCCATATGCGAACAGAGCAAAACATCTATGTTAGTTTGTATCTATATTTAGTTTGTATCTATTCTGTGGGCAAAATATGATTGATTAATCCATGACATTTTATATTATTCCATGAAATATAACTTTTCTGTGATTGAAACTAAAGATATATAAAAATGTTGTTTTATATATCTGTTATCTTTCTATATGGATTCGGATTGAAACACAATTTTTCGATTATAATTTATAAACTAAAAACTATAAAGTGCTATTCAAGTAATTCAACATCATGGTGGTTTCTTGTTCTGTGTCTGGTTGTGTCAATAGGAGACTGAAAGGAAGCAAAGTTCATTTTTTTCGTAAGTTATACATTGTTATATCTTATGTAAACTTAAACTGTTCAAATGGTCTTATTATAATATATTAATAGTTTCTTTTTATGGGTAAATAAAATATAATAATGAAATATGAATATTGAATAATAATTGTAAATATTTCTGAGTTTATAACACAGACTTCTATCATACATTTTTTTAATACTACCTACTGTCTACTACACTATATAGAAATATGCGCCATGCGGTTTATAATAATATAATCATAATATCATAATAACAAATATCATAATAACATTTATTTTATCTGCAGTAGGTATTACCACAACGATAAGAATTGATAAAATACCATGGCCCACAAGCAACATGGCGAAAAATCGGCGTCTCCCGGCTTGCTTGTCAATTTATACTAGTTAGCAAGGGCGCCCATTTGTCAAAACCTAGGGGGGTGACAATCATAAAATAAAAAACTTACAACTGGTTCTATAATATCAGAATAAAATGAAATTAATTCTAAGCTGACTAAAAACCCTATATTTTATGTAGCACATGATAGCTGAAAAGCTCGATTTCTAGTAGCTGTATTTACATTTTTGTCAAGTGCCAATGAATCCAAAACTGTCTTTATTTCCTCAAAATGCTTACTCAATAGTCTGACTGATTTGTATTTTTCTGACCAGCGTGTTTCACAAAATAAAGGAACATAAATTTATTATTCAAAAATAAAAAAAAATTATATTTCTAGGGGGGTGACATGTCACCCCCTTGCACCCCCTGATGGGCAACCTTGCTAGTTAGCAATCTAGTTTATTATCTATATCTGTGATAGAATCTGATTGATAACATTTCACTAATACATAACATATTATTATTTACCAACATCATGTCATGTATTTAAAAAAAAATTTATATTTCATAATTTCATTGAAATATTTCAAATTAAGAACCCTAATACAGATAGAACGATATATTTTGAAACTTTTGGTAAAAAAAATTCTCTTTTATGAAACACGAAAACTAGGTCTGAAAAAAAATCTACCGAAAATTAGACTAAAAATGATAAAATATATTAAACAGTATATTTTTATACTGAAGCTATGCTCAGAGCCGTTTATCTATTATATATCGTTTTAAATCTACCGTTTCTTTAAAATCAAATACAACCATCGCCATTATATTTTCCAAGAAACCAATATTCATGGTGTGAAGTACGTTCTTTTTATGTATTATCCGGATTAAGCAGAACATAATTATTTATTCCTAAACGATAATACTTAAACGTTTATTTTGAATAGTGAACACATTAACTATTTGCGTTTTATAAATTTAGTATATCTTGATAAATTGTGTCGATAGTATATCAACGTATGTATAATTCATTTATAATGCATATAAATATAAATTTGCCACGTAATTTTTTTTTTTTTTTTAATATTGATAAGTACACTGTTGAACGAATTTTTATTGAGTAATAATTCTAGGTATGGCTTTTGAACAATTTTCGTTCACTTTATTTTCCATCTTTAAAATAATATTACAAACTCGATTTAGGTTCATAGATGATACTTACAATTTACTAACGAATTTTTTTTTTTTTAAATGTTCATAATTATTTTTTTCGATCCATATGAATAAACATGATTCGAGAGCCGTTTAAAAAGTTTATTTTTAGATTAAATTGCATATTTAATGAAAACAGTTTTTAAATGAATTAATTTACTATGGCATTATACCCGTTAGTTGTGAATAGCCAGGTATTTAAACGTTATTTAAACATAAACGTTTTATAAGTTTTTCGTTTTTATAGAACTTTATCATAAGTCCTCTGTAAGCTGTTTAAGCCGAAACTATAATTGTTCATCCAAATAATTAAATACATTAACTTAAAGTTTAGGAGAAATGATTAAAAACATTTCCTCATCTTTTTGTTTATTCAATTTTACAAGATTATCTAGAAAGAAAGAACCGTTTTAAATAGAACTTAAAAGCACATAAAAAATACATAATAATATGTATCTTTATCCTTACCCACTGTCAAACTTCTATTTAATTATTCACCAATGTATATACATTAGAATACTAAATACATATTAATTGATAAATAGGTTATATATATATATATTTATAATGTAAGTGTATATTTTATAGGATGTTTCACAAATATTTGTCATGTACATATTTGTAATAGAGTAAAACGTATTTCATGAAAGTTTTCTATTTAGAAAAATCTAAAATATTTAATAAATTTCATATTATTTAACTACCCACAAGATTAAGTTAGTTTTGAGGATTAATTTTTGAAAATCAGATGGCAACTTATTATTTTGTCATCAAAATAATATGAAAGTATATTTTAGTGATTGAAAAATAATGATCGATGCAAACTCAAGGTTCAAGAGCAATTCTAAGTTTAAAAAAATTATATTATAATCACGATGTGGGGCAAGTGCAATTATGTGCAATATGGTTACGCGTGCGTTCACAATACACTTAACACATGCTACTCTACAAAATTTTAAACCACTCTTAAACCTAATTTTGTATCAATCAATGTATTTTAACCGCTAAAAATTATTAAAAATACACCTTCACATTATATTGATACATAAAATAATGGTTCACAATTGATTTTTAAAAGTTATCCACAACCATCTACCTCTTAAGGGTAGTAAAAAAATATGAATTTTCTAATCATTTTAGATTTGTCTAAATAAAAAAAACTTTTACAACATACATTATACTCTAATTTGAATAATTAAATACTAAAATTGCTGTAACAAAATTGTTGAATCGCCCTTTTATAGTATATTTAAAATAATTGTATTATGTATTTTTTATTAATTTATTGTTTAACTGTTAATAACTAATTTATCACATAAATAAGATTATTTCTATACACAGACACTAAAATAAAAAATTTATATGAGACATTATATAAAATCAAATTTAAGTTTCTTAGATATAATGTGTGAATTACATGACTAATTGTTTTTCAAAAAAACATCAAAGTATTTATACTATGCAATAAATTATAAATAAATAATAACTGTTTGATCTAATATTTATTTTATATTATAATTAATAAAATATTTTATGGATAACTTAAGTCTATATTCCTTAAACTGGCTAGTTAAAATTAATATTTTTTTAAATTACTTATAGTTTCTTTACACTTCACGATAATTTGATAATTTTTTCTTAAAACATGAAGAAAATAATAAATATTAATAAAATAAAATGTTACTAAAATAAGCTTTTTAAAGCGATATACATTTCTCATTTACTAGGAAAACGACAAAGGTGCATTTTAAAACTTTGATAAGTTATACTTGGAAATTTATTTGTATGAATATTCACTGAAAATAAAAAATTATCACCAAAAATAATTTTAAAATAATAAGAATATTTAAATTTTAACTTCAAGTAAAATCCACACAATTCTATCGATAGTTGTTTTTTCACAAATTTTCTTTTTCCAAATATTTGGATCATAATATACCTATGCATGGTATTCTTTAGCATTCAATAACTTGAACGTATAATTAAATAACTATATGAACGAGTGTATATAATAATGGAATGTAACCTTTTTGGATTTGTTAATTTAATTTGCATTCGTGTTCTGTTTGACCAACTCTTGAATAAAACGAATACTATTTTGAAAATGTTATGATAATAACAATAATTATAAAATTGGGTTTCATATTACTTAAATCACATTAAATGTTGGTAAAAACACTAAAACGATATTTCTCACTGCATCGACCATAAAATACAATTTCATTGCAGTATGATCTTTGTCATTCATTTTTAGTACTCAAAATACCCGAAACAGGATATAATATAATGATTAATAATATAATATTTTTGCAGACAAAGGAAGCAGCCATTAAAGCTCTCGTGGAGTTAGACGATCAAGGCGGTAAGGATAAATTTAATATTATATATACATTTCACGGTGTCCCGGAAAGTTTTAGATAAACCATGTACCCTCTATGCACTATACACTACCTACCGGTATGATGCCCTCATAAACCACCGAGAAATTAGTATCTTACCGTATAACATTCATGGAATAAGTACTCAAGGCCAACCATCAAAATTACCGAGACTCGGCAGACTGCAACGCAGTATATAATTGTTTTGCTATATATATACCTGTAACTCACCGAGGATAATATACTAAATTCGGGAAAACAATATTATAATTGTTGTTGAAAATCTACGGTCAAAGTTAACACTAAACAATGAGGTAACAGCATCTATCTGGACCTTTCCCGGGCGTCAAAATAGTTTCATAATTCAGTTGACGTGAGGATTACGACGTTAATTTACGCGGACGCGGTGTTGCCGTATGATTTTCAGAGAAAATGGACAGGATTGAAGAAGGAATGGATCAAATAAACGAAGACATGAAAGAAGCGGAGAAAAACCTGACCGGCATGGAAAAATGCTGTGGTATTTGCGTGCTGCCTTGCAACAAGTAGGTATTTTATCGTAACAACTTGGCTCGTAATCAAATAAACACTTGTAGGTACTCGGCCGCGTTTTCTCGATGGGTTTTTATGCCGACGAGAGAAAAAAGAAATACGGACCCCTCGACGACTAATGTGTATTATCTTTTGTGCGTCGTAAAGTAAAAAAATAATGTCACAAGTCGAACAGTTTCATTACTTTCAAGAAGACATTCCGTTCCATCCCCCACTCAACCCCTAACTGCTCTCAAATAATAAAAAAACATTCACGGAAATTTCATTAAAATTCCATTCTTTGATTTCAAATCTAGTTATTCAATTTTCCGGTGAAGATATAAAATGTAATTTCGGTTTTTATTATTAATTTTCTTATACAAACGATTATATAGTACTTTTATGTACATTATGTACCTATGTACATAATGTACATAAAAGTAGTGAACAAAATAACGAAAGGTTTACGGGAAAAAATCATACCTATAGACGTTGTGAGCATAAAACAGTTTTCACGATATATAACACGCGAGTACGTAATGCAAACAAACACGGAATTTTTTATTATAATTTTTTTTTTTTTTTTTTTTTTTTTAGAAAAAAAACCGTTTATTAATCAAAATGTAATTACAAATACAAATTTCTATAATATAAATACAAATACAAATACAAAATTCTATAATAATTTGGTTTATCTACCTTTTATAAGCAATGCTTGTGTTGAAGATAGAGAGTTATTTTTATTTAACAATATGTTTTAAATCATTATCAATTGTAGAAATAAAGACATAAAATACATAAGATAAGGTAAAGATAAGAAGTAATACTAAACACTATAAATTCTTAAATTATAATTAGATTTTAGATATTAAATAATTTGACAGTGATTTATTGATGTTAATATTATTATTTAATCTAAGATATTTTTTAAAATCATTATCTAGACCAGCGGTCGCCAACCTTTTGGACCTTGCGGACCACTTAAACCACATTCTAAATTCTACGGACCACGTATAGCTTAAAATAGTTTTTTTACGTAAATACCGTTCCACTACTGATAAATTTTACACCAAATTAATATAAAAAAATAAAATAAAATGTTAAATAATGAAAAAGGTTTTATTTTTGTTTATGATGAAAGTTTTAAGTTTTAATTACATTTTAATGTGATATTTGTTCCTGTTTGTTTTGAAGAATTTCATGCAATTTTGGCTCCAATGTAGACACTGCAAGTCGTAGAGCTTTATTTATTTCCAGCTGAGACCGGTACCGTGTCTTTATAGCTGTGGCGGATGAAAATGTTTTTTCGCATAAATACGTTGTTGAAAATTGAATTAAAATTTTCATTGCTTTTTCACTCAACAATGGGTATTCATTTTTAACGTATAGCCAAAAATGGCATTTTGATAATTCCAGGAATTTAGTTTTGAGTGAGGAGTCGGATGATAAATCGATGAGGCTTTCTTTTTCACTCATATTTAACTTGTTATTTTCATTGTTTGCTGCAAATGGATCTATTATCCACATATTACCATGTCTAGGGTCTTCTTTTTTGGGGAAATAACGACAAAAAGATTCTGTAAGTGATTCTAAATGCTGTTGAACAATAGCTACCACTCGCTGGTTAACGTCCTTCTCTTTCATATATTCATCAAAATTTTGAAACATTTGTAGATCCTCTTCAGCCAACCGCGTTTGCTTTAGATAATCTTATCTAATAATATAATATATATGTATAGTCATTAGTCGCTGAGTATATAAGGTCGTGTTTATAGTTTTATAAGTTTATAACACACGATAATGATGATTGTATTATTATTTGCCGTTTCGATACAGACTATACAGCAACATGATACAATTATACTTTTCATATAGTGTCATAAAGATTATACTACGACACTCGCTAGCTGAAAGATTAATAAAATAATATTGCAAGTTAAGTTCAAATTTTTTCGCGGACCACCTAAATTTTCACGCGGACCATCAGTGGTCCACGGACCACCGGTTGGCGACCGCTGATCTAGACTATTAAAATATTTAGGTCCTAAATATTGAACAAATTTCTGGCCTATAGCTTTTTTTGTATAATTATTTTTTAAATTGTAAATTAGAGTTTCACGTTTAGATGAGCACGATTATTTTGCTCCATTGTCATTGTGATAAGATATGTATATAGGTACCACATACGTCAAACTTTCCAATAAATAACCGATTCCCGAGTTCTTTTTAGACAGGCGACTTCCCTGGGCGGCCGGTAAATGCGTACAGTTGGTCCGTAGGTATACGCGCACGCCTTGATTGGCACGAGTTTTGGTCCGAAATTCCAAAATGGGGGGGCTGGCATTTCTACAGTCCCCCCTGAAGCGAAAAAGGTCTGAAAAAGGGATATTTGAGGTACAAACGAGGGGACTTAAGGTACAATCAGGTACAGACGAGGTACAAACGATTAGCACGAGTTTTGGTCCGAAATTCCAAAATGGGGGGGCCGTGGAAATGGACCTCCTTGATGATGATAATAATAATAATTAATCGTGGATCGGAACCCCCGACATTCGCTGCCACCAATACACCGCAGCAGGGGGTACCGATCGGATGTCACTGATCATTATAACAGTCGGTGAACGACGTTCGTGTCAGTCCGCTTAAATGGCGATGTAAAATATGACGTGTCGTCTCACCATAGAGCGCCGAACACGACTGCATTATCCGTGGTCATAAATTACGATTCATCATCACCTACACGAGTATACCTAAACGGAAATTTTTTTTTTCTATGTTGCTCTTGCGTTACAACGTTTGAAGCGGTATAATTTATGAACATACACATGATATTTGTTATTATTATTATTATTATTATTATTATTAACAGTGCGGCGTGCAGTTTTCAATCGGAGAAAGTACATTTTCCACGTTTTCACGCACTCCGTTTATCACGCGTAATAAATGCCCGTACTCCGTTGCAATAGGATTTCAATGTCTGTAACGAGTGACGTGTGTCTGCAAGTACTGCCCGTGTGCGTCATATTGTGTCAATGATTAATTCATTGACAGGTATAGACGCGTATTATAAATATATTCGAATTTCGCAGTTTCGCACATATCGTTTTGCTAATCGTTATATACTATGGTGGCTATAGTCACGATTATTTAATTATAGTTTAGAAACCTGTTTTCATATTATGTCGATTTCCAAATAAGTGTTTTGTCTCAGCACAATTAAATTGTTTTTCATTTAAAGTTTGATCATTACCATTTAATTGATGTGTCTTATATAATAGAAACTAAACGGTACGATAATTCATTTTTGCTAAAAATATATTACTATTTACTAACTGTATCATATTTTCAAGTACCTATTTAGAAATTTTCACACTTTTTATTTCACTTAAGACTGGGACAGATCGGGCCACTGGGAATTCGAGCATTTTCCCGCTGGATTATTTCTTAATAACAACCACATAAATATCTAGGGTGTGTCAAATTTATTTGACTAATGCAATACCTTTTTTCTATTCATTATTTTTAATTTAAAAATAAATAAATACTTGTAACATGCACTACAGAAAAATTGCATTTTTTTTATTTTTAGAACTCAAATTTAAAATTGTTTTTGTACCGTTTGGTAATAGAACTTGATTGGAAAAAACATGCACAATTAAGTGGTGAAGCCGAGACAATAATTTTTAATAAACTTGTATTAACCAAGTTAAATTATTATGAGAACTTTCAAATAAAAGTCTTAAAAACTTAATTGGACTTACTGAAATAAAGTTAAATTATATTAAATTTACCCAATGAAGAAGTTTTATTATTTTTAATTGCTATATCAGAATTAGTATCTTTAAAGTAATTGATTTGTTTGAATAATTTTGTTAACTATAAAATTACATGATTTTGTTTTTATAATTTTCTACTGATCTTTTTACCGCATTATTTTGTAAAATAAATTTCGTGATGACTGATAAATAAAAATCAATAATAGGGTGATTAGGATGCCAAAATGTAGAATTGGGTTTGTTTAATTATTAACTTTAAAACACCAAGTATTCAATTACAAATGATAAATGATAACCAATCCGTCGGACTGTTCTATACTTGCCCCAATTATTATATGGTTAATGATTATCAAACACCCTCTTCGCTCTATCGCCTATGTGGACACCGGTTATAATTATCAGTTTCATTCACTTGTCGTAGTGTCCGGACTAATTGACCGAATGACACTTTTCATCCACTCAGCCCCACACTGAGTTCTCCAATCAACAACAATGGTTATACATACAATAAATCATTTTACCTTATTGTTATAAACTATTAAATTTTGATTATAATATTTTTACAGAAACATCAAAAGTCTACGCGTTCTTCTTAGTTTATTCGTTGAATTATTACTATAGTAATTATTTATACTTATGATACTATTAAGTGTTATAGTAGTACCTACTTATATATTTCAATAGAATTATTTTTAATTTTAGCGATAATTTAGTTGGGTGCCTATTTAAATTATTTAGAATTTTTTACATTATTTGGTATTTTGATGTAATTAATCGAAGCACTTATAGTAGGTGCACATTACGAGTACAAAAATGTTCTACAAAAAAACGCATATTAATAATTTGTAATTGTTGCATGAAAGTCAGCTGGTAATATTAAAATAATAAAAAAATAAGTAGTTACTTGCTTACTTATTTGCTTACTTATTACTCATTACTTACTTATTATTTAGATATACTATTTATGCCAATTAACGTAGTATTTTAAATATTATATTCAACTACAAATTCTTCATTATTTTCTTGGTAATCATATTCTTTCAAAACTTATAAATAACATCGAAATTTTAATACTCGGTACGATTTGTTTTTATTTTTCAAATTATATTTACATTTGTAACTTACAATACTATTTGGTTTGAAAAAATTCAAGAATTTGAACTTTTAGTTTTTGAAAATATATATATTACTATACGAATTTAAACAACAATAACCATTCTTTTATTAAAGCAAACATTTAGTGATTATTTAAAAAGCAAATGGATAATAGGAATAGATACTTAAATTATCATTTAAAATATAAACTAATCTTTTAATGATAATAAAACAGGATTTGAATAATTTTGAATATGTTATGATTGAAATACGCAGCCTATATTTATTCACAAACCCATGGGTGTTTTATTACAATTTATAATTACATATTAAATTAAAAACCACCCAAATAATATCTCTCTTAGCACATGAATAATATAAAATTTAAAGTGATGAGGACTGAGTTACTATATGTATAATAAAGTTGTGATGCATTTAACAAACAAAAACCAACATCTGGTTTTTAAGTTATAATACAAATTTAAAAAATTAAAATTTGGAACCTATGCATACTTGAAAATGCATATTTTAAATGACGAATGAATTTATTCTTAATTCAAATTATATGATATAAAATATTATTTTCTATTAAAATTACATCTCTTTAATATTCTTCAAATAAAATAAAAATATACAAATTTCATGCGCGCATATATTTATAATGATTTACGATAACCTTTTAATTATTTCGTTGTATATAGTTTATACTACACAATCAATAAAAACTGTAATAATAACATCTAATACTAGCTTAAATTGTCATATTGTAGAGTAATCTTCATCCTTATTTGTCTAATATTTTTCTTATATTTATCTTTAATGCACATCTATTAAACTTTTATTGAACGCATTCATTTCAAATATTAAAATAAAGTAAAAAATTAACAGTAAATCCGAATAAATTTTAGAACAGTGCCGCGCTGTTTTTAAACTACTGGATCGGATTATTTTTTGGCGGGGTATTTGACAATCCAAAGTCGCAACGTTTCCTTTGGGAATATTCTCACATGACAAAAAATAACCTTTGTTAATAAATTCAAATCCAGATGTTTTTTCTCCCTGAGAACACTTTTTTCGCTCTACCTTAACAAATTATATTGTTACGCTGTATTCTACGTCCAGGTCGACATCATTCAAGGAGGACGAGGGCACGTGGAAAGAAAACGAAGACGGTAAAGTAATAAACAAACAACCACAGCGTGTAATTGAAGGACCGAACACCGCACCGCAGGGTGGATACATTGTGAAGTAAATCGCTATTTCATTGAGAGTTAATTGATACAAATGATACAAACAAAAATGCGTTCGTATAGGATTACCAACGATGCCCGAGAAACAGAAATGGATGAGAATCTGGGACAAGTGAACACGATGATTGGTAACCTGAGAAACATGGCGTTAGATATGGGTTCTGAACTCGAAAACCAAAATCATCAAATCGAAAAAATTAGCACAAAAGTACGTATTATGCATATATATGTATATATAATACAATAATAATAAATAGAAGTTATATTCCTCTAACCTAAAAAATGTTTTAAACGTTAGTTTGCCTCCTTATGAAAAACGTGACATAACTTTACATAGTTATTATATTTGAGAAAAACCATGATACTTTTTGTTTTCACAAAAAACCCCCTTAGAAAAATCTGAGTCTTTATTTTAAATGGATTTGAATAATCAAACATAAATGTACACGAATTTATACATAATTTCAGACAATGTCTAACGAAGAGCGGATTATGAAGGCCAACGAGAGGACCAAAAATCTTCTCAAATAAACCAAACATAATTATATAAACATGTATAATCCTTGCATTGTGTTTGATATTTTGTCGTTGTCAAAAGCGAGCAAAATATTTATATTAATTGGATTTTTTTATATACTCAAACTTCGTAAGTAATTAATATCGTGTCTTCCCAGCATGTTATACGTTTTGCAGTAACAAACCGTACATATATAGTAAGTAGATAAATAATATTTAGTCTTTAAGTATTACGTAGTAGACGTATTATTACATGTGATTTGTGTAGTAGGCACTCGCCGCTTTCGTCCTCTACATCACTATTATACATACGCGCGAGCGTATTTTTGTACGAATGTACGTATGGATAAACTCGCTCACAATAGTGCTGTTCAACCCTTCTCCGCCCACTCATAACAAGTTTTCATTATGGAAGTGTCAAAAATAATTTTTTGATGGACAGTTTTGGTTTTTACCCCTGTATAAACTCTACGAAGGTTCGAAGTTTGTAGCATCTGCTGTCAATCAACTGGTTTAAAAGACACTCGTTCTCACTTTTTGCATACACACCTCAAAAAAAAAAAAAAAAAAAAAAACACGAAGATCCCGAAAATCCATTTTGAACTTACAGCTAGAAATTAAACTACATTATTAGTTATTTACCTATTCTGCGGCGACTTACAATATTAAGTTAAATATTTAAATCACTATACTACTATAACAAGTTTAACCTTAATATTATACGAATCCGTCCACTTCATAAATTAAATTAAATTTCAATATTTTTGCTATTCAAATTCAATGAATTCGAGTACGTCATGTACTCAGTACTTGTTGAAGGGTACTCTCGTTGAGTTCTTCTTTTTAAACGTAATTTTTCAAACACGAACACATGTATTAAAACTAAACTACAACTGTGAAGTACCTATATATTTAAAACTCTTACATTGTATTATGTGTCATTTTATACTATTAATGTTCTTTATAAAATATTAACTACATCAACTATATATGCGAAACTGTTAAGCTCAAATAATTTAACACAGTATTCTTAACCAGCTAATAATTAATTGTGTTTAAACGTCGTGGGTATGTATTAATTTACGACTGAAAGGTACTCTACGTCGAAAATATTGATTATATATTTATTGGCCAGGTACCTACTATAATTAGGTCAGTAACGTAATTGTGTAGATTATTGTCCAAAACGTTTTTTGTTTTCGCAATTATCGCGTAGTCAATTAGTTCTGTCGTACATTTTTTGAAATATGTCAAATACGTAAAGTTTACGTTTACCTAACGTGCGTACACATTTGTAAGTTTTTCGTACCTGCAATTTGCTGTATAACTTATCAATTAGTAACTGCTTACACAGGGTTATGCAATTATATAGAAATGCTTCTGAATTCCATTTTATATTATATCAATGTTTCCTGTATAATAAAAATCATCTTTCTTTATTTATTTAAATTTTAATTGAATATTACGTTTGAATAGTTTTAATTAGATTATTTCTTAATTATTTAAAAAAATTAATTTGACCTAGAAATGTATTTTTATTTTGTAATGTTGAATTTTAATATGCTACAGTTATTTGTTTACACATTCACGGGTGAGTGAATTGGTTATTTCAAAAAGGTTAAAATATGTATAAATATTATATATGTATATATAAATATATCTTTATGAAACACAATTCCTCAGAGAAAAAATATCTGTCAAGTACGAAAAAAAAATATAAATTAAACTTTTTTAAAAATGCGAAATTTAAACTAAAAATAAAATAATAATTGGTAATTAGTAATTACTAATTCATATTAAACTATCTGTTTATGAAGAGCGTAAAAGCTCTACATAGTTTTTTTCAATTCGATTGTATAGATAGATACTAACAAATTATAAAATTCAATCAATCTGATTTATAATTACCTAGACAATAAATCAAAAGATTATAAAATAACTTATCATTGATTTGTTTTGAAACTGGAAAATGGCTCTTTTTAATAGTACTTATTAAATTTAAACAGTTAAAAGTTTTAAAATACTTTTCCGTCTATCAAGATGCATATAAAATCAATGTATCATTTTAAATCCAATAGGTTTATTAAAATAAAATAATTTCAGAATCATATTATAAATATAATATTTTTTAATTGGTCATTTCAAGTTCGGTTGTACTAGTTTTGTTGAACTCAACTCTACAACGTTTTTTTGTTACCGGATTATTACATGTTTTGACTTTAAATTGAACATTAAAGCTGAGTTAACTTTAAGGACTGGTCTCAAAAAATGCATTAAGAGTTTTTATTAATACCTGGAACAGATAGAGTAAAAAAAAATGTTAAATTAATAATATTATAATTATTTACACACATACATATACATACCAATTTCTATAATCATTGCAAATTGTGATAGTACTTTTGAAAACGTTTGTAATCACTCATAAATGTTATTTAGAAAATAAAATTATTTTACATGTTTAACTATTTGTGGATTTCAAAATGTTTTTATTATTGCTACCATTAATACTTGCGCATCAATTAGTGTACACTGTAAATTAGATAGTAGATTTAGTTAAGATGTTAAGATATATTGAATTTTTGTATTAGATGATAAAAAAAATATTTGATTGCTGTTAGTTAATTAACTTTATAGTATAATAATGAGTATTTTCATGCTCACCAGGCTTTATTCTTACGAGTAACATAATCACACATATTATGCAATAGATAAAGTCAATAGTGCATTAGAATATTTAACACAGTGACTGTTGACAATTTTTTTTAGCATTTAAACTCAATAATATTATCTTGATTCGAAACTAAATAAACATACTCATGTATGTATTTGCATTATAAATTTCAAAATTCAGAACAAATATTGGCTATTTTATATTCCCTGATTTTCTCTGCATAGAATAATAATATAAATACCCTTTTACTGTACGCCAATTCTTTCCATCATCAAAATACAAAACCCTTATTTTGCAACAAGTTTAATATGAAGCTACTATAAGCAGTAGAACATTTTTTTAGAATAAAGCCTGATGCTCACCGTAATATTATTATTTTATATATACATGTATACATATAACGACATTTGTTTTTTTGTTATTATTTTTTTATTTATAAAAGCATATAAAAGCGACAACAATCACCTAACCCTCTGTGATGTTTTGTATCCTGTTCGTGAAAATAAATATGTACCTACTCAACGGAAATCACTCGAAATCCACATAAGAATTGTATGTGTCCATTATTTTTCCAGTATCATTGATGTCAAATGTCGACAAGCTTATAATATATTCTTAAATTGAATCTATGTGTTATTCATGGCGATATTTATTTTCAATTATTTGTAAAATGAATAAATAAGTCAATTAGAAACTAAAAAGTAAATTATATTATTTTGTATTGATTCGTATACCTAATAACTTTTAACTTGTACGAGTAAGTGTGTACCGAATGATTTATTTCTCTCGATTTTAAACAGACCACTTTGCCAATACGTATATGTATACACAGTACAGAGTACACTGTACACAGTACACCCACATATAATATATTAAATATTGGTTTGGAATCATGTATACATTGATTTCGGAAACTTTTAAAAGTTTAAATATTTAACGGACACCGAAGCAAATATTTACGTAAAAAATAAGAGTACAAAACGTACAGCATGCGTATATTGATACCCGACCATTTTGGCGACCGTTAAGTCGCTTAAATTCAACCACCACTTCAGCAAAGCCATTTTAATTATTAATACTAACTTAACCAAACACGTATTCACACTCATACACACAATGTATAATACATTAGATTAAACTCAATAATTAAATAATAAATATACTACCCACGGTAACGTTTTATGGATGTATAATATATCATCCCTTCAATTTCACCTCTTTCAAGCCGAAAATAATTTTTCGGGACACATGTACAATTGTGTATTCAATATTATTTTCTTTAAATGTTGGTTTTCAATGCAGGTACACAAAACATGTTTTGACGTGTGTGCTTGTTAAATAAGAACCACAGAAATATAAATTGAACGTAGTTTAAGTGTGTATTTAGGTGAAAAATAATGTTTAATCTCTACTGAAAACTGCAATACTCTACTCACCAAACACCTACTCCCATAGCACAGTATTACATTTCACACTCAATACCGTACTGATATAATGGCATTGTGTGACTGAGGTAAGCTTTTTATTAAAATTGTAGCAATAAATATTTCGAACACTAAATTTAGGTATACAATAAATACAAAAATACCGAAATAATGTTGATTTTAATAAACCAACTTATAGTATTTCACTACGTTCTCAAAATCGAAGTTTTCTTACAAGTTATAATCCTAAAGTCTAAGGTGACAGTAAACAAAATAACAGCAAACCTGTTTTCATGGTTGGTAAATAATACATAAAAATTGTACGGTTAATTATTATTCAATTGGGCATTGGGCTATAACCTATACTATTGTAAAAGACTAATGCAACAGTGTTATAAAAATTCTATTCAAATCATCATATGTATGAGAAATTTTAAAAATATTTGAAAATTTTAAGACTAAAAAGATTCATTTTTAAAATATCTGATTTAAAAAATACAAATAAACTTCATACTATGTAAATAATTGTAATAGTATAATACAAGTACACATTTATAAAGATAAATAATAATTAACTTTTAACTGAGGGTATTTCACAAAGGTTCAAGGTATTATACTTATACCTACAGTTCAAGGCAATTCTATAATTGCATAAATTGTAATTTACAGTTATTATAAATTGCCAAAACTCTCAGTGACATAATTAAACATTATTCTATGTAATATGGAATTAATATAATGTATGTGTCTACATATCTATTTCTTTTATTAAAAAGTTTATTTTTAAATTATCTCCCGTTAGTCATATTTTCTCATTTCATACTTTTTATACTTACTTCTAGTGGTTTTTTTTTTTGAAATTTCCTATATGGGAATATAAAACCATCCATCCGATACTAGACGTTATTAAACTGGTGTTTGTGTCACAATAGTGCAATAATCGAACTATTCAAATTCACTATACTATAATATAGAATGTCTTAAATCTATAAAATGATAAAATCTTATAAAATGGTCACAGTTGGTGAGTATTACTTGAAGTATAGCATATGACAAACATTGAACGATGTTAAAACTATGGAAATATTTGTTATTACTTACTACAAAAAAAGTAAAATGCTTATTATAAACTATTAATTTAAACTATTATAGAAATATATAGAAGAATAAGAAAAAAAAGAATAAAAAGACGAACAAAAGAAAAGTTTAAAAAAAATAAGTCGGTAAACTGATTGGGTGATCGATAAACTTTGTTAAAACATAATTTGAGGAATAAGATATTGCTTTGAATAACACTTTGAATTTTTGCTGCGTACCTAACTATTTTTCTTCGTTAACTTTAACCTCCTCATTATTAAGTCATTAAGAGAAAATTAAAAATACCTGCATTATTTCATAAAATTAATGAATAATAATTTTAGGATTATAAATGAAACTGCAAGTATTATAATTTCCAAAATTATTTCAAATTTTAAATATTTTAAGTATTTTCTATATGCCATTATTAAATTTATAAAAATTTCAGTTTTACAAAAGTTATTAAAAAAATAATAATTTTACCAAAAGTTAGCTTCTTCGTAAAATAAATCGAAAATATTCGTCACAAATATTTTTTACAATCGAATTATTCGGATCTGACTATAAATAATAGACGTGAAAAATTGGACGTATTATGTTCAATTAGTATTTTAATAAAACAATTTTATATATACTAATATACACAATGACACAGAAGTATAGTTAATGTTTATAATATAGTATTAATTGAAAACAATTCGAGAATTATTATTCTCTCGAGGAATAAAAAACGAATTATTTTATAATTTTACAATGCCTTAATAAATTTTTTTTTTTTTTTAATTCTTATTTTAAATATTATCACTTCAGAAAATCTGAGATAGGTACCTTATACACCAGCAGCTACAATAGTATAGCTTATAAGTAATAACCAAAAACGATACTTAAAAATAAAAATAACAATGCTATACATAACTCACTCAACCGATATCGATATCTTGACAAGACAACAATCATGACATCTCGGACGGATAAAAACTTAAGTAATGGTCATATGCCTACGTGAGGTGAGTTTGCATTCGTGAAATAGAAGGAGAACATTGAAAATAATGAAAAAAAAACCTATTTGAGGCTATCTAGGAAACAACTGAACTCTGCCAAAAATATGAAAGGACGTTAAGATACAGAAACAATTCGTGGAACATTCATAAATCAATTTAATGGATTCAAGTAAACACCGCACATTATATGATTTATACTTTTATTTTTTCATGGTACCTATAGTTACGAAATTGTTTTAAATAAAATAAAGATTACATTTTCGTTAATTTATTATTGTTATTATTATTAGGTCCAACACGATGTATACGAGTTTAAAGAAAGGAAGCATTTATATAAGGTAAAATAATTTTGGCGGAAGTTTGTACATTAGCGCTTTACTTTTTGGGTGTAATATAGCAAGTCTTAAGCGTTTAGCAATAATATATTAGATAATGGCCATTTGTACAATCCGCTTTACTGGTGCACGATTGAATCATATATTTATTTAAAATTTTAATGCCATGATAAGTCAATCCAATCGTAAAACGATTTTGAATGGAACTCAGTAGATAATTATACTATTCATTTTTTAAAGAATGTAAAATCTTAAGATATATGATTGGTGAAATTTTAGTGTCTTAAGCTACATTAATTTTTAAATAATAACAGAATGATCAAAATAAATTTCATTATTCGTTAAAACTATTCATTTCACTATATTTTATAATTAGGGAACGGATTTATATGTAAATGCATATTTTTATTAAAACAAGATATTTAAGTTAAATTTTCATGATTTAAATCATTCCTGTGAAAATGATGTTACTTTTATTTTACATATTTTTACATATTTGGTAAATAAGTACATATTTTAGTAATTTTTGATTTTTTTCATCGATTTTCGACATACATCTTACATGTTTAGCCCATGGATTTCATCGTTTGGCAGAGATAATCAGGGCAGAATACCCTATCATCGATTCTCTTATAGCTAATGTAAAAAAAATTTTTTGAAAGCTCCTAGTCGTACCACAATTTTTAAAGAATTATACCCTAATCTTTCTCTACCACCCGAGCCTATAATTACTAGGTGGGGCATATGGTTGGTAGCTGCTCAATATTATTCTGAACACTTTTCGAAAATACAAGAAATTATTTTAAATTTAGATCCAGAAACTTTTATCGCTATTGGAAATACTCAAAATATTATGCAAAATGAAACATTGAAAAATAATTTAATTTTCATCCCAGTGAATTTTAGTTTTATGGCACACACAATTACAAAATAAGAAACAAAAACTATGTCCTTAAATGATAGTATGCAAATTGTTGAATCAATGATTGAAAAATTAAAACTCATAAACGGACCAATAGAAGATGTTGTAAAAAAGAAAACTTATGCTGTTAAAGAAAAAAATCCTATATTGATTTTAAAACAATCAATGACTTAATGAGTGGTAGTATATACTATACTATGTATAATATATTTTTCATATATATATATATATATTATTAAAACGTATTTTTGTTAAATTATAAAAAAATTGTTTTCATAACAGTACCTATATATTATTACCCCCCAGAACAAATTTCTAATTACGCCACTGGTTCAGAATTATGCAACATTTATTTTTAAATCAGGGATAATTTTGTTAGGGGTTGAGCACAAACGAAGGGGTTTGCGGCACAAACTGGCACAAACGTACCACAAACGATTATATTATATATTATATATATATCGTCGCCCTCGTGCCAAAAGTAACTTAAAGTTTACTTAAATAATTAAGATACTATTGAAAAAATTATTCATGAATGGATTTATACTTAAGTTGGTTTTAATCTTTTGATTTAAGATAATTTGTACTAATTAATAATAGATTCATGTATGCATTAAGTCTATTGATTGTAAGGGTATGCTTTTTTTTTTTTAGAAATGCATTTGTACTTTTATTAAACCATCACGTTTGGTCTATCATGATTTAAACAATGTGCTCAGCTACAGCGAGTTTGTTGCCAACCATATAACATATACCAAGTTGAATGATCCTAAAATTGTGGTATAGTATATATTATTATTATTATTATTATTATTATTTTGACTTGATAATGTACTTAATGTGTCTCACATGATCCACATAAAGACAAAATTAAAAATATACAGGTTAGATTCAGGCTCTTTATATTTTCTGTATATTGAATCTAGTGAGTTAGTTTTAGACTATTCTAAAATTTATGCAATTTCACTACTTGAGATGAAGTCTTAAATAAAAATAAAATCGACTCGAAGATCGAAAACAGAGGTTTAAAGTGGATCTAGTGGTTTAAACGATTTTAGATCCAAACTTTCGATCGAGAGTAAAGGATATTACGTATTAACCTGAAAATAATTAATATTGAAAATGTTTAGCCCCCGAAAATCGTATCTCCTGCAATGACATTAGAAACGGGAGACGAGCATCCGGACAGGAATCCGTATTTCATCGAGCCCAGCACGGGCGAGCGAAAAGAAATCTCCGCGAAAATTACATCGGAATAGAAGCAATCTGTAACCATAAAAACTATTGGGTTAACATACAGCCGTTGGACGCTGGTTGTATACGGTGCGTATCGACCAATCGTTATGATATTGTACACATTTGCGTTATACTTATGAGTTATGAGCTATACACGTCGCTTAATACTTTGGTGGACATAAATATACTTATATGTATATATAACTTTTACGTTTTATGTTTTATAGAAGTATAATTTCAATTTAATGGACGCAACATGTTGGGAATGTTTTTTACCACCGACGGATTCGAGCCACGATAAAAGCGATTCGCCCGGACATCTTGTCGTAATGCCCAACTCGTGGGTTAACGTTTTAGAAGTTCCCAGAAACAGTAAACATGCGATTTATATATTTTTAAGATTTTCTTAGTTATTAAATTATGTGTTTTTTTTTCTAGAATATATTATGCTCTACCCGGCTGGTAAAAGAGTCGTGCGGCGACTATATAATACCTGACGGACTGATCGCGAAAACCACATTTTACAAGGAGCCCGATTACGGGTATGAAATGTTCGTTAAGGAAGTCTACTAACATAGGATTGATAAATTGATTGGCGTCGAGATAAATATATCCGACGACGAGACTGAAACCACAGATGTTTTTTTTTTGTTATTGTTCATTGATATCCAAAAAAACTTAGGTAGTATAAAATAAGTATTACACTAACACCATTCAAAATATTTCTCCAAAATGCTTGGTTTAAATTATATTTTTAGTGCAATAAATAATACATTTTTGTAGGTCTCACTTCTTCGGAGAGAAGAAGATTGGAAGTATCAGGTGGTTCAACTTCAACTATTCTTGATGAAAATCGGTCAATATGTACGATGAACCAAATGCGTATAAATACTAGAGAAATACCACAAACGGGGAGGCTGCTCTCGGTTGCATCATAATCTACACTAGCGCTCCATAGTGGCTGCATCATAATAGTAGCCACTAGTCACCAAATATTTACATTGTATTGTCTATCTGTCTATTCTACATTTCTCTAATCAATGGTGTCAACGAATGACAATAATTATTGTAACGACAATTATTCACATTTAATTCCATTATAAGTAGAATTCGGTGCACCCTCAAAATATCCCGTGCGTCAAAATATCCCGCCTTCAAAATATCCCATCGTCAATATATCCCCATTCAAAATATCCCATCGTCAATATATCCCCATTCAAAATATCCCATCGTCAAAATATCCCAAAATATCGTTAAATATGAATTTAAAATTAAGCTTAATATAGTTTGGTCAGACAAATAAAAAAGTATATATTATACAAAAATATTATTATAAAAAAATGATACAAACAATGTAGATTAAAATTAATATAGTAATAAAGTTTGGTCAGACAAATTAAAATGTAGGTATATATTATAAAAAAATGATACAAAAAATGTCAGTTAAAATGAAAAATTATAGGCTATACCTTTCAAGTAATTGAGAGTAGTCGTATTTTGATAGGAATTGACCACTTCTTTTAATCGTCTATTTAACATCTCATATACTTTTTTTTTTTTGACGGGAAATTCACCAGCAATTTGTTTTTCAATTTTTGCTTCTTGAAGGCCTTACATAATAATAATAAAAAATAATAATAAGAATAATAATTTTAAATGTATTCAATTTTTAAATTTTTTATTTACCTTGTTCTAATTGAAGAAACTTAATAAATTTCCATATCGATACATGATGAGCTCCTAAGGATCCATTAAATGCGTGATGCCAACCTTCAACAGCATTATTTGAGCGTGGCTGATCGTCCTTAACGGATTGATAACAATTCCACAAGTCAACGTTAAAATATGCTCCTCTTCGTCCTCTGCGTCCCAAGCGTCCAATCCATGTATCCTCGAAGTACGAAATTATAGGTTCAAGTAGTTCTTCATTTTGAATAAAATATTCTGTTTCAATAAGTTCATCAAAAGCTTCTATGACTTTATTTGGGGGTATAAATGCCAAAGAACAAAGCAGTCGAACTTGTAATGCAAAATTAGAATCCTGTGCATATTTTGTCTGAAGTCCATTAGTTTGTATTTTTCTCCAGACACATTGTGTAAAATGAAAAAAGCAACCTCTAATTTCAGATCTGGGAAATTCTTCTTTGAAAGTTGAATAAAAAGCATTTTCAAAATCAATTATTAATATTGATGGGTTTAAGTTTGGTTTTTTAGTTTTTAAAAATTTTAAAATTTTTGAATATGATTCTTTGGTCTTGTCAGTCATTAAAATATAAATTAAAGGATAGGTAGTATTTCCTTTACAAGCGTGTATGTCATGTAATAAAAATTGATTCCCTGTTTTAGTTACCTTATATTGTTCGGGTAGTATTAAATCTGCTACATTCATTGGATTCGTAGGAAAATTATTCTCTCTATTTCTTTTTCTGCGTACTGTCTGGGATATCATTTCAATTGATGGTAATTGGCTAACGGTACTTTTGGGCACTTCTGAAATAATTTCACTGACAACATTTCTGGTTGGTGCACATGTCATTGCTTCATTTTTTATTTTGTTCATCACTACTTTTACATCAATTTTATCAGAGTTCGGAGGATGAGTATGTATGGGCTTTTGTATAATTTCTCCTATAAAAATAATATTTTTATTAAAACAAAAATTACTATAAATAATCTTGTATTAAATTCTTTTCTTCAAGTTAAATAATTGTAAATAATTTCACGTACCTGATTCTTCATCATTAGTTGTGTGACAACGACCTTTACATTTATAATTTTTAAAATCAACACATCGCCAAATACATTTATTTTCACTAGATCTATGTAAACTATGTAAGTATCCATCCAAAGCAAGAAGCTTTTTTCCTTTTTGGCTAACAGTGAAAACTAAATTTGCCATTTCTCTTACAATTATTGTTTAGTAAAATAATAGACACAACGCACAACGCACAACGCACAAGTGAATACATGCCATAAAGCTTTATAGCTGGGTTGGCCAATATTATTATTAAATTTTATCAAAAATCGTACCTATTTTAATTATGGAATCAGTATGCTCGCAGTATATAAGATAATCTCAATTCTCCAACAATACAACCTATTATCGTAAACATATTATTGAAAAAGAGTTATCGAGTATCGGCTATAAATAAGGTTAAGAAATAATATTATTTGTTATGATTAACAAAATACGGTGGGATTTATATTATAACAATATATATGTAATAATATAAATTAGTAATATATATACATATATATATATATACACTTGATTAAATGTACCTATTGTATGTTTATTTACAATAATACAAATTATACTGTTTCGTTACTAATTTATTATTTAATAATATTATTTAAAATATTATATTTGAAAATGGGATTAATTAATTTTTCGTAAATGGGATATTTTGAACGCGGGATATATTGACGATGGGATATTTTGAACGCGGGATATATTGACGATGGGATATTTTGAATGGGGATATTTTGACGATGGGATATTTTGAAGGCGGGATATTTTGACGCCCGGGATATTTTGAGGGGGAACCGTAGAATTCAGAGTTGAGAAATACAAATAAAATATAAAAATAATTTAGCATCGTTTTCAATTTCAATTTTCAAATTATTTTTAAAAATGTCCATAGTAAAAAAAAATATTTAAACGTATTGTATTTATTAGACTGGTAGTGCAAATTTTGCCTCTAGATGGTTATCAAATGCTCTCTCAAATGCTCCATTTGCACCTTAATAGTATAATACGGCCCTGGTTTAACCTGGTTGGAATAATAATAAAACATTACGCGCGGCAAGGCAGAATAATCGATTTTTATTTTTCTATAATGGCGGGAAACGTTATCATCAAATAGTCGCGGAGTTATCTCAACCGCAAGGCAGTTATAAGTCGCGTACCACAACCACGCCGCACGTGGTCGGTCGACTAAACACCACAGAATAGATAAAATGTAAACACCGGCCGGCGGCAAACCGCCACTTAGGAATTTTCAATTTTGCAACGTCCTTTGCAATTGCCGCGGACGCTCGGGCTATCATGTGAAAAATCATATTCGTTCGGCGTCACTGACGCCGTTTTTTTCTTAAATAACAGTAAAACACCCTGCGGTTTTGGTGGCCATGAATCTGTGTAGTCGGTACACAATACACAGTCTGAAGTATACGCGTAAAGAAAACCGTACCAGAACTTCATTCCTTGTCGCTGCTGCTCGTACCGTGCCCATCTTTTCATGGCGTTTAAACTATCTAATTATTATCGTTGTTTTATCGGTTTTAGTTAAACAATATTATTACTCTACAGTTATCGCGTCTCCGTTGCATACTCGAGTCGTCGTCTAATAAGCAACAGTCGTGACCTTGGCTACAAAAAAAAGGGTTAGGTTAGGTTAGTAGTGGCTACTGGTTAAATCTCCGCCTTTCTGTTGGCTGACAGGTCAGTATGATTATTAAATAATATTGCCTGTAAAAATATATGAATTCATGACTCAAAACACTCATGTCGCAATCAATTTGTGAAGCTCCGATATGTTTACTGTAGTGTTGAGTTATTCTACTGCTAATACATTTTTGATTATGTCATTGGTCTTTAAATTAATTTTCAGACTATAATTATGGGGTGTCGTCTGCTAAAGGAAATTGATGGTGCGTTTCACTGTGGGTCGCTTAACTGTTTCTTATAGTTAAATTTTTAATGCTACTCTTTTGTTAAAAATACTATCTAGATAACCAGGAAAACAATTTTTTTAAATGTTTTGTAGTTATTGGTTTTCATTACTTATTCAGCCCCCGGTAAGAAATAACAATACAGGTATATTACTTAGGTATTTTATCGAATGTGTGGAAAGGAATATAATATTTCAGTGTGTTCTCATGTGTATCTAGTTTCAGGCCTCTAACATGTATAATGTAACATATAGTTAGGTATTATAGAACCATTTTGGTTTATGATGGAAAATATGAACCAATTTTTTAATTTTATACAGCTTAATTAAATAGGTTTTCTTGAACAATTTCTTAAATGATACTATTTAAATTTAATGACAATTTAACTGTACATTTATATTAAAAATATTTAAACTTTTTTGTTTCAGTTTGTGGTTCACAATGAATACAATAAAATATGATCTAAGTACAGAGGACGACACATTTACTAATATAAAGTTACTTCCAATATTCAAACAAATGTTTTCAATTGACAGTCATCAAGCCAAATGTAAAATATGCGATTTTGCTTGTAAGCCTCATGGAAATGATATGTTTTTTCATTTGATGATATGTGGAGGCTCACTTATTAGTGATAATATTAAAATAAGGTGTACATTTAATTGCTTGGTGTGTAGTTTTAAGACTAAAAGGTTACATGAATGGAAGACTCATTTATTTGAACCTGTACATATTTCGGAAAATTCTTATATGACTAAATATTCTTATGACTGCGATTCATGTAACACTCATTTTTACGGATTTGAAGACATGATACTCAAACATCAATGTAAACCTAAATCCTTGTCAATACTATCAAAATTAATGGCTTATGCTTTTAAGAGTTTTAAAATTCAGCATAAACAAATGTTATATTTTTGCTCAGATTGTGAGTATTATTCTTATAATGTAACTGACTTACATGTGAGAAAATGCAAAGATCTTATAAATTCAGCAACATTTGTATGCAAATCATGTCTTATAACATTTTATGGTACCAATGAAAAAACTTTTGTGAATCATCAATACTCTTTTGAACATATGATACTTTGGTGTTTGAATGGTCAAAGAAATAATACTGAGCAAAACAAAAGTTCGCCATTTCCTAGACTGCCATCATTCATTACTAAATATTTTGAAATATGTTGCCTCTTACGCCAATGTCAATGTATTGTCTGCTATAAAATACTTTTTACATCATACTCATCTATTTATGATCATTTTATTAAATGTATTGCTTCCAAACAAATTTCTGAATTTAGTTACTCTATTCCATTAGAATCAGCTCATTGTGAAGTGTGTATGTTTAATGAATATTCTACTCAAGAAAAAAACCTGTACAAAAATTGGGTTAAACACGTTACAAGTTTAAAACATTTGAATATGATATTAAAAAATAAAATAAAATTATATTCATATTATTGTTCAAATATTGAAAAAATTTTTTACTGTACAGAATATTTTTTGCAGAACCAAATGGTGATACCAAATGATCTAGATAAATATTCATTATTTGTTCCAAAATTGATGGCTGAAGTATTTGAAAAACATTCTAATTCAGATCATCATTCATATTTAGACCATCCTGAATTATTTATTTGTGGATTTTGTAAAAATTCTAAGAATAATCAATCAAAAAAATATTGTGAACATGAAAATATGAATTCAAATCAATTATTCTTTTGTCTCACTTGTTTAGTGAAATTCAGTGTACAAACTGATTACACTGAACATCTTTTGAGTAGTGAACATATTATTTTAAACTATTTTAAACCTAATCAAACTAGTGAATTGAGATATCTTGACCAGTCTATGAAAAAAGGCTGTTCAAGGAAATTGACTCAAAGTGATGACGATAATAATGAACGGTTTTCATTGCTTGATATAAACGATAATGATGAAGAAATATGTGTACCTTTTAATAATAACAATATTGAATCTCAAAATATTCTCCGTGAATCATATTCTTTACATGGTACCACTAAAGAAAACACGAAAGTTGAAAGCAAAAGGAATCGACAAAATGATAATTTACCTAATAAAAGTTTCTCTACAAGTTGTGTGACACAAGAAGATAGTGTTTTAAATTGTATAAGAAAATTATCTGCATCATCACCAAAATCTGCTCTTAACAACTATCTTAGAATGAAATTTGAGTTATTTAATCAAATGCCACATGCAATAAATGTTTTCAGTGAATCAATATCATTTTTCTGTACTATCTGTAATTCTGTTTTTTGTGATCAATATGATTGGTCAAAACACTTCACGGAACGCCATAGTAAAATCAATAATCCTTTAGTTTTTTTCTGCGCGATTTGTCACATTTATCATATCAGTACTTATATTAGTATCAGTGACCATATTCAGACTATAGAACATAGTGTAATGTTAGAGTTTCAAAACAACATGAAAAATAATGCTATAAATCCGATAGTACATGATCACATGAATTACACTCCTGCGGATAGTATACAAGTTTCTAAAGAAAAAAATGGAGATATCGCTGATCAAAACTCAAAAGAAATTCAAAAAAACTACAATATTTATATTGAAATTAAAGGTAATTTTTCATTTAATTTTACTTTCATCAATTCACTTTTTTATTGAAATCTGAAATTTTACCACTGTGTTCAAAAGATAATATATATATATATATATATATATATATATATATATATATATATATATATATATATATATATATATATATTATATACACAGTGTGCCCATAAAAACAGGGTCCACTTTAGAACTAAGTATACTGTACATATTTTTCTATTCTGTTTGTGGGACGACGAATTAGAGTATTGGATCTTAAATTCTTTTGATTCACAATTTTTTTAACTCATATCTTCTGGGCATGTGCAACACAACTTTATTTTGTTTGTAATGGCAACCCCTATTTTACATACTATTTTTTGATTCATTGATTTTTTCAAGCCATTTTGATCTATCAATGTGTATTCTAAAGCCAGAGTTGACTCCTTCGATAGGTATGATTAAAAAAATAAACATCAGTAAATATTCTTTTGAGAATTTTTTTTTTTTTGACTGTACGTATTTTTCCCTTCTAACTCAATTATTATTATGATCAAAGTCATAACTTATGAATTATTTGGTATTTTATTCTATTATTATACTATTCATTAAAAATATGATTTTTACTATTAGAAAACAAAATTCTAAATTAATATACATACACTTTTTTTTTAACAATATGTAACATTTTTATTTCGTTCATTGGAAAAATAATAAAATAATAAAATAAATTATTCTTTAAATTGTTTAAAAGTATCTTTGTTCTATAAAGTGCATGCCTCAAATCAATGTAAGCATTGAACATTTGAGCATTTATTTTCCTTTTATATTTGTGTATTTTTTTGTTCAATTAGAATTATTGTCAAACTTATAATGATTTATGAGTACTGGTATTTCTATTTTTAAAACAAAATAAAAATGTAAAATGTTGTAAAAAAAAATTAGTATCAATTTAGAATTTTGTTGTCTGATAGTTAAAATTGTGTTTTCAATTATAATATTCAATTAATAGAGTGATATTAGAATAAAATACACTATTCATAATTTCATTATGTTATCAGTTATGATGACTTTAATATAATAGTTTAGAAGGAAAAAATATTAGAAAAAAATTTCTCAAATTCATATTTATTGATGTTTTTTTTTTTTTTATCATACCTCTCATTTAGTCAATTTTATATGTATTTTTTTTAACATGGATGGAACAGTGTTAAAGAAATTAATTCATTGTATATATTTTAATATCATTAAAAATTAGTTATAAAATAACTGTGATGGTTTTAATTTTAAAACAGTTTTTATTAACTTAAGTACTTACTTTATAGTTTTTTTTTTTTTTTCTAGATGTTATTGATGCAAATTTAATAAGCGATAATTATTTTTCATTAAGCAACATTATAAAGAAAAAATATGGAAATTTCACTCAAATAGCTAACAAAAGAAAATCATTCATAGTTTGTTTTGAACAAACGTGTGTATTTATTGATTAACTAATTTAATGAAAATTAATATTTATTTTATTTTTATTTTTAGGAATCAAGTTGAAAATTTTATTAATGATGAAAAAGAACTTACAAAACAGTATGGATTTAAGTTACAAGTTTTAGGGCAAAGTAATACTATAATTTTACAAAAGTTAAATTTTTAATATCCATATTTATTTTATTTCATTTTATAGACTCAGAATTACCATTTAAGACAATAGAATTATTCAGTGATTGGAAAACTTATAATATTATAATTTCAAACCATTTGAAACTCATGAAACCAATTGGTGAAACTAAAGTCAAAGAATTGTGTGCTGCTGTCTGTGGTTTTAACATTGGAACAGATTCAATTCAAGTTCATGTTTTTGGTTCTCGACTTTATGAACTAGCAACAGAAAAAAGTGATGTTGATCTATACTTGGATATTGGTAAAGCAACTTGAATATTAAAAACTAATATATTATATCTATGACAGGTATATTATGTACCCGGTTTAATAATTATTTCAATAATCTAGAATATATCCTAGTAGCAAATATTTCCTTTATATCTATGTCCCATAACAGTTTCCTAAATACTAAATGCTTGATTAAAGTTATATGTTCTGTAATACTTTCTCTTTAATATCACCATTCACTTAAAATACCAATTAAATCTGATTAAAAATTACAATCCCAGAAATCATAGTTTTTCTTCAATTTTCATTTAAAAATATTTAAATATGTGTATTTTGGTTCATGTTGGGTTACAAAGCTAAAAACTATATACAATATATTACTGTTAATGTATATCTTATTAATTTACCTTAGAATTTCTATATGTAAATAGATATTATAAATTTGATTTTATTAACTGCATCTAATAAAACTTTTAAATATGTGTTTTATGAAAATGAATTTATTTTTAATCTATTGATTTGGTTATGCTTTTACTTTTTATATATCTATACATAAATAAATAAAAAAAAATAAAAATATACAGTGAAACCTCTCTTTACAGACACCTTCAAATAGAAAACAATATTTCAATACCTGAGATTGACTAGTATTTATAGGTTTCACTGAACTATTATTTTTGGTAACTTAATTTGTTATTCTCAAATAGTGAGCCTTGTTCTACCATATCCTCATTTGAGATTTTGAACTCAATTTATAAGTTAATTATTTACTCAGTTTTGAATGATTATTTCAACATTATAGTTAATAAGTTAATTTTAATGAGAAGTTTATTTTTTCAATTAACTGTTAATTAAATAAAAGTCGTTAATTACTATTCAATACTGAATAATTAAAATGTCTTTGATTACTAAATAACGCTTACTATCTTTGTGATTAAAATAATTTAGTTAAAAATATATGTTAGTCCTTTAGATGCAAATTTCATATTATCTACAATCTACATGTCTTCATATTTATCCTATTCACATAATGTAATTCCATTAATATGTTTATTTTTGTATTGTAGGTGGCACATTCAATGGTGATATTGCAAATGACATTTACAGACAAGTTGATTTGGTGAAAACATTTGCCCAACAATTTTACTTGAAATGTGACGAGTTTAAAAATATTAAAGAAATTATTGAAGCTCGTGTACCAATTATTAAATTTTATCATGTTCCAACCAATTTCAACTGTGATATATCATTTAAAAGCGGTTTGAGTGTGTACAAGTCAAAACTAATCAAGTACATAGTTCAATGTTTAATGTATCCTAGTATATATATATATATTTCTTAATGTTTCAGATTGTATCTCTCGTCGCATATTGATGTAAAGTGGTTTGTATGCGCTGTTAAATGTTGGGCTTTGGATAATAACTTAATAAACCCAAATTTGTTTACTAGTTATGCTTTCGTTTGGCTAGTATTGTTTTATTTGATGGCTAGAAAAATTATCCCTTCAATAGTCGAACTTGTGGAAAATGCTATCCGAGATGATCAAAAAATAATTGAAGGTATAGCCTCTACTATTCAATTTAGGAACTGTGATAATATTATGTTTTTATTTTGAACTAATAATTGTTTCAGGTTGGGACTGTACCTTTGGAAAATTGCCAAGGGCCGTCAATAACCAAAATCGACTTAAACTATTATTGGGTTTTTTTGAATACTATGGGAACAAAAGACAATTAAAGTATCATGTACTTTCTACGTTGACGGGTAAAATTATAGCCAGAAATAATTTTTTTCAAAACATATGCAAACTACCAGAACTTAGTGAAATTCAGCGAGAAAAATTTAAAACATTTGAATCAAAAGTTAATGCGAGCTTTGTAAATCATCATGGTCTGGCCATACATGATCCATTCGAATTATCCTTCAATATTACTAGAAATATTACTAGTGGAAAATTGATAGATTTTTGTGAGCTCTGCGATCAAAGTAAAACTCAATTGAGTAATATTGGAGGTTTTGAAATAGAAGGTTTTAAATGATATGTGTGTTAAATGTTGTTTAATTTTAAATGTTAATTAAAAATACTTATAATGTTTTTTCCTATGAAATGAAACATCAATGAGAGATAAATGTCTGAAGAAAATAAAAATGTATTTTTTATAATTATTAACTTTTTGTAATAAAACCAGTTTCCATTAACATGACTTTTTTATCCTTAAATTAAGTTCAATAATACCTAAATTTACCACATTATTAATTTTAATTGTAAAAATTTAATCGGTTCTTTTAATTTATCTATCTTTATAATGGAGGGTATCAAATGAAATATTCAGAGATTTATTACATTTAGTTTTGAAGTCATATTAATAAAATATTAGCAGATAAAAGCTTAAAAAATAAATGAAATTATCAAATTAAATATCGAGTAGATTAAAATCATCATAAAACACATTATGTATCACTTTCTATGACAGTATAAATTATTAACCTGATAAAATATTTCAAAAGTTTATTACATTATTATTAATAGGATATTATCCTGCTCCAGATTTTATCTACAGATATGTTAAAGTAACTTTTGTTTATATAGAAGAATTTACACACACTTATTGATTTAATTAGTGACAACCATATAAAATAGTTTGATAGTGCTCATGGTTGTAATACAGATGTTTTAGTGATTAAGTTAATTTTTTATTTCAAAATAATTCAATATTTTTTATGCAACAATTGTTTAAAGTTTATAAGACAACCGATTCCAAGAAGACAATACAGCCTCTTTTCCTTTCCACTATACACGAATGATTTATCTAGAAAATAATCATCAAAAACAACCAAGATCAATATAAACAATAAAGGTTTCAATTGAATTAAAAAAAAAAAAAAAAAAAAAAAAAAAACAGATAACATTAATACAAGTATAATTAATATAAATTGAAAAAAAACATTTCAAGCTTTTGGCAATAAACTGTTAAAATAGTTTAATGGTGAGGGAAGAAAGAATAGCTAAAGAAGAATATAAAAGTATGAAAAAAATTATTATTAAAACACAGAACTCTAATAATTACAACGCTTTTGACTATCTTATTAGTGATGAAAAAACTAACAGTTCAATAGTAAATATTGTTGACAACCACAAATTTAAGCCGAGAAACTCGAACAATATAACTGTAAAGTATGAATTCCAAAGATAAAATTTAAAATGAAATATGTTTTTTTAAACTTGCGTTTTATAATAATGTGGATTATGTTAAGAAGTAAAGTCGTGCAGTTTCGCTGTTCATTTAGACTACCACAAAGAATCGTGATGAAATTTTAAATCTCGCTTCACTGAGTTTCCATCCTCATCAGTTTCAAATGCACCTTCTCTCGAAGGATGTGGATTGACTTCTTTGAATTGATTATCAACACTAAAACAAATTAAAAACAATTAAATAAAAACCTTTAACCAATTTAAATTAAAATACTAACAATTGTGTGTCTTGATTGTACTGAAACTTTACAAACGCAGCATCTCCTTCTCCTTGGACAATCTGTTAAATAATCGTAATAATTTTTTTTTTTATATCTATTTAATTTATTACCTATCCACTATTATTACTAACTTCACCCATAGTATCATGGTGTTTGTGAGCTCCATGCCGTCCAAACATAGGCTGCCGCTTATATCCTGATGCTCTTCAAAAATAAAAATAAATTATACATAATTATATAAATAAGTATTATTACAATTACCGTATTATTTTCAAAGTATTAAATATATTTACCTATTTCCACTATTATCATGATTTTTCTCATCAACTATAAGTTAACACATGGATAATTCAAATTTAATTTAATTTTAAAATGTTATATTTAACATGGTGTTCTTACATGCATCATCAAAAAATTCTTCAAAGATTACAAAATTATTTCCTTGGTTGACCAATTTAGACAGTTGAAAATGCTTCCACATAAATTGTAATAATTTTTTAGTCGGTTTGTCAATAGCTAAATGTTTAGCTTCTAGATTGATATCCTATAATTAATTTACACATTAATTTTATATCAAAAAATATTGTCAATTCTTATTTTAATGACAATTAGAAAAAAAGACTCAATTACCTGAAGCATGTATTCAATTAAACGTTTGCCGTAACCTTTGCGCTGTCTGGACTCGTGGATGTAAAAATCCAACAGACAGTAGACCATAGCTTCTGACCGTGAGCCTTTCTTATCATAGAGAAACAACTTTTTCCATCCCATTTTCAGAATGCCAACTACAGCAAAATGCCTAAAATTACGCAGGAACATGTAGGTAAAATGAAGTCTACCTGGATAAGTTTGACACCCGAAGAGGATTACGGAATAGGCATAGTGCAGACAGATAGTGTAATACCATTCTCCGACTACAAAGGTAACACATAGGGAATGTGGCAGTAGAAACAACAAATACCTACCCCGGGGTGTTGTGTTCGGTCATCACGTAAACGATGTGGTCGGAGTCAACGAGCTTGTCCGCGCTAGTGACGGGCGACTTTAACTCCTGGGCCACAGCCGACGCTCGGCCCATCTCATCGATGATCATTCGCATTAAGTTCTTCAAGCTGTACGACAACAACAGAGACACCAACGTCACATTGAATTACACGAGGTGAAAAACTAAATATCAGTAAGATAAACATGTTAAATATTATGTACTACACGTGCGGGGACGGATTCGTTGAGCGGGCGGGGCAGGTTCGGTCGTTATTATTTATTATTACACGCCGATCCTGCCGCTCCTTTTCCTGCGGCAGCAGTTGTCTTCGGTGATTTCGCCTGAAAATAACGCGACGCGGCCCTCTTGGCTCTTACCCCCCCCGTGCTTGAACGTGTACACTCACTCGTCGTTCCCGTCGTGTCCCGCAGCCGTCAGCGTTTTGTCCACCTTGAGCACCTCCTCGGTGGCCACGTTTCTGATGTCAAACTTGAACTCCATGGCGATCGGCGGCGAGCTGTGCCGGGTAGGTACCTACCGCTGATAATTAATCGTCACGGTCGATGTCGTTTCTACACTTTTGCGTGCCTATTGACTGAT
The DNA here is from genome assembly GCA_027580255.1 of Therioaphis trifolii. Lineage (NCBI taxonomy): Eukaryota > Metazoa > Arthropoda > Insecta > Hemiptera > Aphididae > Therioaphis > Therioaphis trifolii. The sequence goes on along the minus strand of CM050409.1, from coordinate 14,643,218 downwards.
TACGGGAACAAAACAAAAACGAATTAGAGAAAACAAAAAAAAAAACCCCTGTCCACGACACGATAGCATTGATACTGAACAGTGAACACTCACAGCTGTGGTCGACGATGGTTCGTGGCGGCGTCACGATACCGGTAATAGGCGGTCGATCGTTTATGGACTTTGGACGGACGAGCCGCGTTCGAGAGTGCGTCGCGTCGTCGCGGTACGGAGAGCCTGGCGGTCGTGGGCCGTACTGCCGTGGGCAATTATATTATACTAATCTATGTCGCTGACGAATCGGTGGAAAGTTACGACGTCGACGACCTCGAATACGGCGGACGCAGGCTGTGTGAACGACGAAAAAGAAATAAAATCGTTCGACGACAGGGGTCACGCCTGCGAATACGGCAGTGTGTCGGTGTGCCGTGTGGGTAAAACTAGGAAAAAAGTTGCGTGCCGCTGAGGCGCCGACCGTTGTACACGCCGGTCCCGTGGTATCGTTGCCGCGCTCCCAGTGGCGGCCCCGTCCAGCAACCGCCGACTGGATAACTCGCGCCGTGGTGTGTGTGATCTACATCACGTAGACCGCGGCTATACCCACGCGGGTCTAGCTCTAGGAATATCAAGTGGGTACAGGCTCCTTTTTTTTTTTTCGTTAGTCAGAAAGACGAAATACACTGCTTTTGCAATTCCGGTTTTTAATAAAAAAAAAAAAAAACCTAGGTAAATGCTGGATTATACTTCCGAACGACATCACGGGGCGTTTTCATCGGTCGTTTAATCGATTGTCGACTTCCGTTCGCCTTCGGTCTCGCGTATAAATTCTGAAATTCTTTGTGAATAATGATTGATGAAGCACGCTGATCCGTTAGGTGTGTGTCGTATGAAGTTATTAGATATTGAGACGTATTCAAAATGTATTCGTCATTCAATGCTTAACGCGTCTTACGATAGAGGGGAGTTATAATTAAGGTGACCGTACGTCCCGTTTTGAACGGGACAGTCCTGTTTTTTGTATTGTTGTCCCGTTGTCCTCTGAGGAATCTTCGGAATACTTTAATGTCCCGTTATCAAAAGATAGACAAAAAAAAAATAGGTAACGAAAAACTCAATTTTCTATCGTTTCTATTATATATATCTAATTATATTATATCTAAGTATATTTAATTCTTACGTGCATGTGTATAATATGGTCGATTAGCGGTAATGACGGTATCGGGAATCGGGTTATAAATTGTCTGTGCCATTTAGGTATTTCATTATTCTCATCATATTTTTCTTTTTTTGTAGGATTTATCAAACGTAATTTCGGTGCAAACCGTTTTTTTACGGTTGAGGTTAAATATTTTGGAAGATCTGGAAATATTGTCGGGACTCCCTCAGTTTTTAAAATTGGAGTAGTTCTTTCTAGCTTTTTTACTACTCCTTATTCGTCTATTTTGAACTAGTCATATTTAACTGTACATAGATACTGTTAGCATTAGCCTCAATATATAATGCACAAACATAATCATTTTTACTCACTAATTTATCACCACGGGGAATATGTTTGTTCCAAAGCTCCAGATTGATTATCCAAAATTGTAATTAAAATATTTTTATAACTCAAATGTGATTTTTTAACATTGTTAGAATAATCACATTTATATTTTCTACATATTTGTTATTATCTATTATGAATTTTTTTGTCCTCTAAAATTAAAAAAAACATAATTTTGCTAATTATTAAATAAAAAAAAATAATTTATAATAAAAATTATGATTTGTTTTTTTGTCCCGTTCTGACTAAAAAAATATATGGTCACTTTAGTGATAATGTCTCTCGCTCCTCTCAGATCCACGACTATCACTCGCACCGTACTGCTATGCAAGGGTCCCCCTGGGGGGGGGGGGTAAAGGCGCAATTGTAACAATTGGAAATTGTTTAAACTTGTTTGTAATTTTACATCACGTCTATTAATTATACCACAATTTTATATAAACACGAGTTTAAAAAGTGTTAATAATATTATTATGTTGCGATATAATGTTGTTTATGTAGTATAATATTTAGTACTCAATGCTATTTTTTGAATGAAGATACTGAAAATATATTAAAATGTTACATAACCATTTTGATTTGGCATTTAAATTTCGATCTTGATCCGAGTGGGATTTTGTCCCGCGGGCGCGCTTGCTGTTATGCGACTCATATAATATTACTATTTAAGTGTTGTTGTGTACCTACATATTCTACGCGTTCATTGCCAAGGCGTCGTTTGTCGACCGTTTTTTCCCCCGAGCCACCACCCACTCGTTCCCCTCCACGGATCCCCGGTCCACCGTTCTCGGACGACACCAAGAAACCGTCGTCGTCGTCGTCGTCGTCGGCGCGGCGCGTGCACGACGTGTACCAATAAACCGCCCACCGGGTACGAGACATTCATCGTTCTATGCACTCATGTATGACGTCGACACTGTGCGCCGCGGTGACGCCAAAACTTTTCGTTTCCGGGCGGGCCGCTCGCGATCCGCTACGGCCGATGTTCCTTTTGTTTTTTTTTTTGTTTTTTTCCAGGGGGCGCCGCCACGCCGCGATTCACCCACCATCTGCCGACCCGCGGGGCCCCTGCGCTCCCATAACCGACTGACTGCAAGCAACGACCGCCCGTTCACTTCGCCGTGTCACTTCGTTTGTCTCCGCTACAACCCACGTCCTTTGTATATATCAGGCCCGGATTTGCGACTTTACACGACTTTTCTTGGCGACCCAGAGCATATGAAAAAATATCGCGCCTTTTTTTTTACCGAGGAGAGGAGGTCCGCTTTAAAATTAATAAAAACCGTATAAAATATTCGAGCATAAAACATACACGTATAAATTAAATTTAAGAGAAAATCCCAAATAGTCTATAATATTTTATCTAACCTGAGAAAACATCCCGTATTATATCATATTATTTTACTATTTTAATCAATGCAGTTGGTATCATATAGAAATAGAAGTAATGTTCACTGCGTAACCTTCAATAACATGATTTTAATTTATGTGCATGTAGGTGCTATTGTACCAGTGTACAGTAGGTATCTGTGCAAATAACCTTGGGCAATTAAAATTTTCAAACGTCTTACAATAAATCGACTAATATTATTAATACTATAAATATAAAAAATATTTTTACTACTTATATTATTATATGGCTAAAAAATATCGTAAAAATTAACTGTTCAAAATTTGTGCCCAGAAGAGGGGGCAGTTGCGAAACGTGCCCCCCTTAAATACGGGCCTGACGTAGATACCTGCTATTGTAGACACTAGGCTTGGAACCGCATTAATGTCGATTTGCTATTCCGGCGACCGGCGTAATGTAAGACTCGCCGCATTCGTTTTTTTTTTTTAGGTATTTCATAAAACTTTGACTGGATCCCCCTTCCCAAAATCATAAAAAAAAACCTTTTTACAATGCTCTATTTATTTTAAAACAAAACATTAAAAAAAAAAGTAAAAATCGAATTACAGATACAACAATAGAATTCATACTTTGAAGTTTTTTGAATAAAAATAAAAATTTTCCAAGTACAGTATTTAAAATTTAAAATTAAGTTCGAATTCATTATTGGTAGGTAATTTATGTATATTAAAGTGTTTCTTGATTTGATTACTGTAAATTTATGTAAAATATCTGACCAATCAGTTTACTGTGAGAGTTCATCTTTTATGGTCAAAATGGAAAATGATTACTGGTGATGTAATGCGAAGAAAATATTTATTATTATAATTTCTTTCTGAAAATTTGAATGAATATTTGATATAAAAACCTGAAAATGTAAAAACACTTAATTCATATGTCTAACTAACAGTGCTGCAAAAATTTTAAAAACCGTTAGTCATGATTTTTTTGTACGTGTTAAAATTTTGAAGAAAAACACGAATTACGCGTAAATTAACGATATTTTTCAATAAAAACCTTATTAAATTTGGAATTGTTAATCCAGTAAAAATGTTTTAACCAATAGATTCACCACATATATTCCTATCTATGGTTCATGTTTCATAAAAATAAACACAGTAAATTATTTTTCACGCGCAGTTAAGTCGGAATTACATCTCAAATAACTGTTCTCGCTAAGATCTTAGATTTATTTTTATTTTAGATTCTGAGTGAAGCGAGGATCTATTGTTATATAATGATGTTTACCTATTTATTTTATTTTTGTTTCCATTAGCACTTTTTCGGATAGTTAGAATGGTTCAGAAGTTTCATAATTAGCAACTCTATAAATTAAAAATTTCATGTAGAGATTGTACTTAAAAATGGATATTTTTCATTTAGTTTTTCACTTTCAATCCACACTCAATTTTCAACATCAGTTTTTACATTTTGTTTTGAAGTAAAAAGGAATGTAATAAATCAAAAACGAGGACGAGGTGTAGGATAATCATTATGTAACATTACGTATTTTATAAGTTATACAACTATAATTTTTAGTAGTATTTCTAATTGTTATTGTTATTAATATTACTGTAAAAATTTCAAAATATAGCATTACTTATGCAATTTTGTAACATAGTTATTGTGATATTATAATATATGTAATAGAATCGTCAACTGTGATGACATTTAAAATAATAGTAAAACTATTTTAACACTTAATCCTGTACACTATACAGGCAACACCGATCTCTGTTGGCTTAAAAATTAGTAACGTTTTTAAATGCCATAATATACTTTTACTATTATTATACCTAAATTAATGAAACAGGAAATATAATTTACTAAATTTCTGAGTAGAGTATAATTTGTATTATATTATATGAGCCAGTTGTTCTAAATATTGATTTAATATTGTTATTTGTTTTATTATTTTACAGTTTTGTTTAAATAAAATGGCGAATTTGTCAATTTGCTTGCGGCTTAAAGAATTTTACAATTGCCGACAAACTGAAATGCTAATAAAAAAAATTTAACGTCATATTTTAGTTTAAATAATAGATTTTGCTTTAAAATCTAACTCCTCATACCCACAATAAGCAAGCATAGGTCAAAATATGAATATTATTACACTGAACTTTAAAAAAAAATATGAATGCAAAGTAAAATATCATAATATGTTTCATGTTTTATAATCGGAATTAAAAATATGACATAATAGTATGTATTATAATAAACAGTGTACCACATGCAATTTAATATACATCAATGTATATAAATAACAACCGTTAAAAACACAAGGCTAAATTTATATAATTTAATTTTTCTAATATGTTATTCTGTAAAAAATATATGGAGTAGGTAATTTGAATGTATAATTTTTCATTAACAAATTATATATTTATTTTATTATAATCAATTGATATATACTAATTATTTTATTTAATATTTCTTTAATTCTTTTTACAAATGAACGTTATCATTTCAGACTATAATTAATGCTTTAAATTGGATTTCTTAAATCTATGTAGGAAAAAGTATAATGTTAGCGAATAATTCGTAATTCAAACTTTGTGTGATGTACTTGTGAATTTTCATAAGCAACTCTATAACTGTACTTATACATTTTTATCGTTAGTACTCACTACTCAGTACCATCATTTTTTATGTGACACTTCAATATTATTACAATATACACATTTAAATGAAATGCATCAATTTAATGATCATTTTATTTAAATGATATGGTCGTAATCAATAGGTTTATCTTATTATGCTAAAATTCCAGAAGAACGTTTGACATATGATTTCTGATAATAACCGTAAATTATTAAAAAATTATAAAATTTAAAGGGCTATTATTTTTTTTCGTTACCAATTGTGATGGTTTAAAACTTAAAAAATGTTTGCTAAATACTGTCAAATAAGGTAAATCAATAAACTTTCTAATCTTTTGAGAATATACGTACCTAGTAATTATATAGTAATTAATGGTTTTTTATCATTACAATTATTCAAATAGCATTGTATATCTGATTCTCATATATTACATACTAATAAAAACAAGAAAAATAACCATAATATTCAGAAAAATACGCTTGGAAAAACTATTTTGAATATAGGTAGAAAAATCAACTCTCAAAGTACCACTTACATGACATTTGTGTTTCTCTAGAAAAAAAATACTATAATAAAACTAATAAATCTTCACAAAATTCTACTTTAATTATTAACAGTCAATCAACAAAATTTGTGGTGAAAAATAGTAATTTAATAACTATTATATCTAGTATTTTGACATTATCACGTTATTATTATTTTTTTTTATAAATTCAATGTTTCGTCTTTTTACCTTAAATATATTTTCCAGTGAGCACTGTTCGAAATTTCACCAGCCAAACTTTTCTTTAACCCTTTACAGTAAAATCTAACAAAAGCCATAAACAATGAGCCAAAAATATATCTTTTAATTTTATTTTATTAGATTACAATTTATCGTCATTACCTCTAATTTAGTATAAGTATTCATTCATGATATTCCAATTTAAACTTTAATATGGCAACGTTTTCAATTCGTAAGTTTAAAGTAAGATTTAATACAGTTTTTAGGATATTATTGAAACGGTCGAAAAAAAAAGAAAAAATTCTAAATCCAAAAGTCAGCGTGGATAATAGTGAATTCCTTCCGAACGTGATTTTTTTCCCAGGATGTATTAAAAACAATCACAATTATATTCCTAATACATATATATATACAGATATAGATATAGATACATGCGTGTATACAAGTATGTGTGCACGTGTTTTTTTTTTAAATTGTCAATTCAAGTCATGCTCAAGGCTAGGGGGTTGTTCGAGAGATGTTTTATAGGCCCGCGTATTTTTCCATGAAGTCTACGTACGCGCATAAAATATACTTGACGACGACAGACAGTTGGTCGCTAAGCATCACCATATTTGACAAAGGAAGGAAAAAAAATGTTGATAAAAAAAAAAAATCGCACTCAGTAAGACACACGCACACATCCAGTGGCAGACTTATTGTCGTCTCACTGCATCGCGTACGAGTAAGAATTCGCCAGCTAGCGCACAATCTATATCCTTGCTAATGATGAATTATTAATTAGTCGCACTACTGTACGTTTAGAATTAGTTGAGTTCTCTTCTTTATTTTTTTTTTTCATCAGATTCTACGGACAAGCTGTCTGGTGGAAATAATTTCTGGAAAATCATATACAGTATATAACGACGGACAACTTGTAAATCCACAAATGAATGTCACGTCGACGACGAGGTCGTTTTACGGGTATTGTACAATATCATAATATCGCATGTACGGCGTACTATGTGCCTATGCTGCACAGGCTATGCATAACTTAGCTTAGGTTAGATAATTGTAGCTATGATATACTTAAAAAAAAGAAAATATGATAAACAATGAATAATAAGTCATAACTACGCTATAAAATAGTATTTCTTTAGTACTCTCAAAAAAAAAATTATTTTTTTTTGATATGTTTATGCGGATTTTATTTTAAAATGTATAAAAAAAAATTTGAGCTCTGATTATTTATAATACAATACAAACATGAAATTCATTTTCAATTTCTTTAAATTTTGTAAGTTCTGCAGCGCTATTAGTAGTACGGTTCTGCCCCGCCTTCCATGATGACTAAAAATTGTGTATATATATATATATATATACACCGTGTAATTAAAATATAAAATTAATATAAATATATATAATTAAAATAATGATTTAAAATATTATCTTAGCTTCATTGATATAAGATAATAAATAAGCTCTAAACCAAGATTTAAAAAATACGACAATAAAGTGTTTATGATTGCATATCGTGAACCCAGAGTTGTATAACTGAAGAGTATTTTAAACATCAAATTGTGAACAATTATTGGTTTATAAAACTTTAATATAGGTCATTAAATTTATCAAATTTGATTTCAACCCAGAATGGATTATATTTGATTTCAGGTTGGATGATAACGAGTCAGCACGTGGATGACAAAACAAAAATATGAATATATTATTGAATAAAAAAAGAATTAACAAGTAACTATACTGTAATATAACATAATTTTGGCAAACAATTTGCAAGTACTATACATGTAATGCATTTTAAATATTAACCTACTTAAGCTATGACCTAGCTATATTAAAGAAATGACAGTAGGAATATTTGCGAGTAATTTATTTAAAAGCCTCCTTTAAAAAGAAATCGTATAACGTGCAATAACCTTTTAATAATTTCAATAATTCTATTAACTTTTATTTATAACTCTTCACGGTCGAATTCCTAAAACTGTATCAATATAATATAAAGTATTTACAACATTATACAAATGATTAAAACATTTTGTTTGTTAATATATTTATAACATAACTCATTAGGACAAATTAAATAGTAACATAATTTTAACAGTCCATAAAAGTATTAAAATTGACTAATAGACCCGTAAAATTAGATGACCAATAGATAGGTAAGTGCATAGAAATTTAGATTTAATTTTGTAAATTTTTTAACCGTGTAGATACTACTAATGAAATATTTTTAAACACAAAATCCAATCAATTCATTAAACAGATATCTGATATGTATATTGCAAAAATGGTATAATTTGATAAGTGTTTGTTAAAAATTATCTCCTTATCAAATTACATCTGTATTGTATATATCTACGTATATTATACATAAAATTCCTGTATTATTTTAACTTAATTTGGTACCAACAAAGTACTAATTAAACTTGGGCATACTATACATTTTATACTTTTCTCATTGCTAAGCCTAAAAATCATTATTTTACTAGAGTACATATAATAACTAATAATTTTATATTGTTTTAAACATTAATGATATATGATATATCAAATCATAAAATTACTTGCCAGATTAATACTTTGTAATTTCCATTGTGAAATACAATTAGTTTATAATTTGAATCAAAGTATTTATGGTTCAATTTTGAATTATTGAATTATACTTAATAAAGCTACAACAAATATGAGCGTATCGTACGTGTCAATGTAGGTACAATGCACATTTATTTGAAGTCTTACAAATTTAAATTATTGCATTGTTAATACAACTTTATCAAATATTAATAAGTATATTATATAACAATCAAATAATTCTCACAACTGATTTGTATAAAGTTTGAAAATTTTGCTTCAGAAATAAAATAACCGTGTATACATAACCGTGTAAGCAAATACAAATAGATCACTACAATGAGTCAACGATGTCAACGATGATTATTACTGATTCAGAAAAAGCATACCTATATTATATTTGAAATTCATATATATATATTTGATTACTTGAATAACATTTATGGGATCACAGAAAATATGAAAAATTATATGTAATACAGGATATATATACGCATTAGTGAGAAGGGGTATGCAGTCATATTTACAATGTAGTAATTTTGTAATATATCGTATACAAATTAAAACGCGTTCCTTTCAAGTTGTCCAATGTATGATAATGAACAAGTAAATAGTATAATGTTATATAGAGGCCACTGATTCAAAGTTGGTAATAGAATTTAGATTTTCACAATTTCTTATTATTTATCGGCTTAAGAAATGTATTAACACACAATAAAATGTGCATGTATATTACCTATTACATAAACCCACCGCAGATTCGAATAGTTATTACAACAATAAAAATAAATATATTTTTTTTTAAATTTAAATCGATTTTTTTTTGTAAAATAAATGATTTAAAGTTTGATTTTTTTCTACAAAAATATATGCCTTAAAAATGGCTTGATTGTTATAAAAAAAAAAGTAGGTTAAATCAAGTTATTTCAGACCCAAGATTGGAAAACATAAGTTCACATCAGTCATGGCGAATGGCCATAAATTCCAGAGGTTTGAATAATCCCAAACATAAAACTTAGTAGAAACGGATCGTTTTATTTATCGTTATTTATATTTTTTAAGTATTGACGAAAAAAATTACTGCTATCTAAAAAAATTCAAATGACTTATTTTTGAGGCAACATAAATAGTTCAATGTATAAGTATTAAGTATTAACAAGTATTAAATAAATGTATACCTGTATAAGGGAATATCAATAATATGTATTTAACAATGAGTGAGTAAATTGTTTTTTGGTATATTTCATAGCGAGTATATCGTTAAATATTTAATACCTGGATTTGAAGTCTTTATGTAATAAGAAATATATTTGAAATAAACAGTTTTCAAAAATGACGTTGGTACTTAACGCTTACGATAAAACAACTAAAAAAGGAATTAATTTTGAACTTGAAACAATTAAATTTTTTTTTTTTGTCAAATTAAAAAAAATTTTCATTTTACAATGAAAGAGAACCTATCCTAAATTTGTGAGTGATAAGCAATCGTAATAATGTTAATTTTTATAATATACATACTTCAGATATTTTTATAAAAGTCAAATATTGAATAATGTTTATTGTCAATCAAGACACCAACTTCGAATAAATTTCAGAGTATTGAACGATTTATTTTTAGTTTTAAAATTATAAAAATTATCATAAATTATATACTGGATGTTTATTATAACTGCCGCCATTATTTTGGAACATACGAATGTAAACCCATTTTTTATTGATATTTTAGGAAGAAAAAAGTATTTCTAAGTCAGTTAAAATATGGATAACAAATTAAATTATAAGCATTTTCGAAAATTATCGTATTTTAATAATTACAAATCATTTTTACGTGCATTGTAGCGTATTTAATAGCGAACAATTGTTTAGTTTTAAATTTCATTAATATGCGATACAAAAATATGTGAATGGCTAAATTATTTTGAAAGTGATTTGAAAAAAAATTCCGTGCATTATAACACAGTTTCTTGTCAGCGCTACGCGCCTACCGGTTCGTACTGTACCACGCCGGTCTATTTTTGGTAAGTATTTATAAACATGAGCCCGATGGACCAGAGTTATTGGATCATGTGTAGCATGATAAATTTAATTATATCCTCACTGAGGCATAGTTCACCACATACATAATACGGCTTAGTTAGGTTAATAATTATTTTATGCTGTTAAAATAGTATTCAACATTTTATAACAATCTTTTAATGGCGAATTGTAAAACGAATTAATTTAGAATTACTGTTTTTACGATTAAAAATCAAGAGGCGGAAGTGTGAAAATACGTTTTGTATGATTTGTATTTATTTAATCTAGTTTAAAATTTAGAATTTTTCTTAAAGTTTTAATATAATACCAATTTTGTATCATACACGATATAGTCAAACGGCTGACGCACCTAAAAAAAAAAAAAAAAACAGAAAATGTTTACATATGAATTTATTTATCGTTATTAAGGACTAGGGTCACTAGCCTTTTTACTGGAAGTTGCTTCCTTTCTAACAGCAAATCACTAAAATATAATGTCTAAATGTGTAAATCTACAGTTCAGCTGAGGCTTTGAGAAAAGTCACGTTTATGTGTGTTTATAGTCGCTTGCGTTTCGCCTCAAAATGTATAAAGCATATTATGTCATATGGGACACTGAAAATCTTATAGTTATTAGAAGTCTATATACTATAGTCTATATATATTTATTTTTAAGAAATAAGTAACTGTCTCATTTTATCTAAATTGCACCCCTTGTTACTGCAGACTAATTATTGTGAATTAAATTAATACCAATAACAAGAATATTTAATGGATCTATAGTCTATACAATCAGTAGATACGTTTTCTATCAATTAATATTATATTAGTATGCATATAAACTATAATATAATATATATGTATATATTATACAATGGCTAATAAACTGGGTAAAAACTTTTCATAGTTTTATATGTGTTATCGAGGTCTAAAATAGATTATTCTATAAAACAATTTATAGAGATGAGATAATATGTTTTTATTCATAAGCTAATATTTCTAGTAACTGCGTGAATGTAAAAATATGTATTTAAATTAAAAACAAGAATTTCTACTGATACTTAGAGGTTTTGAAAATGTATTAAAGTAAGTACACATTGAATTCATACATTAATTAATATTATTATTTTATACTCAAAATGACAGTATAATCCATAGAAATGATAATTTACCATTGGCAACGTAAAATTAATATTTCATGTACTTACATATTGTGTATACTATATATTTATATATTAGAAAGTAGATACGCTCAGAAATATTTACAACTATTAGGAAAATAATGGTTACTCATGTATACCGATAAGATGATAAGACCATTAATTGGTTTTAAATGCAGCACCTACATAATAATAAAAATAGTAAATTATGATTTTTAGTTTTTACTTATGTGTCAACAGTTGCATTGCTATATACAAATATTTTTATTCCAAAATATTCATTCAGTGACTTAAAAATTATTTCTTACAAGTTTATGCCAAAAATTCACACACTCTGCATTTTGGCGGTCCTGAATTTGTTTTTCATATCTGCGTCTGATATGTGTGTCGTGTGTGGCATTAGCAATTTTGTTAATTAAAAATTATATTTTATAATTATTTAAATTTTAAATCTAATATTTCAAACGCATCTACTACCAAATTAAACCTAAGATTTTTTTTCAAAATGTAATGAGTAAATACTTAAAGAAATTTTATTAGATATTTTAAGTACGCTCTTCATACATTTATTATTGTTAATAAGACTTGAAATTCAATTAAATCATGCAGGCATATTTAAGTCGTTTTCCTCACAAATTATAGAATACCTACATCATAAGTTACTTAAAATATTAACATAATTGATAGCAATTGCTGAATTCAAATTTATCTAAGCGTATTAATATACCTACTTAGAGTACTAAAAGTATGACTAGTGATGGGCTGTGGGTAAATACCCAACGGGTAAGAAATATATTTTGGGTAAATACCAGGGTATTTACCCAGGTCATTTTTTCCTTTGAAAAATTGGTAATTTTTTTTTTTTAATATGGCTATACTGTTTAATCTTAAATTTTGTTTGTAACCAAGGTGGATATATCTCCACCTTGGTTGTAACATAAATATTAAAGTATATTAAAATATCACATGACTACAATACACACACGACACACGGTAGAAAATGTAGAATATTATAGATATACCGTTACGCTTACCGCATTAAGAATGCATTGGTAACGCGGCATTAGTCTTGCTTTTGCGCTTTTTTTCGTTTTTGCTTTGTTAATGAAATACAAATTATTTATTTTTATTGTTGCTTAAATCTGTGAACTACAAAATAAAATTATGGGAAGAAAAGAGGACATAGTGCGTAAATACTTTGAACAATTCATATCTAACGATAAACGTCAGTCATGCTAGTTTTGTCAAAAAGAGTATAATATGAATGTGAATAAAATGAAAGCACATTTACTTAAATGTTCAAATTGGCCACAACAAATAAAACAAAAATTTTATTCAAATACAACTTCTAATGTAACTGAAGATCAAATACAAACAGTTGATGAATATGACGCTCATTTAGCTGTCAATTCGCACAAGCCTTTAACCATCAACAAATTTTTTGATCACATGAATAAATCAGAGAATGTAAGTAAAATAATTAATTTAAAAAAATGATATTAAATAGTAAGCTTATTTTGTTTATCATTTATTAACAATGTATTATTATTTAAATACAATATTTGCTTGTTTAACACTAAAAACTTGGTACCTACCTGTGTAGGTATAATGTTTAATTATATAAATTGACAAACAAATTTTTTTTAAATTTTACATTATCACATATTATGTATTTAAAAGGTACAAAAAATCAAAATGTTAAGGATTACCTATATGCTATATGAAAATTACAACTTATAATAAATTAAGTACCTACATAAATAATATTGTATTCATGGCTAATATAATTTATATGAATATATACAAATTATAATTTATTATTTTAATACTGGTGTTGTATCTTTCATAATATTTTATATTTATACATTTATAAACAATCTATGCTTATTAATTTGTTTTTTTTTTTTTTTTACTTCTACTTAGGTATCATAATATTTTTTCATTAATTAGATATTTAGGCTTAGTTTAAATCTATTTGAATTAGGTAACATAGTTCTCTAAGTTGCAGTTATATAATAACATTTATTAAACTTATCTGTTTAAATAAAAATTATAAAACTATACCTAATTTAGGTATTTTGGCTTGGATCACCACATTTTAACATTTGTTCGTTGATGAACAAAATTTTATTGAATATTTTTTGTTTGAAGTAATTACCCAAATTACCGGGTATTTATTTTAAATATCGAGTAAATAACTAGGGAATTTACCAAAAATATATTTACCGAGTATTTGCCCATCATTAAGTATGACATATTTATAGAAATTTGTATACCTCTATAATATTATTATGATTTAGTGATTTAAAATAATTTGGAAAATAAAACAAAATGTATTCTTAATACTAACAACTATTTACTCACGTTTGTAGATACTAGGTAGGTATTTAAAATGCTCGATTATATTAAAACGTTTACGAAAGAAAAACGTGCATTCCCGGTCACGTGTGATGGGTTCTTACAAATTCCTGAGTAAGGATAAATATTCAAATATGCCCATCAACATTCAACAGACTTCCGTTAAGGGCATCAACAGAAATTTGACGGAGGTGGGGAAGCAACCATTTTACAGAAATTGTAAAAATCAGTGCTCCAATTGGTTAGGAACGCAGGAAGTCCCCTTCTTATTTTTATTTTTGTTTAAAGTATCCCTTCTTATATCTTTGAATTGCACGGGGGGATGGTACCTTATCTATTGTAAATTAGTATTGAAAAACTTGTAAAACATTGATATACTATTATTCATATTATGTATAATAAATTCAAATGAATGTGATATATTGACAATTGCATTGATGATGTAAATCAAAAGATAAATTATAAATTATATAAATATGTATGTAATAAGATTTTACTTTAAACTAAAAAAAAAATTTTTGAATAACATGCTCATAATTTGTCATATTTTTCAAAATTACGTTGTTTTAAATATGCATTGAAGTACAAACTTTTTCAATGAATTGTCCATAAAAATTTTTGTCAACATTTTTTTACTCTCATTGAGCCACATATTTTTAATCTTCTTCTGCTTCTTCTATAAAGAAGATATTTTTATTGGTACGCGTCCTGTGAGTGTTAGATGTCCTGTGAGTGTTAGAGATTAAGTACACCGTTTATTCTTGTTTATTTTCCATTATTTGCTTTTCTAATTAAGTTTGAATTTTGTTTAAATTAATGAAAAAAAAATAGAATACAGCATCTTTATATTTATATTTTTATATGCAGTCCCCGGGAATCAGATTTATGTCACTACCTTTTATACGCTAACTATTTGTTTTTTCTTTCTACATTTCACGTATACGTAAGATAAATTACAACAAATTAAAATATTGTTTTGATTTCCTTTTTTTTTTTTAATTAAAACTTTTTTTTTTCCTTGGCTGCTGTTTCGCATTCTTCCCCTTCTTCCGGCTAATTAAAATTCCGGCAACTAAAATACTAAAATTTGCAGTTTCATAAAATAATGTTCGATAATATGTTGGTTACCGTTTTGAAATTTTAAGCGTAATAAGTGAACACAAATTATCTTCAAAGGTGGAAAAGTTTATGTCGAATAATAATATGAGTAATTTTTGCTTTGAATTTATAGCAGCTAGCGCCTTTAGTTGAAACTAAAAAGTTAATGTAGGCATGTCAACAAAACAAAATAATTTATCAAGCTAAATTTAAAGTTGAACTTGAAAAAATAAGAACTAAACTCTGTTAAAGTTTTAATATATTTTTGGCATAAAATTTAGATTTCAAAGAATGTTTAAAATTATAAAAAATGAAGAATCAGTGAGGGTAATGTACAAAAACGCCTTCTGGTCGTGAATAATTACATATTTATTTCATAGTTCATAGTTCATAGTATAATTAATATTCAATGAAAATGAAAATAATTTAAAAACTTGAGTCTCGGATTTAAGCCAATTCCCGATAATTTAACAAAACTTATCAATTTAACTATCAATTAGCAATTGTAAAAGTCGTGTTTAAACAAAAACAATTAATTCGGCAAGTTTCACAATAATGTCAAAATCAATTGACTAATAATCAGTGGCTGATCCAAAAATTATTGAAAGGTGGTCTCGGTAAATTAAATTTATCCAGTAATACATTTTTAATATTCAACAGCGTAGTAGATACACTATAGTACCTATACAAATACAATAATACATATTATAGCAACAAGGGTGGTATTTACAGGGGTATTTACCCTATTTCCTCCTTTGGATCTACCGTTGCTAATAAAGTAAAAAATAATTCACGAGTAAACTTAAACAATTTATAGCCATACATGATGCATTTTAATTTCATCACGTGCAAATCTTACGGAGCTCTCGATTGTATCATAATTATTACTTGATATAGCTAATGGTTCTTATGTACCGAACATTTTTAATAACCTTCAATACTAAGAAAACTATTTTTTATAACGTGTTTATGAATGCTTTGACTTAAGTCGATTCTTGTTTGGATTTTATCGCACTCGAGGCAACAAGAATCGAAATATTATATTAGTACCTCCAACATCGTAGTATGTATAAACACATAGTGATTTAGATTTATAAATTTTTGAATTTACGCAATTCCTGCGGTAATAATTAGTAATTTTCTGATAATTTGTGTCTACTTGAATTCCTTCCTTAGAATTTTGAGTTCTTCGGAATATTTTATTAAAATTTAATCTTTAATCTTTAATTTAAGCCCCTAAAATTAAAATTTGTTTTATGATTGTATGGCTAAAATAGCAAAGAAATTTAAAATAAAAAGCAAACTTAATCTACCCTACCTGTATAATTCAAAATACCTAAGACAAATACGAATCTGGAATCACCGACATTAAATTTTATAAAACGCTCAACACAGAAGAATTTGAAACAGTTGAAACCACCTAACGAGGTGAGTTCTTTAATTTAGGAATATACTTTCCATATAGAATGTACAAATATTTTAAAAAATGTTCCTATATAGATATGATGTTGCAAGCAATTTGCTATTAATATAAACATGCGTGAGAAGTCTGGCACTTCTCTTACGATATTTTTTTTCGAGCATTTTAACTCATCCACGGAAGGTTACATACATTATAAACATTGATGCATACTTGTATATTATTATGTGTAACGTATATAGTGTTAAATATGAAGTTCGTAGGCGGACGCATTATACATTTTTACCGTTATTGACGCCAGACCCGCCGCAAAAAAGTAATAGTAATAAACTATACAATTCGATGTAAAATTTACCAGACGAAATAATGTTAAATAACGATTAAGAGAAAAAAAAATTGGAAATTCTTCATGGAAAACGTCAACACGGACGGGTGAACGAAAAAAATCGCCGGCGTTTAAAAGCGAATTAATCATGCCGAGCCGTAGTCCATCGCGGGCGGCCGGCCGGGCCGTCAGAAAAGACGAATTTTCGGTAGTCGCCGACGCGTATAGCAGACGCATACGACCCGTAGGCCGCGAAAATCGCGGGAGCGCGTCTGGCGAGGCACGAGGGGCTGTATAAACACCAGCACGCGCCCAATAGTCCCGCTAATAACGACAACAACAACCGAACTATAACGAGTCGGCGTGAATACAAATCGTACGCGAAATACATATTTTGTCGATCGTATATACCGCGGTGGTAATGTTAAAAAGTACGCGCGAAATTGTGATGAAAAAAAAAATATGGCGAACGATCTCGCGCACAGTAATGTATTATTATTATTATTGTATGGGAAGCGCATTATTCGCCGGAAGGTGGATCTTAACGCCGTTGGGGAGGTACTACGGCCGCTCCGTATATGGTCAAGTTTGCCTAATTTGGCTCGGGCAACTCTTCTAAATACGGCAAGAGCGGCGGCGGCGGGGGAGGTCGCGCGGCGGCCCGGGAGAGGGGCGGTGGCGGTGGACACACGCGCGCACAAAATACATAATAATAATAATAATAATAATAACGATGATAATATGATAGCGCGCGCGGCCGTCCACCGTTCGCCGTGGCCGCCGCCGCCGCCGCCGCCGCCGCCGTTACCACAACCGTTCGGCCGACCGACCCGCGACGACGACTTGGACCGCCGGTCTGCGCGCACTTGCTGTACGACTACCACACGCGTCCGATATCATTCCGTCGTCTACACATGGACGTGTCACACGTGTCTGTGCCCGCGCACCGTATGGACGTCTCGACGCGCACGCCGGTCTGTTGTTGACGCACGCGACTCAACCCGTTTGCTTTGCACGTCCATGCGTTTTTTAGAAGAGATTTCATTTTTATTATTTTCAATCGACAAACACTTGCCCGCCGCGTACACGGTCGTTTCGGGGATTTTTATTTTTTTTTAAATAACTTTTGTTTAACGAAAATTTTTCTCTTTCACTCCGTTTGTCCGACAGTGCGGGAGTCCGTGAGTTACTACCATCGTCCTCGCCGTGGTATACACAACACCTTCTGTTCCCGGCGACGTTTCACGTGACCGTGTGTGTGTGTGTGTGTGGGTTCTTCCGTTGTGCGCTCGCGGTCGACGTGCGTAGACGTTCACACGTTTGCGACGAAACGTCATAATAATCGACCTGGAGGTTTAACAAAGGAAGAAGCGAAGAAAAATCGCGACGACGACGACGACGACGACTGCGTTTGAATATTATATAGTTTTTCATTTTTTTTTAAAAATAGATAAACCGCGGGCGCGCGGCACATGCGCCGCGAAGTATTCTATTATTATACCATCGCAGGTCGAATTACTCTGTGGCGGTCGGTGTGCGGCGTCGGTGGTGGCGGGAGGGCAACCGAATCCAGTGTAATACCAGCGCAACCGTTCGTAGCTTCACGGTCGTGACAGTTTGTGTGTGTGCGTGTGAGCGTGTGTACAGCGCTCGCCGCCGGTGTCTCGCACGGCTCTTATCACCCCGTATCGCGGGTGCCGTTGTTATCAGTGACGTTTTGTTTTCGTTGGCCGTACGAAATTCCCTCGTCTCCCCGCGGAACGTTTCCGACCGTTTTTTCTACGTTAAAACATCATCACCGGCCCCTCGTAGTCGGGCCATTCTTCACGTCCGTACGTGTCGCATCGCCGTGTGCGGTCGGCCGGCTGACCGCTTCGCGCGTGTGCGTTCAGTGCGCGGATGACCGGTCGTAGGCGGTCAAGTGCATGAGGTGGACAGCGATGGACAGTGCGTCTGGCGGTGGCGGCCGCGACAATCGATTCGGCATGGGATACGCGTCGAACATGTCGCTGTTGGACCCGTCGGACATCTACAACAACGGCGTCGGCGGTGGCGGCGGCGGTGGTGGACAACAGCAACGGCCGTCCACCTCGCGAACGCCGCCCATGATGGGATGCGGTCCCGGCGGCCCTGTGCACCAGCGCGGCATCAAGCGTACGCTCGGGCCCGGCGCGAACATGTGTTACGAACCCACGGACCACCATCGATTGGTCGACGACAACTTCTCGCCGCCTTCCGTCAAGGACGTGTCGCCGTCCAACGGCAAGAAGACCAAAGGCCGGGTGAAAATCAAAATGGAATATATCGAGAACAAGTTGCGACGGTACACGACGTTTTCAAAAAGGAAAACTGGAATTATGAAGAAGGTTAGTGTTCTTGGTGTCTACCTATTCGGTTAATGGTCATTTCAAATTTTTAGTAGGTAATTGTTAATTTTAATCACTCAATGAGTTTTGTTTCTATTTCATATACCTATCTTGATTTTAAAGTGTAGGTTTTCTTTCAAACATCTCAATAAAACCACCTGATGTGGGACTATTGTGTGGGCTAGTTTTAAACTTCATTACATATAGTTCTCACAAAGGTTGAGGTTTTACTGTATTTTCTGAATAATTTATTACAAGTTATTGCCTGTTGATAATGATGTTTATTTCAATTTACTTGGTAATTGTGTTGCATAATTGTAAAATTTAAATTATCACATATTTTTTTATACTTTTATTCCAAGTTTAATGTTAAAATATTCTGTTTGTGGTTAATTTAAAATATCATATGTTTATATTTTACGAAACAATAAAATGACCTTCATATAATTCAAATTGTACAACAGATGGTCAACTTTTCTCTTTTTTTATTATTAATTTTGTTTTAATTTTGAAAAAAATATTGGTTACATAAATGTGTATAAAATAAGAATCATTTCAAATTATTATAAAAAAGTAACAATTTTACCAACAGATGTGCGCTTCTATGCTCAGACCACCGTTTGTAAAAAGTATGCCCAAAATACTTCAAGTTTTTACAGTAAATAACTTAAAAAACTATGATTTTTTTTTTTTAACTGTTATCCAATTGTTATTAACTAACTTATATTATTATATTGTTTTTTGAATAAACATCACATTTAAATTAAAAACTACTACCTATTATACCTATTGTACCCTATTTAGTTCCTAAACATCAATACATGTAGTTTTATAAGCTAATATTTTAGAAAATAAAAATACATTCATAATTTTAGTTGTATTTTTATTTAGGTATCTTTTCAATATTGAAGTTGATAAATTTCAAACTAAGTACCGTTGTATATAAATTTGTTAGCATTTTATAAATAAGAGTATTTATTTTCATAGTAAATACCTACAGTCGAGCCTATAGTTATATAAATTCAATAAGATTTATAGTCAAGTTGGGACCTATATTTATATTTATTGAAATGCACATTTTAATTTAATCTTTTGAAATATGCATTTTATTGATCATAATCTATCACAGTCAACATAATTTGTTGATTATAATCAGGAACCTTCTACGAAACCTTTGCACCACATATCTATATAGTAGATTTATTTTATTTTTCATCTTTATTATGATTATTTTATATTAGGTAGATAGCAGGGGAGATATTAATTATGAACTTAGGTACTCAACTTTTAAAAGTATTAAAACTTATTTATATTTTATCACTCTATTAATATTTTATGCTTAAATAATATGGTATAGTTAATAGGTTTCTTTAATAATCGATTATTATGTTTTGATTATCATTTTCTCCATCATATCTTAAACCTGTAAAAAGTACACTTTACATGCCTATGTTTTCAAAAAATAATTTCCATACTTAGGTTAAATTAAAGTCAATATTTATAGGGCAAAGATAGTAATGATTATTTCATTGTATTAAAATTAAGTGATTTGAATTTATCATTTTTCCTAAAAACATTTCATTCCTATAATTATTATAAATTAAATTAGTTTAATAAGTTGTCTACTAATTTTAAAGCATTTTTCTTAGTTGAAAGCAAAAAATAAGTTTTAAATATTTTTACTTGAATTTTATATTTGTTAAAAATTAAAAATGTCCTCATACTTATTTATTGTGTCATACATTTAGGTTGTAAAATAATGACACATGATGCTTGTTTGCTTATATAAAAATGTGTAATGTTTATTGTGAATTTTGAAATAAATTCTCACCTACCTGTTTTTAAAAAAATAATTAGTTAACTTAAGATCAATGGTACTTGTTTGTAGGTATCTATAACATATTATGAAATTAATAAATTTTGAATTAAAAAAAAAAAAAAAAAAAAAATCATTCTCACAGTTTTACAGAAAGTAGGCAGTTTAACTACCTATTAAACAGTTATTATATATTATTCAATTCAATTTTTCACCAAGATAATGTAATTTTATTACTTTTCAGGCATATGAGTTATCAACATTAACAGGCACACAAGTGATGCTGTTAGTAGCATCTGAAACGGGTCATGTGTATACATTTGCTACACGTAAATTACAGCCGATGATTACATCTGAAGCTGGAAAAGCACTGATACAGACATGCTTGAACTCTCCAGACCCATGTCCGTCTTCATCAGGTGCAAATTCAGGGGACCAACGTATGTCTGCTACTGGATTTGAAGAAACAGACTTGTCGTACAACATCGGTGATGACCATGATTCCAAAGTAAGGCAGTTTGTGTACGGCCAACAGAGTCCTGTCCACCATCCACACCATCAACAACACCATCCCCAACACATCATGGCCATGTCCCCGCCTGCTCATCTCATACCTTCATCTAGTCCCAGTCCGTTGATGCACACGGCCAACTATCAGCAACAGTGCACTTCCCCACTGCCATTACACCAGTATCCTCACATGGCATCCCATTCACACAACCAGCGGTAATGTTCAGTCGAACCCACATTGACGGGATTGTAATTTTTCAAACAAAAAATGATAGACTGAATCATTATGTCTGTACAAGTAGAAATATATTATCAGAAAGTTTAATGCAATTATACCCCAGCAATGAGTTCAACCGAACATTGTCACACTGACATATGTCTACAATGTAGACCATCCTATCCGTCCACATTGATTGCAGTGTGTTTTGCTTTGTGTGTTATGTTAATTTTTGCTGTGTGTTGTAGTTAATGTATAAGCTTAAATCACCAGGTACTACTATCACCAATACTATTACTACTTTTATACAGTAGTGATGTTTGGAGTATTATGTACCCCCACTTGCTAAGAACACTACATACTGTACGTAAGGGAGTCATGTTCGAAATCAAAATTTTAAGTAATTTTTTTTTTTATTATTGTTTTGTTTTTTGATTGTTAACTAAAGTATTTCGAACGGTCTTCAGCTTTTACTTTCTAGATATGCATGTTAAATTGCATTACTATTTTAAAAGAGTAAGAAAAACAAATGACAAAAAAAACGTCCATGGGATTCTTGCTGCCCCACATTCGTTTCGAGTAATCTAGTTACATGTTCATCATAGTCTCTTCGACCTGTTAAGTGGTAGTGACGACGAACCTAGGGGGGCCGTCTCCACCGATTGGTCAATTATCATTATCATTATTATTATTATTATTATTATTATTATTATTATTTTAATAAAACAGTCGGTGGGCCTCGCGTAGGTAGTGATGGAGACGGCGGTGGACACGTGCGTAGGTGGTGGCGGGTCACAACGATGGTAGTATTATACCTATGCCTACGCGCGTGGACCGGTTGCTGCGGAGGCTATTCAGTTTTTCCCCGACAATTTTCATCCTGTCGCCGTCGTCTTCATCTCTTCGGTTTTCCCACGGGATAATAAGGTCCGTAATACGGATTTATTGCCGTTCACAATATCGAAAAACCAGACCACTTGCGCGTATGTGTGTCCGTATTATATTATAGCCCGTAATAATATAATAATATCAGATAGGTACGTGCC
Source organism: Therioaphis trifolii (assembly GCA_027580255.1). Classification (NCBI taxonomy): domain Eukaryota; kingdom Metazoa; phylum Arthropoda; class Insecta; order Hemiptera; family Aphididae; genus Therioaphis; species Therioaphis trifolii. The sequence goes on along the minus strand of CM050409.1, from coordinate 14,620,081 downwards.
CGGGATCTGTAAACAGCATCTGCAGCGGCGCGTAGGTCGTGAGAACGACAGGACACAATCGCTTAACGATTAGAAATGAAAAAAATATTTATACATTACATATATATGTATATAAAAAAACAGTTATCGGTAATCATGTGTAATTACACGTATTAGCTCTCTCGGACTGTACTCTTGTAAATATGAAACTATTTTGTTTTTTTTTTTTTTTTTTTTTTTAGTATTATTTTTATTTATTATTTTGTACAAAAAAAATTATCGACACGTTGTATATTATTTATTATTTTATATTTTTATATTTTAAATTCTTGTAAGATATTTCTAGAGACAATTCTATACATATATTTATATATTCATAAGAAAAAAAAGTGCCTTTTAACTATATTATAAAGTAATTATTGAATCTATAACGAAAATACGTCGTTTGGTCTAGTCCGAATTCGATAGGTATACAGTGTACACACTTAATATTATAGACCATTGTTATCAAGACTGTGATATTTATCGGTAAAATAATAGAATTAAAAATATGGATGCAAATGAAAATTTATAAATAAATATTTATATATATATAATGGACAACCGAGGTATATATGTATGATGATAAAAAACGAAAAATAAATACAATGTTTAAATTTTTTCAAAGTGTTATGGTTCCTTGCTTATTCATGACGGTATTCTTGCTGGATTTCGAATTCAGAAGTACAGAAGTGTGCATCGATCTAGGGTAATTTAAATGCCCGGATATGAACAGAAGAAAAGAAATGAAGCCCTTGAATGAGTTAAAAATAATCGGAACAATTTATTGAAATAAAAACCCGTTCGGAAATCTTAGCAATGATTCGTTTTAGTGCGACTTTTATTTTTCGAAATTTTGGGTGTGTAGTGTGACGTGGGACGTCTCCGTCATCGGTCGTTTCGTATTTTTTTCTCTTCGTTAAAATTTTATTTCCCAATTCGCGGCGGTGCGTCGATATTCCTACTACTTTATAATACAATGTATACGTATAAACTGCAGTGTTACACACACTCTCATTCATACCCAATATTATTGTCGCCCACCATACGGCATACACACACACACGCACGCACACACACACACACACACACACACACACACACACACACACACACACACGCAGTGGTGTGTCCGCACAACAATAATTACGTGAATGCCGCCGACGCCCACCGTCACAGCGGCCGCGTCAACGGGACGTTTTCAAAGTGTGTTACACTTGAAACCAGTGTGCCCACTCGCGGTAAAAATTAACCCACGTATTAAAGGAAGTGTGTGTGTGTGTGTGCCTCACATGCACGCGCGTGCGTGTATTCGTGTGTGTTGCGAAAACGTTTCGGATGGTTTTTCGCTTTCGTTTCCGGTGAAAATCTAACGATCTGAACTTTTGGTTTTCGTGCTAAAATCTCTCGATGCGGAACAGTTCAGTTCGTATGACTGTATATAATTAGCGAAATGTCGGAACGTTTAAAAAGCAACCAGATGTTTTGCTCCCCAAACCAATACCCCCTCGTAAGTATAGTATCATATAATATCGCTGTGATAGTGTGGAAATGAAACAACATGTGCAACAGGTGCTGCAGCTCGGCCTCGGGTGATGGTCCTTCCTTTGCATTGGATTAACACGGAAATTTATAATATTATAATTTGTACACATGTACGTAGATTGTGAGCATTTCGGAACGGCCCAGCACGTGGAATTTTCTTTGTGGGTTGTGTAAAAGACGTACGTTTACGACTTATCTTATCGATGTCGTTTTTATGCGATATCATTTGACTTGGCAATAAGTACCGGATAAATGTCTCGAATTAGTCAAGGGCAGGATAAATATAGGTGTATAAACTTTTTTCGTTTATAAAACTTTTCAGCGTAACTCTCTTCCGTACGGCGTATACCCTCACGAGCTGTTCAGTCTCCTGAAACACAAATATTTCCAACGTATTATTCGTGCTCATTCACATAACTTTCCTTCCGATCTAAGTTCTGTGACCTGTACGCGGGCGTATATTTCGTCGTCAAATGCGTCATACGACGAACATACAACTCGACACGATGTAATTTCCATGTCGTGTCTTGTGTACGACGAGTGTTGCATTGACATTGCCCACTTGTCGTAATATATCATGATAAATTGTATTATTATATTGTAATAATAGTATCTTACAGATGGTCGACGAGAGCGTGCAGTTGTCGCATCATTGTATGCTTCTGCATGGTAGCATTCGTAGTTTTCCGCATAAACTGTTGACAGAGAAGAGAGGCTTTTAATATATACGTTTTTAATAAATACATTTTTAATTCAAGCGTGTATAAAATGTATACTTACGTATCGAGTTGATATTGTTTAAATTACAAAATTTAAGTGTTTATCATGATTTACTTGTGCAAATTGTTGTATTGTAACATGAATTGTTAGATGTAGCTGACACTTAAAAATCAAAATGCCGTATAAAAATTTTAATAAAATTAATACCTACGTAAACAAATTTATTCAAACTTTAGTTTCAATTGTTTTCTTTTTTATTATTTGCCATCTCAGGATTCGCGCTGGAAAATTACGAGCAATTAATGCGTTTGAAAAGCTGACAAATCACAATTACGAGAAGCCAAGACTTATGTACTGGGCGGGCCTACGGTTGTATAAATAATGATTTTAATCTCTGTCGTTTGAATGACACGTGATTTTGAATATCGCCCATTCTGCAGTTGAAACGTGTTATATTTTTATATCATAGCCTTATTATATATATATAAATTATGGATACGATTCAATTGAATTTTTAAAATCGATAATAATACGTAAATATAAGATATCATAATAAAACACAATTCTTATGCAGCCAATATTTTCATATCGATTACCTAAATCGAATTTTCACCATTATATATATATATATATATTGTATATAATATCAAATATTTTCTTTATTGTATTTGCAATGCGTGTGATATTATTTGCACGTCGAGTGTACATGCTTTTTGGCGTCCACTGGCAGATATTTGCATGTCACAGGTGACTCGTGCCGAGTCTTAAATCTTCCGTAGGAGTACTACATGTATGTGTGTGTGTGTGTTTAGCAGCTGCGATTCACAAACGGCCAATGAACTACAAATGTATACACATAATAGTATAGGTACTAGCGTGGCCCAGCGTATATTTCGGCCAATATGATGAGGTCGTAAAAATGCTTGTATTTCGGTCCGCGTTTTATTTATACGACCATACGTCTCGATAAATCGACATCTCGTACAAAGATGGATGTAACTCAATTTTTCACAACTTCAGGGCACCCATTTTAAGTTTTAAAATAAATTCTTAATCCGATGATAATTGTTTTAATTATTGTTTTGCTTATTCGACATTGTAGAACATAATACAAAACTGAAATTTACTAATTATCTTTTTTTGTTGACCAAAGTCTTTGAGTGAGACTTTTTATCCTACAGATTGTAAGACATATCTCAAGTTCAATTTTTTCATTAGAAATACATTGTTTTTACGTAAACGTACTATCTGAAACTATTTTCTTGAATAAAGAATTGTTTTAATGAAAGTTAGTTGTTTTTTGGAGGAAAACTGTTTTAATGCTAACATGACTGAAGATGAATTAAGTATTATTAGGAATTTTTTATTTTTATTTTTAAATTGTATATTAAGAAAATCTTATTAATTACTAAAAGTATTGTTTTTTACGACAAATTTATATTTATGCAATTATCAAATCGTACTTAAAAAAATAATTTTGAGTTTTAGTATTACTAACTTTAGGATGATCATAAGATTATTATCATGATTTTAAGAGTTACGACTCTTTCTTCCGGTCATTTCTATTTAAAACTAGGAGTAACTCAAGATACCTACGTCCTCGTTCGCCGGTAAGCCCAATATTATAACTTAATATTTTATTCATAACCTAGCCGAGTAAAGTTTTACTATTCATCTGGAATAAAGCAAAAATAAATAAAACGAGATCAAATGCCCGAAAAAACCGAAAATGAAAAAACAAATTGAGTTGCGTTCTTTGTAGGTGGTGTCGATATATTATAATGACTATTGTTTTCGAGGTAAGTACCTATATGTCATACTTTTTTCTGCACGAATTAGTTGTGTTATTTTATTACTTGTCTAAATCGCACCACATGAATACACATTATATTTGTTATAAACAACGGTTTTTCTACATATGGTTTATTGTGCTACTAAGACGAAAGTGTAGCTCTCGCGCATTGCACGTGTGAAAGTGCTGCGTGTACCCGTGTGGTGTGTGTACCTAATACCTATACATCAGCTACGAACGAATAATCTTAATAATAATAGTAACGGGTATTGATGATATGATTTTACGATAAAACTTCGCAAATGTTATTTTGTGATAATCTCGTTACGTAAACCGTACGAATAAATTGCAGTGTACGTCGTGCGTGTACGAGGCACGGTTAGTGATATTGTCACCGATAAACACGGTTGGTGTGTTTTTTTTTAAAGTTGACGCGTTAACGTTTTACACGTCGGTTCGCGCTCGGCGCGTCGTGTACTTCTGGCACACGCGAATTATTGATCTATAACATAATAAACATACATCGTGTTTAGTTATATTATACAGTTTATAAGTCGATTGCGTTGTTTTCATCTAATTTCGAATAAAAAAAAAAAAATAAAAAAAATAAAAAGAGAGAAAACATTTCAAAGGATTCCGTGTCTCCGTACAACCGTGCCTGTTGACAAAAAACGAAATCGAACTAGCCGTCGAATCACTATTCCGTCATTCGAGTTTGGTGTGTATATATTTTTATTTTTTAATTACCAAGGACGGTCTTTGTGTACGACGCACGGCAGTTGTTGTCACTACGTGCACTGCCAGCGCGAATAACGAGAGTGCATTTACGAACGGATATGCTGCAGACCGTACAGCGACGGCGCGGCGTGTGCCTGTGTCCGCGGCACGTTATTATTGTTGAATAATACGTTTCTTATCTTGTCGACGTGGTATGTAGGTGTTCCGGCTGGGACATTTGTGTTCTTTATTTTCCACACTGTATCGGCTGGCGGCGTTGGTGAGTGTTACGTGCGGTATTGCTCGCTGAATCAATGTCTTCTTTACGAATATGACTAACGAGTAGTGACTAATAGTATTATGACAATTTATAAACGGAATGCCAGGTCAGATTACAATATTAATATTATGATCCACCTCTACTTAAGTTGCCGGGTGCAGAAGAACTTTGAAGAGTTGTCGTATCGTGAGCGTTGAGCGTTCAACTAAAAGGCATACAAGGCCCATTTTATAATCGTTACAAGAGGACGGCTGGGCGATTCAATTTTACGTATTTTTAAATGGATGCTTTTTTTTATTATTATTTGATTACCTTTGTTAGTAAAATTACAGCTTTTTTTTTAATGTGCACATCAAATGATTTTTCGGAAACAAATTTTTAGTGAACCCGTGGAAAATCTTAGAAATTATATCATTCATCTTTTTTTGGGTGATATGGAAAAATCGATTTTGAAAAAAAAATCACTTAAGGCCTCGGGACAATCTGAGACACTACGTTTTTTCAATTGTAGCCTTCGGAAAAAAAATGAGTTTTCGAATAATTGATACCACGGAAATATTTAATTTAAGATCTTTTATATGAAAGTACGACCTGTAAGATCAGTTGAGTACCCTTGTTACAATACTCAGCGAATGAAGATCGCGTTCTGATCACATGATGCGACAAAGTTTTGCTTGATACGTATCATATGTGGCAATAAATCGCATTGCAGTATTATGTTTCGTTATATTTTTAGGCACAGTAAAAAACAGGTTTGACTTAAGAGAAGATAGTTACGGATGCTTGTATGTCCCCGTCGGTTGTCATTTCAGCCACGTTATTTAAATAAAAATCCATAATTATTGTTCATAAAAAAAATAAAAAAAGCTGGTAAGTGAGATGATGGTGGTACAAGTTCGTCCTTCGTCCCTTCGGTCCTCGGACAAGATATTGGTGATGGATATATTAAGTTTTAAAGAAATGATGACTCATTTCTTTAGTATAAAACGATTCTGAGCAAAGCTTCAGTGTAATATAATATATTATTATTATTTAAATACTGTTTACGTATTTTACGGTTATTTGTATATTTTTTGGCGAGTTTTTTTGTAATTAAACCCTCATAAAATATTCAATTAGATATAACTCATTTAAACTTCAATTGTTAGAACAATTATAACTCATTAGAAATAAACTTAAAAGAAATCAGACAATATCGTAAAAAATAGTATAATAATTTATTTAAGTGTGTATAAAAAAAAATCCTGATTCACGATTTTTGAATTTTTGTTAGGATAATTAGGTAGGTATACGAGTAAGGTCATATTAAATTTTCAGAACTTTATGTCAAATATTTAAAATTATATTACATAAAAACTTTCAAACAATTTGGAAAATTAAAAACTCTATATTTAAGTCAAAAGTGCTATAATTGTTCTGATAATGTTGTCCAATATAAAGAAGTATGTATTTGATATTTTATAAAATTTTCAAGTTTCTAGCTTCAATACTTTTCGATTTATGACTAAATACCTAAAATCTGAACAGTGAAAATCTCGTTTACGGCGGATTTTTACCGATTTTACCGTTTTTACTCAGTTTTTCGATCGTTATTCTTGATTACTGGAAAAACTATGGAGATTTTGGAAAAATTACTTCTCTAAAGTACCATCTCAGTTCAATTTCGAATCTAAAAAGTTGCTGGACGAAACTTTTGGACAAGGATTTCTATACGAAAAAGTGTTTACAGAAAAAAAAAAAATAAACATCATTGTAAAACCATAAGATCCTTCGCTTCACTCAGAATCTAAAAATAATAAATCGGAAATTTTCAAGTACCTATTTAGTTCAGTAATTTCTCTTCAATAGTGGACATCCCCTAGTTCCTATGTTTATAATTTTTGGATGTGCCGCTGATAAAAACTGTTTGAAATGGAATAGGGAACACCAAAGGATAAAAACAACGTGACAATTCGTATAGTCCGAGCATGATTAATTACGGATTATTAATATTATAAGTAAAATATAGCCGCACGCTAAAAAATCTTAAAACTATTTTAAAATTACATGATATTTATAATTATGTAGTCTCAAAGATTGTTTAAACACACACCTTTATAGAGTGAATTTATTTATTAAAATTGGATTGTCTTATATCATATTAATCATTTAATAACATATTCACTCGCTATAATAATATACTGAAATAATTGTTGTTAAAATAAAATTGAAGTAGGACATCAATTATATGATGCACGACTTGGATTTTAATTTTTAATAGTTTTTAAAATGTTGAAAAAATGTATATATGTTTATAAAATATGTAAATTACTTTTTTTAATTCATTATTATACAATTAATAATTATAATAACTCAATAAATAATAGAAATTGAAGTGTAGGTATACCGGAAATTTAAAAATAATTTTGTTACACTTGTTATAATCCAATTGCATTTAATAAATATAAATAAAGGTTTATAAATGTAGAGAAGAGTGGGAAGGTGGAAGCCATGCTCTGTTTTGAGCTCACTTTTATATTTATTTATTTGTTGAACATAATCTACATATTAAACTTAATGTATCTAAGTTTCTAATTATGTATCGATCTAAATTACAATATATTTTATTATCAAATAAATTAATGTGTCCAAAATTGATAATTTATATTAAACATTGGTTTGTACCTCCTGATTAAAAAATCTGGGTTACGCCCTTGCAAAAAAAATATATTAATATATACATGTTTATGAAATTCAAATATGTTCATAAACATTGAATTAAAAAAATACATACCTGCTCGTTTTCTATAATAAAAATAAGTCATTTTTTTTTATTACACTATTATTTGTAGGTATTTTAAATCAACCTTATAATGCATAAATATATGCATTGCCATTTGTTGCAAAATTCCGGTATGTTAATATTTTGTTACCAACAATTTCGCGCATTAGTTTGAGAATCCAATATTATATATAATATGAAAATATTATATATAATTTATATATATTTATATATTATTCAAATTACATATAATTTGAAAAATAGCATGCGCCGGCACTATATATAGTGCTGGCGCATGCTATTTTTCAAACATATTGTATTTTATTTAACTACCCATGAAAATTTAAGATTTACAGTGCAATTTAAGCCTTGATAGTACATATAAATTTGAATAACTTATCATGCACTGTAACAAACATTTGTAGAACGACATTTTTATAAGAAAAATACTGTTTTAATATTTATAAATGTATAAATATACTGTAAATTCTGTAATGTGCACTACGGTGTTTGCGAATATTATTGATTTAAGCATTTTAAATCCACTTTACTTTACACACGTTATTGACTATAAATGTGTACATAATCGAACATTTTTTTTACAATTTTTTTTTTTTTTTTTTTGAGTACGATTAAAGTAATAGTAAAGTTTTTTGAAATTCATTATGTATTGAAAACTTTTCCGGTCTGCCCTACCACAGAAGTGTGCGTTTGTTGATATATTATAGGTATTATAACCTATCTCGTAGTTAGTGAATTATTACTTGACGCCTCCCCAAGGTTTTAAGTTTCGACTGGCTGCAATATAATAAACCCGGATTCAAAAAACGTGTTACTGCTATTCTATCATGTGAATATTTAAAACAGAATAAAATCTATAATCACAAATGTCTTTATTTAGAGAAATCTAAAATGATAAGGCAGTAAATTTCTTATTTTTAACCTCCCTTAAGGGGTAGTTTTAGGGGTAAACTTTTGTGAATCAAATGGGAACGTATATCTTTTTTGTCAATTAATAGAGAAGGTATTTTTTTTAAGTAAATTTCAATGGTTGAAAAACATTAATCGATGCAAAATTCTAGGTATGAGATTATGAGAATGATTTTAAGTTTTGCATTGTTTAAAATACGTTTTAAATGTTTTATGACCGCACAGTGATTGTAATACTATTTCTAAAAACTTGAAATTACTCTAAAATATATGTATCAATTAATATTTTTCAATCACTAAAATTTACTAAAAAAAAAAAACCTTCACATTGTGTTAATAAAAAACATTATAGGTTCCCATTTGATTTTAAAAAGTTAACTTCAAAAACTACCCATTAAGAGTAGTTTCAAAATATGTAATTTACTTATTGTTTAAAGTTTTTCTGAATAAAGAAACTTTATTATACATTTTATTCCATTTCAAATATTTATGTGATACAATTTCTGTAACAGAATATTGTAAAATCACCCTGTGTATATATATATTTATACCTATAGTTATTTATTTATTGTATTCTATTTGACTATGAATAAGAAAAATTCTTCGCTAAGAAAAATTGTGGGAGCCTAGGAATTATAATGCTCTAAATCATTAAATAGGTCATTCATTTTTTTAGCTATAATAATATACATCAGTAATAATTATAAAAATAAATATTAAAATACAATTTTTATTTTGTTCGGTTTTTTAATACATAGTTTATGTGAGTTATTTGATAATGTCTGTGTAGCTTGCTTCAACTTCTGATAATTCTTTAATGGGCTGTGGTGAAAAGAGTTTCAATCCCTCATTAGATCCTTCTATGTACGACACTGGTATACTTATTGAAATCTACGGATTTCTTTGAATCCTTTGAGCTGGCGGAAAACAACAATGTTTATATTACGATGTGCCAATTTAATATTAATTTCGAGACCGCGTGTCGTTATAGCTGACGTTATTTGCATATGTGACGTTTTCTAATGAATTGTTATAGTTTTGAATGCTATAGCCTGTATGCATACGATTTATAGCAAATTTATATCTAAAGTAGACATCCTTTCTTTTTAGTGTCAACATCTTCATTCATTAGGATTCATTGCTTCATTGTTTAGACATCATGACAGGCAATTAGATTACATCCATGGGACGTATATACGATATACTATTTGTGTGTGTGTGTGTGTGTGTGTGTGTGTGTGTGTGTGTGTGTGTGTGTGTGTGTGTGTGTGTGTGTGTGTGTGTAAACGCGTGTTTTATCATACAGACGGTGGTGAGAATTCGTACCTGAGAAAAACCGCAGTATAAACGAGAAAACAGAAACGAATAAATTTCTTTATATCTTCGCTTAGACACTGCATGAATTCTTCTAAAGTATGCCGTAATGTTTGTCTAACCGCATTTTAAATCGGTCGCTTGTTTCGCCTAATTCGCTGAACAAGCCGATTTTCCATTACAATATAATAATAATACGTATTGTCAGTTTGTCTTGAATTTATCATCTCAATACATATTGTCTTAATCCAATGCCTGGTGGCGCTAAGACGAACAATTTGCATTATAGCCTAAAGGTATACATACGATTATTATATTTCTTATATATATTGAAGCCAGTTGTACGAATTCAACAATTTTGTTTCATTTTTTTCTCTTTACAGTTTTCGTTATGAAAATAACTGTCGCTAATGTAGATATCGTAATAGATGTTGAAAGTCATTTCAAACGTAGGTATATACTATGAATATATATCATAATAATAAATAAAAAATCGAAGTAATTTTCTTAGTATACAACTATTTAACAACATTTTTTCGGCAGTTCTCTACTATCAATGGCGTCATTTCAATTTTTGAAAGATAGTGGTCACAATTTTAAACGGCCCATATAATTTTAAAAAAAAACGCTCGTTGACTGATGTTCACATACATTACCTTCTATCTTGATGTAAATTACATAATTTAATAACTGAAAATTACAATCACAAATATTTACACATTTTTTAAGAATATTAACCTAAAATTTGTTTACGGAATATGACAAAGAGCTAATAGGTAACAATCTACGATAAACATATTATAAAAAAATAGTTTCAAATATAAATAAAAACCAACATAGCCACCATTAGATATCAGTTTTCAGTAAGTGCATTTTTTGTTACAATTTTCATCAGATATTAGAAAAAAGTTATTTTATGTTCTGCACTATGACTAGTTTTTTATCATGCTTATCTGTGCTGTATTTCGCTTGAGTAAATAATGGTAATATATATATATATATATATATATATGTATATTGTTATCTTTAATCATATTATTACCATGAAACATACCAATAATCGATATTCCAGAATCCCAATTATTTATAATAAAATGTATAGTCTTGATAGAACCTATCTATCAGTTCAACATTATTTTGGTTTACTATTTTATAGCCGTGAATCATCAGTCTGCAATAGCAGCTTACTGTGCTGCGGAACTTAATTATAATAACACAGTTAATAATTATTTATATTTTACATATTGATATTAGTACAAATATCAGTGGACCATCCCTAGTTCTGGCCCACTGTCAGCGAGACACCGACCCGCTGTGTACAGGTCAAATGCCCACCCTGACCCTCAAAAGACGGCACATTTTTTTAAACTATATTATATATTATATAATTATACATCATGGTTGTTGAAAACAAGCTAATACATAAAATATTCTAAGAGTATAAGATATGAAATATTTTTCCGATTCTCTTAATACTAATTACATCTAGGTTTATACACCTACAACTATTTGACGTACGCACTCAGTACAAACTTACATTGTTATTTACGTATTTTGACTGTACAGTTAGAGAAATATCAAGCCGTATTAATTTATTAATGTAGGCCACTATTCGAACTTTGTAATATTTGCGGCGTTTCGACTTCTAACGGCATTATGTATTATCAGCAAACGTGATGACGAGGTCTTTTATTTTTTTAATCATCATGGCGTCAAAAATTAAAAAATGTTCACATGTGCACTATTATATACACACGTGCTCTACGTGTTTTATTCTGACACGTCCATACTTTTTACGTGGAAATCTTTCGAAGGAACCCAATGCTCTGCGGCGCAGTTTATATCTGCGGAGAACAATAATGCGGGCGGTTTTACGGAGTAAAAAATTTGGCCAATGATTATACATAAACTGTCGTCGAATGTCATTACTCGAATACTTAATCTGAGACACGATCAAATATGTTGATGATTGATAATACAGCGCGTGTGTGTACTCAGAGTTCAGTACAGTCATCGCAAGTGTCGTGTAGTGATGAATTGGCGTTTTATACGCTCGGCGTTTTTATATCTATTCTTTGTTTACCCAGACAATAATTCCGGTATTGTAGCACGGACAAAAAAAAAAAATAATAATAATAATTCATTTATTTTTATTAGATTTGATTTTTTTTTCAGATTAGAAAAACGATTTGTTTGAGAGAAAAAAGTAGACAAGTATATAGTCATACTATACGCCAATCATAAATAAATCATACTAAAACATCTATCGTTACATTATTTATAACACTGTACAGCAGTAAAATAATTTATATATGTATACGAATCGTTATTATATCAAAGTGTTAATACATGCGTCCGAAAGTGTAGTGTTTTGTATTCTGAATGGAGCGTATATATTTATCGTGACGTGCACTAGTATTTTCCATTTTCGCAGTTCTTTTTCAGACTAGTTTTAATCGCCAAACAACCCAAAGACCTTGTAAATAATACCCTTCTAGAATGCGTGCAAGCGCGCGCGCGTATTCACGTGTTTGCATGACACATTAACATACATTTTATCCAAGTGCGTAAACCCGTTTCGAGTTCCTTGGAACTTATAGTTGTGGTACGCGTCACACAACGGATAACACTAATAGGATAAATGATAATTGAATTCCTCAGTGAATATATACATACATGAATGTTCCAGAAACGATTTTTCCTGTAGAACGGTCGATTGTTGAGACGACGATACACATACGACAATGGGTACACACAAAGCGTGCACGTATTATTATCATACTCGTAGCTCGGATGAACACGAACGTAAAATTTGAAATAATTTTTTTTTCTTTTAAAATTGTCTTAATTTTTTCATACGAGCACTCGTATTTTAATCATTTGATTTGGAGGAAAAAATTCACTCTTAATTTATTATGGAAATTTTCAAACAAAGTGATTTAAAAATGTTTGGACAAAAAAAACCTAAGACCGTCCCTTAAGTCACTTATTGACTTGTACAATTCGTAATGCTGTAAAAGTCGCGCATCACAATGTGATTAAATGTTACATGGATTTTTTTGGTAAAGTTGTTTAATTGCATGTATGTTCTATGTCATACGTATCCGAAACAAAGATATATATGTTACGGTAAATGATGTTAAATACACAGGTAATTATCGTTATAAACCGGGAAATCACATCAATGACCAAATACACAGGTAATTGTTGTTATAGAACAGATATACACGTGAATCTCAAATACCTACTAGAATTTAAAAAAAAATGCATAATTATTTTTTATTTGTTTTTACAATTTGTACTCCCATGACATTTACTATTACATAATTTTTCAGCCCCACGGCAGGCACAACGTTTATTATTACAACCAGTCTTGCAATGGCAACGCTGGTATAGGCCCAGTGTCCACCTCATCTGTAGCCGATAAAGTTTTATTGATTTACCCAATTAGTACCACAATTAGTTTAGCGATCACTTTATCCATTGCTCGTTGGACATTATTTTAAAATAAAATCAACATTTCCCAAATCATACGGTTATTCACTAGAAAATAACGATAATTCCCACATTCATAGGTAAATAACGTAAATAACCGGCGAATAACGTTAATTTCCGATATAACATCATTTACCGTAACATATATACTATGAAATTTGGTATCCAGATATCAATGCAGATATCGTATTTGATCGACTATTTTGAACCCTTTAGTCCGTCATAGAGGCTCCGGATCTTGCGCTATCTTCATAACCAAGGACACTAAAAAAGCGAAAAAAATCTTTACTTTATGTAAATTATTTCAATTTTTAATGATTATTATTTTTGCGTATCAAGTCCCTGAATGCTGCAGTTACGTGTACTTACGATTACCCGTACTTATGTGTACGCATTCCACTGCAGCCGGGTGTTAGTCATATCTTGGAAACTGGTAAGAGATCTCTTGCAACCATAGAATTACGGCGACCTCTCCAAAAACCTGAAGACAAGTTTAATCGCAGGTGGCGTTTAATGAAGTCCTGGACAAACATTTTTAAACGTTGATAGGCAGTGTGCCTTCCACCGATCATTTTCTCGGGAATATTGAACCTCCTCATATTCATCGGTGGACGGTGTGTACCTAGGTGGAAGCTTTCAAGCAGCGGAATTTCGGCAAGTCTTTACTTAGCGCGTATGTATCACATAGACCAGATGCCACGTGTGTATGTGTGTTCGTATGCGTGTGGGTACCAACGTCGTATAGGTATATGCGTTCGAGGGCATCAGTGCTGGCGAGATGTCGCCGTGTACGTATGATGACGATCGGTCATTATCGTGCAATTCTATTGTATTGCTTGATAGTTTTGATGTACGAACAATGGAGCGATAACGACCGATCATTATTGTGGCCGCCACACCTCGTCAATACTTTAATTTTACTCCTTATACTTGTACAGTTATGCGTGTGCGTGTATAAGTATATATAATATATTTATAATACACAAAGACTGAATAGTGTGCTCGCGCGCATGTGTATGCGCGAGATATTATGTGATGCGAGAGTGTGTACATACTTGACGGACGAGGGCGAATGGGCAACAGATTGGCGGTATCATTAAAACAGAATAACATAACCATAAACAAAATTACACGTAATACTCGTCGTATATTATATCGCACACTATATGTTTATGATTCTCTTAGGGATTAGCTTTCTATACGTATGTGTACGACCGGTATATAACAGACGCTCCTGCGGTGTGAAACTCATTTGTCATTCGTACTTTTCGACATTATCATATATATATATATATATATATATATATATATATATATATATATATATATATATATATATATATATATCTGTGTGTGTGTGTGTGTGTGTGTGTGTGTGTGTGTGTGTGTGTGTGTGTGTGTGTGTGTGTGTGTGTGTGTGTGTGTGTATACACATAACTTCAGGTGTACACAATAATGTTTGTATTATACGCACCCTGCAATGCAAAGTGTACACCCTAACGCTTTAGTCATGGAGTTGTGTTTTTTGAGTCTATTTGCATAGACGATACCTAATTATCGAACGTTAATTAGTTGACTGTGTAGTGTGTAACACTTCAAACAACTGTATACCCCTAAGAGATTTAAAAAAAAAATTTTAATTTCCTCTCTTCTCTCCCATTTTTCACTTTAAATTTAATTATAAAGTTTGAGTTTTTAATGTTTTAAACGTGACAGTACCGCTGCATCACGCAAGCCGCCTCATATTTTTTAATTCTTAATGAAATAGAATTCGAATCCGTTTTCATCATCAATTTTGGTTCGCATTATCAGGCACGTATTGATTAAATTAGTTATTTGACACATATTTTGTTCTAAAATATCTAGGGAGATAGTAACCGCTAGTAACGCACACGTACGTCGTCGTGTAAAATCTTCCGTCGTAACGTTCGAACGCCAGTAAAATCCGAAACGAATCGTTTACCGCGTCGTCGTAGTCAACACGTTGATTATTTACTTAGTTATACGTATGTGTTGTGCTTGGACTCAACGACGACAGCTCCGCATATTTCACGTGGATAATAAAATAATTAATACGATTTATATAGTCACGCGGCAGTGCAGTAGCCGTGTGTGTTCGTATAATAATATATTATACAATCGTACACACTCGCGGGAGGACGTTTATTGCTGCAGTTTTTCGATCGTCCCGTCGTCGATATAGGCGTATGCTCCTCGGCGGCGGTGGCGCAATTCCGTCGTATATTATACTCGCAGTTTAGGTATATATTGTATAAATGAAATAAAATCGGTCTTTATTGTTCTTAAAAACATATTATTATTATTATTATTGTTATACGGTGGTGGTGGCCGTGGCGCGATTCAATATTCTTTGCGGTATTTCTTTTTCTCTCTTTCTTTCTTTCGCGTGATAGATGCACAATGGTCGGGTCCGATGTATTTACGCTTATAAATATATATATATATATATATATATATACACGTATTTACCACAACGCGCAATGACTGGTGGGAGGGGGTGAAGCAAGAATAATAATAAGCCTAAGACGACGCGCGCGCGGATATGGCAGAGAATAAAAACCGACGCCGCCGTCATCGCGCGCGTACGTTTTGTGCAGCGGTGCGCGGGCGCGCGAGCCCGGCGCGCGCCACTACATATAATATACAATAATAACATATAATGTGGCCGCGTGTGCGTGTGCGCGCACGCGAGGCGGCGGAAGGCCATTAAAACCCGTTCAAAAGACAGGGGGCGATCTTCATTGTTCTCCCGAGATTTGTTTTTTTTTTGTTTTCGTTTTTTTTTCTATTATTTTGCCGTCTTCAAAGACGCGCTGGTCGTTTTCACAGGGTATATATCCTCTGCCGGCGCCCATTGTATTCCCGTGGTACTGCTGCCGCGGCGGCTGTATACATAAACCGCGCAACAGTTTTCCGCCCCAACCGCCGACTCTCCTCGAACCGTCCGCATAAATATATAATATACGTATTTTATATCATATGAAGTGCATTACTAGTGTGTGTATATATATATACGTGTACGTACCGAATAATTAACCGCCAGTCATACGCACTGCAGTATTATATTACTTATCGTTATTATTGCGACCACGTCGCGGTCGTCGTCGTCGTCGGTAGTTATATGTATTATTATAATCGTTTGATCTACGCGCGCGTAATGTCACCGTGCAGTCGCGCCGCAAGGGATTGTTATTATATTATTATTATTATTATTATTATGAAGCTTTTGTTCTGTGGCGCATTATTGCGGCAAAATACTAGGTCACATGTTATTATTACGTGTGTATGTATCTATATATATATATTTTTTTTTTTCACGGTATAGTTAAATAGGCATAGTTTTTGTTTTTGCGACTAATGGGTCGTTTGCATTCAATGTCAACAGTGGCAGCGAATGTTACGCATTTTTATTTATATTTACGTATATATATATATATATATATATATATATATATATATATATATATATATATATATATATATATATATATATAGTAGTGAGACCCACGCGTGTATCATTGAACACATATTATGTATGTACATGTTTCAGGTGCATGTACAGAATTATTTTCGGAGGGCATTTTAAGTTAAAATAAACAGTTTTACATGAGTTGAAAAATATATCAGCATATCAGTATTTATATTTTTTAAACTTATAATTTGAGGAGAGGGGTTGAACCATACCTCCAGTATACGCTCCTGACGTGTTTGTGTCCTACTCATTTGAATTCAGACACAGAATTAATTTCAACTTTTGAATTGGGTGGCCAAATTTAAAGTTGGCAAAGAAAACAATCAATTAACCGAACGATTATTTTGCACCTCGTCAAAAAATTCAAATCACGTTCTAGAGTTCAGGCAAAATTCTCCATTCCTTTCTCTGTAGGAAAGTGTAACGTCATTTAAAATCGATCTAATTTCATGGGTGAATTTCAATTTTTAAACGTGATTTATATGCATTATTCAACGCGTATTGTATACTCTCGAGATTTATCCAGCCATGATCCAGTCTTTAATGATTCATTGTCCCATATATACACCCTACATTATCTTAAATGACAACCCTGATCTTGAATATATTATTCACGTAGGTGCACTAGCGGTTGCCACCAATTAGTGATGTCACTAAAATTATATCACAACTTGACTATACGAGAGTGCATACTCAGAAGCCAGAACTATTATGTTTTATACTATGTTCCAAAAAATAGTTTTGTTTTTTTTTTTAAATTCATGTAGGATTTATTCCGATTACCTTGTGAATCATACGTGAATAAATACATCTAGTACTATTATTTAACTACAAAGTACTGCCTGTTGAGAACTTGAGTATACTTTTTTTTCTTCTTGGATAAGTCGTGTCGATTTCAGTTACGAAATGAAACTTAATTGAGTGATACTATGCTGTTTTACCATTATTATGTATTACTATGTTCTTTTTACATCCAATAATACTAATCAAAAGCAAATATTCAAATGAATAATTGGAATTCGATACTGATGATTGAGTATATGTATATTCTGCACTTTCTGTAGTATTGATCGTACAATAAAGTTGGTACCTATTTACTATATAGTATATTCAGAATCGACCGATGTGTTCATAAAAATAAGCGCGTGCGTGCGTGCATATGTGTGTGTGTGTGTATTTATTACATATGAGAATGTCTTTTTGTCCAGTAAAATGCTGTTTTGCCACTGATTCTATCGACATGATTGCAAGGAAAACGCGTGCATGACTGAACCAGTTCTCAGTTGTTCGATTGAGTATTTAACTACCAATCGGAATACCATCCAATTCTTAAAATTCCGAAAATCACTTGAATATTCTTGCGCATATTCTATAAAACTACACACTCGGTGGTCTGATTCCGAAATGAAATCTACATTACTGGCTATTATAGGACGAGTTTTTGCAGGCTGAAATATGTGTTTACTCACAGCTGTTTTACTGAATCCAATGCGTCGATTAATTAAAACAAATGGCACCATATCTAGACGCTTATTCTTCAATACTTGACAGTTGATTTTCTTCAAATACAACAATAATGTTATGCTTTTATGATAATTATGTTGTGAGATTTAAATTATGAGTTATTATACGTGTGATTTATGGTCTGTACCGACCCATATAGTATGCACTGCAAGTCGGTATAAAAATGTTCTGTAGAAAAATTAATAATATGCGTGAATAGGTGCCGTGAGCACTTACTAGGTGCAACCATCGTAATTTTACAGAAGTAAATGCATCTTTCATTGGTATAAACGTGAGAAGGAAAAGTCGCGTAACAACCTGTACGTGTTTAATAAACTCGCAATTTGTAAGCCTTTAAATGTTATTGTGTAAACAGCGTATGTACAGTTTAGTGTATAGAATAAACCGATAGTAAAAACCGGCTGTCGTTGAATGTTTTTTTTCTTCTATTTTTTTAATTGGCTTTATAATATATAGTCGTGCATCATCTTAAAAGAAACATTGAATTTAAATCGTTTACACGTTTAAATAGCTAATTTGAGAGCATTGTATCCATAAAGTGCCTTGTCATCCAGACAACATTCAAGGCACAGTGTGGTGGCGTTTAGCGTCCAACCGCGAGCGCGCCGCGTATACGCATGGTATTTTCATCCAGTCGTTTGTTATCTATCCATTCGCGCCTGATTAACTGTCCGCGTCCATCAATTTTATCACAGTGCGTACTTTTTTTTATATTTTTACTTATTCCCGTCACGACCATTAACATGAATAAATGTCGATCTATGTAGAAAATTCCGGCGCGCGAAAACCAAGTCATTGCAGTACAACCGTAGAAAAATGTTCTGGTATATTGTTCAATAAACACGTTATGTTCACGAAACACGATGAAATAATAAATGGTGTGAGATCGGAAAGAAGTGCATTTGTAATTATATGATCGTTAAAATAGCCTTTTCACAACGAACAAGTTGAAACAAAAAATGAAATATTTTTCTCGGTAAGAAAGATAAATGTTCAAACGAAATAATACTAATAAGTATAAACGTATTTTTCTCAAGTTTAATAGGTACAATAAATAGGATAGAATAAACTAACAAGTCATAATCATAACAATTAATTAATCCAGTCAATTATAACTTTAATTTATATAACTTGGTACTATAATTTTAAAAAAAATGTATATTTATTTACTATAAAATTAAATGTATATATTTTTTAGCGTAGTCGGAGTTTATTACGAATTAAATTATTTCAACCATAAACATATACCTATCTACTATTTATTTTTTTATCGTAGAAAACCGTTTAAACTATTAGAATTATATTTTATCGAATCTTTAATTACTTATTATGAAATTAATAGAGTTAGTAAAGATAAGATTTATTTTTCGAAATAGCACACAACCTTGGTAGTATTTTTATTTAGAAAACATTTTATTTTACATTTAACATGCCTAATATGATCGATAAACTAATAAGTATGTTGTAATGATTAAATTATAGATAGAACCGTCAAAACTTTTAGGAAATTGAACTTTTGTATGGCTTTCTTTTACGTTTAAAACAAAAAAATGTCTGTAATAATTGTAGTTTATAATTAAATCTCTGAATTGAATTTATAAATCATTCTAGGTATTAATAAATCTATTATTATTACTATCGCAAGCTGCAATAGGAATGTGGACAAAAGATAGTCTTAAGTAATATTTTTATTTTTATAAAAAAGTTGAACTTAATTTATAATTTAATTTATTACATTTCACTTATTTCTTATTTAAATCTATTCGAAAAATGTAGTTGAAACGCGTTATACCCATAACTCTCTTGTATGCCATTTTGAATGTAAATTAGAAGCAATAAATGCACGTGTAAATTTATTTTAATATGCAAAATGAAGAACTTTAAAAGTGAAAAAAAACAACAACTTTAATACATCACATATTAATTAATAGAATAAATTCTGTTTTTAATGTGTCTGTTCCTCAAAACATTTGTTCTATATATTCCCATGTACATATTTCAAAACAATATAATATGAATATTAATTAATAATATTCTACGTTATACTCTAATATGTTTTTTTTTATTTATGTTGAGAAAAAATTATGATTTTATGCTTTTTTCACAACTTTTTTCGTATTAGAAAAATTGAGTTCTTTAAAATTAAAATTCATATTTTTTTTTTAGGTGTTTGTTAAATAACCATTAACATTGCTATTTTTTTCCATTTACTTTGGTAATTAAGTTAAAAAATTTTAGTTTACAATAACCAATTAAATCAAATTGTAAACTGTTCTCGCTCTTATATTTTTTATAATCATATATATTTTTATCGTTTTACTTTTATCTTTGTCTATGTCTCTTTTAATTTACACATATAGATAATCTGAACCTGTTTGTATTCAGATTGGAATGTAATCATACTTCACTTTTTTTAGAGGAACGAAAAAAACCTTAACTTGATCTGACATTCTGTTAAAATAATATGATATTTATTTTTTTATAAATCAAATAAATAATTTTAAATGTACTTACCTCATAATAAATTATGTGTCAGTATTGAGGTCAGTATTTTAATTCTTAAAAATCTTATATAAATAATAATGTCAAAAAAATTACGTGACTTGTATAAAAGTATAAATATTTTCACATTTAAATTTAATAGATACATAAAACGTTTCTGTCATCAAAAACAATAAGAGTTGAAAAAATATGATAGCCGGCTGAAAAGCGCTGATTAATAATTAACCGTTTATAACGGGGATATTTTTGTGAATATCAATAAAATTTTAATCTATTTAAAATCTTTTTTTCTATACAATCAACTTCAAATAGATTTAAGTTTATTTTTTTATGTGTACTTATTACAAGGATATACATATTATTATTACATACCATCGTATACCGTCCTAAATATACACAGTTAATAATGATACGAATAGTCTTTGTATCGTACAATATATATTTTCGCGTACGTTTATCTATATTCTATAGCTATTATGTGCGGTTCATACGACCATATGGTCAAATATGTTTTCGAATAATTTTTAATTTAATAGCATATATTAGTATTCGTTGGTTGAATCTTTCAGATGATTTATACACATTTATACTCAGACTTTTAAAAGAAATTAAAATCAAAATACGCTCTTGCCTGCACTTATGTATTAATTTTGTTAAATGTGTACACACACACACACACACACACACACACACACACACACACACACACACACACACACACAGATTCAGAGAGGTATACACAATATATTGTTTGGTGTATATACATATATATTATATAGGCAGGTACACCAAGTGTGTTTACTGCGGGTGATTTCATCATTAAATCACAGACTCGTGCTAGTCCATTATCGTGGGTACACGCGCATTAGCTGTACCTATATGGCTGAAAAATAATAATTGTAGTTCACGCGGTGGCGGGCGCGTGTTCCGGCCACTATTAATTTTACCGGACGCGTGGCGGCGATGGTTATAATAATATTATTTCTTCCGTCATCACAAACCTCTGCACTGGATTCCTCTCGTCACGTTGATCTGGACGCTCATCGCTCGACGCTGGAGGGAAAACAAAAATAATACTCATACACCGTCCCGAGAATCTGTAAAAAGCGTAACACTATAGCACACACAACAGCTGCTGCTGCGATGTGATGCAGTAGTTTCATAGTTTCATACTCTAGTGTGCATGTGTGAGTGTTTGTGTGTGTGTGTGTGTGTGTGTGTGTGTGTGTGTGTGTGTGTGTGTGTGTGTGTGTGTGTGTACACTTTATAGTGTACGTTGAAAGGTTGTTGAGATTCTATAAAATAATACATTATGTAAGTATGTATTATGTACACTCGAAATGAAAATGTCGACACTGCCGTATGATATTATGTGCGTATACGTGAGTGCGTAGCTGCTGCAGTGCTGCATAGCAGATGGCACGACATCATGGCGAAACAGTTTTAATTGAAAACCATATTATTTTATAGTATTTTTTTCATTCAGAAACGATTTTCGCTAGGGATTTTTTTCCGCTTCGGCACGTTTTGATTACAGTACGTTTCGTTTTTTTTCTACGATTTATTCGCCAAGTCGTATGTTGCCGACTGCCATCGACGTGAACCTGTATATAACACTGACTTTTGAGTTCGCATTTGCAACGCGACTTATATCTGTTGATGAATTGGAATATAGCGATGCTTATCGCGAGCAATAAAATGTAATTTATATACTCATACGCATAGCTGACTTACATTTTTTTCCCCCAACTAAACAATCGGATATTATCTGTGTTCATAAATTGCGGTATTTTATTTCACTCGCAGATGTCGTTTATCGATACGATATAATTCTCTTTACGGCGTAAAATCGTAAATAATAATAATATAATCGTCATCGTATCATTCGAGACGTGAAAAAAATACAGACGATACTCGTCGATTTTACTCACGAGACGCGATATTTTTTGTTTTAGGGGAAATGACGCGACACTCGTGCTCGTCATACCAGTACATTATTATACCGTCGCACGTTTCGAATCGGCAAAATACATAATTAAAATGATATAATTCGCACGTTGTTAACATCGTGAACCAATAGTGTTTACGTGTGTGTAATGCACATACGTACAGTATAATATGAGAGGGCGCATATGTATAAGAAATGAAAAATGACCTGCAAATACGTATTTATCAATACACGCATCAGGTGTGCTGCCGCGGCGCGCGCATGTGTGTGTTTGTGCACGCTGTGTCACTATAGTGTGCTTTTATCCTCTGTTTATATATAAATGTATACATACGGGAGAAATTAATCGGTCACGATCGTATATTTATATTATGCGCGCCCGCGTGTGTACCTAAAAAAAATAAGAAAATAATAAAAACCGTATAAACGAGCGAATTATATGCGTGCACGTGTGTGTGTGTGTGTGTGTGTGTGTGTGTGTGTGTGTGTGTGTGTGTGTGTGTGTGTGTGCGTGTGTGTGCGTGCTTATAATAGTCGAAACCATATGTGCGTTTGTCGCGTGCGCGTGCGGGGGGAAATCCGTGACCGCCGGAGCGCGTTTCGCCCGGCCACGCCGAGCCATTCACCACCGGCCGCGGGGGCCCCGTTGTCGTCGACGCCGGCGATTACGTGCGATAGCGGCGTCTATCTATCGCGCTGCGGCGGTGGTGGTCCTGCGTGTGGCGACGGCCGATGGTCGCTCATCAGACAATATTTTATAAATATATATGTGTGTGTGTGTGTGTGTGTGTGTGTGTGTGTGTGTGTGTGTGTGTGTGTGTATGTATATACGTATTTGTGCGCGCGTATGTACGTAACGCTGTTTTATTGTACGTATGTATGTATGTGTATGGTACGCACGACGCCCGCTGCAATGATTCATTTCGGTGTGTTTTTTTTCTTTCGGCGGAATAAAATTTATTTCAATCTGCCGCCAGGTGTGCGAAATCCGATACGACTCGGTCCGAAACGCGTTACGACTATGTCCGTCGAACGACGTTTGTATAGGTATATTTGTAGATGTATATACGCCTTCTATTACGGACTGACGACGCGACGTTTCGTCCGTCGTCACGAAACGACGCGGCGTGAATATATATATATATATATATATATATATATATATATATATATATATATATATATATATATATATATATATATATGTATATATATATATATTTATGTATATATTTAAAACGTGAATGTATTGCAGCGGATGTGTAACACTGCGTGTGTATTATGTATTGCAGTGTATATACATACTATGTGTGAATGTATATACGTGTATATGCCGTTAGGTACCGTCGAAACCCGATCATTAGGTATAAACTGAGTTTAACTGATTAATTCTGAGATTTACTAAACACAACACGGGCGCATCGTTTGGTTACGTCTGCATGTTATGTGATTCACAAACTTCGTTGACGACAATTATTATTATGGTTGCAGAGGTGCAATGTTTGATTCGTATTCGTTAAATCTTTTGTATATAAGATTTCAAAATATATTTGTATCCATTATTATATTGTACACTGCAATCTCATTTATTCGGAAAATTTTAAATAGATACGATTATCAATAGCCAATTAGTGATGCCAGAGATATTAAATCAGCGTTATATCAATTGTATAGGTTTTTTGTTATTGAACAGGTCAGATTTTACTGCGATCGCTGATATGAATATTGTGTCTGAAAGTGATGGTTTTTTTTATTAATTACATGTTCCAATCACATAATGTATTATTATGTATTATCCTTGTATCCCCTATTGAACTTATGTACAGGTGGTTTGTTAGAGGCCGCCGAGCATGAAATATATTTGACAGCATATCTAATAACTTGTTTTGGGGGTCCAATCCATTGAGTAATATGAATATCCATACAGGGATCGCTATATCCAGAAAGACTTCAATGCGCGTACATGAAATATCAATTATGAATGGTTTCTTTATACGCTATTACATTTTTTACCAACCTTCCGATGTTGAGCTACGGCCCACTAAAAAAATTTACAAACAGCTTAATTATGAAGTATTTATCGTCACCGAACATAAAAATACACACTATCTATCCCGTGATTATAGACGAGTACGATAATATATTTTTGGAGAGATCAAAATATATAGAAGATAAACATATGATTATGCAGATTATACAGCATATACTATACAATTATTTTTTATTCCGAGTTTAATCCTCAAACAATCAATTTATATTCGAACCGACTTAATCGAGAATGACGGAGTATTAATATATATATATTACGTACGGATTCGAATATATACGTGCAATAATTGTATTTGGCTGTTACTATGATATGTATATTATATACAAATGCTTTTTAACACGAGCTATAATATGTGACTACTTCTGTAGCGCCAATGCGTCCGTTTATCGCGGCTTCTCCCACGCAGACGGATATTATTGTCGTTCAAACGGACGGGGATAAATCGTATTCAAGCAGGGTCGTTCTTCAACGTGTACGAGAATATTGTGGTTTATATAATATCAGTGCTGTATATTATATGATATGTATATGTCGGTTAGAAATATTCCGTCCAGACGTCGCGTCGGTGCGCCGTATAGTATCGTAGGGTGTGCGGCGGTGTCGGGTACGGAAAAAAAAAACAAATCGTGTTCGTACGTCCAGAACGGGTTGAGGCAACGACGCCCGGGGTAGAAATAAATAAAAAATAATTATCGTCTTCGGGCCACTGCGGTAGCTACCGGGCGCGCAAGTCTTATGTATGTGTGTGTGTGTGTGTGTGTATGATATATATGTATGTATATATGTACACGTAAATACTCGCACGCGTACCTTTATATGTGTATATATATATGTATAAGTGTATAAACGTTTTGCGTTAGCCGCCGGTTGTGCGTACGTATCTTCCGGCCGCTACTGGTCCTATTGTTCTTGTACGATCGTGCGCGCGCACGCGCAACAATACACTGTACAGTCGTCGTCGAGTGTGTACGGCCGAGCGGTGGCGGTGGCGGCGACGCGTTATTACCAGCTCCGCGTCCACGAGGGAAATAATAATAATAATAATAATAATGAGAAAAAAATCTTCGACCGGCTTCCAGCGAAAACCACTTCGGCACATATACAAACACATAAGTGCGCGCGTATACGTATATACATGTATGTATACGCTCGTCGTATATATACGCACTCACACGTATTGACGTATACATGCGCACACTCGCGTACTGACAACAATGTGCTGCACCGGCCGCCGCGCGTATTATAGGGTTTTTGTCCATTCGCGTCACGTCCGCCGACGACGACGACGACGAGACTCGTTCGCGGTGGGGACGAGAGACGGGTACGACCCGATCGGCCGTCTGCTGAGCGGGACAAAATAGCGCGAAAAGACGACTCGCGTGCGATTTTTTTTTTTTTTTTTATGTGCAAGTCTGTCTTGTCCGTGATGTATTCCCGTGCGACGATAACGCCCTTCTGACGCGCGAGTCTACAGGGTGTTTATTGACAGTGATTTCCATAGGCTTTTATATGCGACTCCCGAACTCGTGTAGATGACTGCAACATATAGTATTACGTATACCATATTATGGTATATGATGAAAATATGGTGTATGGTACAAATTTCGGGACCATATGGCGTTCGTTTCGCGGTTTTTATCAGGATCCAGTGGTTTTGTTCTGCGGTATATTGTCTATTATAGACGCATCGGTATGAAGATATGCAAAAAGTATTCACATAAATACAACACTATTTTAATTTCGTTTTGCCGTAAGTTTTACGGTCCTTTCAAAAATCGAACGTAACGCCACTGCAGTTTAATGAGCTCGCACTCACGTTGACGAATTGACGGCGTGCGCTTACGCCAGGTATTATTTTATACGATTTATACGCGTAACTATATTATATAGCGTATGTATAATATATATATTTATATGAATGATACTCGTGGGGTAATTCTTTACATGTGCAGCATGTAATCATGCAAAAAACCTAACACATTTAACATTTTTACCGTCTAGATTCCAAAAAAAAAAAAGTTTTAAATAACTACTTTAGTGTTTTAAGTAAATTGCTAGCGCATACATACAAATGTATTTTTTATTCGTATACCGTGTATATATGACATTATATATGTGCGTGAACGGTGGCTTACGATATATTATATTTAGACGCGTCTATATACGGGTATTGTTTTTGAATTTTCCGTTATTAGCTATGGGTGTTTCGAACGCGTCGGCTTTTCTCCTCTTCCGTCTGGTCCGGTTCGAGCCGCATTTAGAGGCGCACGGATAGTAATTTATTTTTGAACAATTTCCAATACGGCCGCACGTTTTACACAACATATTGAGTATGCCATTCCGCCGGCGCAGCCGTCTGTGTGTATATATATATAATGTATTTACAGCGTACGTCGATCTGCATGCTGGTACGTCCCGAGGTGTGAATTATTAAAATCGAACATCGTAGTGCGTGCGACCGGAGCGGCGACTCGCACAGCTTCGGGTGCAATAAATATGCACGTGTACAAAATGAAAAAAAAATAAAAATCTCTCCATCAAAGAATGCGCGCTCATCTCTTAAATGACCATTTGCAGTGATACCCGACCGCGAGGGTAAGATGAATATAATATCGGCGGAAATTTTAGTTCAATTATCGTACAAAATCACATTAAATTCCAATGGGCCATACTTACGCATTACATTATGTGTTTATAGAAGGAAAGATCGCCTCCAAACAAAACGTGACGCCGAGTCGTTGGGTCATTTGGTTTGGAATTACACTCTTGGAATTATATATACATATATAAGAATATATATATATATATATATATATATATATATATATATATATATATATAAGATATATTTAAGATATATTTATAATATACGCGTACCTAGTCGTTTTATAGATAAAAATCGAATAACTTATCCGCTCAAGAATAAAGAGGCTGCTGGATTTTACCGCCACCGTCGTCGATATTTACCCGTATATACCAGCTGCAGTTCACCGTATAATATAATATACATAATTTATATGAACACATATTATATTATTTTTCAAAACAATAGTACCTACGACGCAACGACGACGCGACGTGCAGTCGTACGGTTTTTCAGATTTGAATAATGTGTTTTTCCATTGATAATCATGAGGGCGCACTGAGAAGAGTATCTATATACCGTTGCAGAAGTACGCACGCGAAATCATATCTCTAGTTGGAGTACACTAAAAATGTCTTACCTAGTCTTGGTTTTGAATTTGTATTATGGTTCATCATATCACGGTATTACACGTTTATTAAACTATGTTTAAAACACTTAGATTCGCGAATTTCCAGTTTTTTAAATTTATTTTTCGTCTATAATAAATGCATTTTATGGTATCAGTTAAATTCAAGTTTGATATAAAAACGAGTATCGGTTTATAAAGTCAGAACTTTTTACAGACTATGGAATGAAAACATTGGATTTCTAACACAGGGCCAACCGCGGTTGACGAGTTGTTTTTATTCGTATTTCGGTAGACAAGTACCTATAAATTGTTCCATGTACTCGTATAAACATTTTACACTGTACAGTGCACATGAACTATGAAGTTAACCGTAGTAATCTCATTATGATTTTTAAACAGGATCAATGATGCAATCGGTTGGAACTATTCATATTTATTTGATCCTTAGCTGTTATTGTTTGTTTAATAGGTAGTTTTATACTTAGCATGTGTGGCGCTGTTTAATTTTGACGATAGCGAATATTATTGATACATTATGAAAAGTAAGTCATTGTTTTAATAGTTTTACATTCATTTTATAATACATTATTTTATTTATAATTTTAATTACATACATAAAAATTAGATTAATCGATCATATTTTAATGAGAGCTTAATGTTCTAGTTTTAATATTTTAAAAGAAAGAATGAATTAATATTAACTATAACCAATTTATTATTTAGGGAAATTGTTTGTACAAACTTATGTAACATTTAACCGTCATATGGTGATTTTGATTGATATATTTCTAATGATTTATTTAAATAATTTATTTATTTAGCTTATAACCAATACATACATTTACGCATAATTTTCTTAAAATTGATTACTAACTCATGCTCATGTATTAAACATAAATCTATATCACTACTCGTATACTTACTAGTAGGTATACTTTCAATAATTTCCATGGCTTATTGATTTATAATTTTTGTTTACATATAAACTACTTTAAAATTGAAATGTTTATAAAACTTGTTTTTTTATTTGACGTGTTCAATGATCCGTGACTTTAAAAAACGTCTGCTGATGAAATTAATCTATATCAGCCAGAACTAATCGAAAATCTTATTTAAGACTTACCACGTATAATGGTTTGGTGTTAATCAAGTATATACCATGTTTTAAAACTTGCTTAAAAATCTATACTTATATTTATTAATTTATTATTATTTTTGGACATTACGTTATTCTAGATGTTTTGCTTGGTTAAACATTTCAATTCATACTATAGTAAAATAATTAAGATGATCAAACATGTTTCAATTGATATTTTTTCATTCTAATACTCAAAATAGAGTAAAATATTTTAAATAATATTACAAAAGTTGCGTTTAATGTATGCAAGTCCTAAAGAAATATCTGTTTATTTTGGTATACATTACGCGAAAATATATTTTTAATATTATTTAATGATTGAAAAATATTAATCAATGCAAAAAACTCTGTGTTTAAAGTGATATTGAGTTATTTAAAATTATGTTTTACCCACACGTCCGTGTGTCAGGAGAAGCGTGCGTTTCTAGCGTGTACTCTGCCAAGTGCGTGTGCGATCAAAATGCAATTTCTAAAAACTTTCAACCATCGAGTTTTGCATTAATTGATGTTTTTAATTTTCTAAATAGTATTTAAAAATATATATATGTTTGCATTATGGGAAAAAAATTATAGTTTTTCTGTATGATGAAATTGCTGTGATATAAATCTTAAGTCATTCTACTAAGTATTTGTATTTACATCGCGAATAGTGAATTTTTTTTCTGTATATATTATATTGCGTAGAACTTGTACATGATTCACATGTAACGTAACACATGTTCATTCATATAACGTTATCATCCATAATGTATACGTGTGACGTTTGGCCAGTTACAATTTGCGCTCTGCCATTGAAACTTTTGTAAAACATTTTAACCAGCGTGCAAAGATAATAAATACTACACCACTATGCGGAGTCGGTCAAACCACGGTATTGGCACATATCGGCGCGAATAGGATACGCATAACGCGTATACCACGTTGAATAATATACACGACATTGGCTTGTGGATACGATCGACCTGTTACATTATGAATTATGATGGTATTAGGCGTACATACGCGTTTTGTGACGTATACGCGCATCCACATCAATATCGATGATAACACCTCGACGGTCCGGTGCGTTAAAATTCGGCGTGCACACAACGAAAGTTTCTCGATAAATCGTGACGAAAACACATATTGTTGTGCGTATATAAAGTTGTCGCCGGACAACGCTCATTGGCGATTAAATTATAATACAAACCAATACGTGCTTCTAAATGTTGAATACAATATGTGTGGTGTAACGGCCGTCCGCGAACGGTCGCCACGACGATATTATAAAATACCGGGCGCTGTTACATTATTGCCAGCGTGGAAGGAGGAGGAGGCGGACGAGAAGAAGAAGAAGAAGAAGGAAAAAACAAATATAAATCTCCTCGCCGGCCGGCCGGAAGTGTTCCGGAACACGAGAGGCGACCGACCCTCGCCGCCGCCGCCACTGTCGTCCTCCGCGCCGCTGCGGTATATACGTACGGTGTCTTGCCGCCGCCGCCGCCGCCGACCGTCGCGAAGAATACAAGTAGACCGGCGGCCGTGGCGTGGAGTCGGCGAAGGGGCACGGCGGGGGACGGGGGAGACACGACTCGCGCACGAACGCGCGTGTCGTACGCATACGCCGCCGCCGCCGCCGCCGCGTGACTCATTGGCAACATCTGCGCGCACCCGTCGTCCGGTCGGCGGCGTACTCCGTCGTGTGATTTTTTTTCTCTTCCCCTCCTCTCCTCACCGATTCTCCGGTCCCCCGTCACGTCTCTCGGCAAGTCGGTCGTCCGCCCGCCCGCCCGCCCGCACGTCCGCCGACCGCACACTCTGCCCACACACCTGCGACGGTTTTTCGCCGGTATCGACGCCCGGGCGCCGGATTCGCGTCCCGTTTTTTCGGACACGTCCCATGTTCGGCGCACCGGCGTCCGTTCGGCCGTCGGCCGTCGTTCGCGGACGCCACCGTCGGCCGCCAGCCGCCAGTTTGTCCGTCATATTGTGGACACCGCGACGTTTACGCGCGCGCTCGCGACCGTGCGCGGGGGGGGGGCTTTCTCCGCGGTGCGTATGTGTACGGTACAGGTACCACGGCGGCGGCGAGAGGTGTCTTTTCGTCTTCTCCTCACCACCGCCGCCCCCGCCCCCGTCCGACGACGAGCCCGGGGCGGCGTGCAACGTTTTTCCGCGCAACGTCCACCGCGTGCTGACCGCAACCGCCGCCGTGACGACGAAACGCCGAAGCTTACGTTTTCGACTGTATGCGACGCGTGTGTAGTGTGTACGTACCGTATGCTTTTATAGACCTGCATTGGATTCGCGACCATCGTACGCCCCCAGCCGTCGACTGTTCGCCGCGCGATACGATATCATAATATGACGTTTGTGTATGCTACACGCGACGATGCAATATGTGTTATATTATATTATTTTATATACCGACCGCCGGCTGCGGAGGACGTCGTCATCGTGTACACACAATATGGTCCTTACATAATAATACAGAGACGGTACAATTATTACGTGTTTTTTACCTCTTTTTCTTTCGACCGGCCGCTCTTTCGTAATGCCGTGACGTCGTCGAGGAGTATGGAAAATCGAGTGATTCAAAAGAGAAATTTCCGTACGGGGTTATTTTAAGACGTCCCCGATTTCGATTCGTCCCCCGTTATCACGTATAGTCGGTCTGCTGACGCCGTTGGTGGCATTGTGGGTTTAAAACGTTTTTCCGAACGGAACGGCATTGAGAAACGGTATATTAGTGACGGGCGTGCTCGAGTTCGAAAAAAAGACCAACTGACGATCGATGGTTCCTCTATGTTTTATTATTCATTTGTTAGTGTTTGATTTTTTTCAATCGATAAAATCGTTATCATACTACGGTTTAACTATCTCTTCGGGATAAATTTTCTCGAAAGATTTCTGTGCGATTTTCGATAAACGTAGATGAATATATCGTGAGACGAATTCGTCCAACACTGGCGAATGATTAAATGAGTCACGTGGGGTCCGTGTATTTGTTGCAGCTGTTACAGTGAATTACCGAACATTTCTGCTTATACGGATTACTATGGATCGTAACGTTGTGCATACCGCTTACCTATACAATAACGCAATTATAACTTCTATATTGCACTCGAAAACGCTACTCCGATCTTACGAATTGTGTAATACGTGTCCACTTTTTCTTTGTTTTTTGTTTATCAATTAACTTTTCTACCGGAACACTAAGCGCGTTCCATTCATAAAAATCGGATTTGCGTGGGAAAACTCGTTATTCCTCGGACGCGTGGTTTTACATTTGTTTATTACTAGAGTTTAAAAATGACGTAGTAAATTATGACAAACAACGGTGACTCACTCCGGTTATTTGGCCGTTATAATATTGGCTGTGTTTGATTTTTTTGCACTTGGCGTTTTGACTATAATCTCTATATTTCGTCTTCTACGTGGTACCAAGATTTGTACCAATAACTTCGACTGCATTAAAATGCCACCAATATCACCATTGGATGCCGCTGTCTTCCCGCTGGCCGCCCCCCCCCCTATATACAATATACACACTACTATACACTTACGATTATTTGGTACATGTTCCAAATGTGCAAATCGAATCGAAATCACTCTTCGGTGAATTATTACATAATGATGAGTGTTGCATTAATTTAATATAGCGCTTTGTCTATTTTTCACGTCACGCCATGTGCTATTCCTATACACGAGGCATAGTGTGTACATATTTTCTTCACAAAACACATAGTTAATCTAATGATTTACGACGACACACTCATAACGTATATCCTTGAATTTTGAATTACAATCATTATTTAATTCCATACCCGTGTATAATACAGTTAAAACATATTAGTTTAGTATTGACGAAAGCCACAGTTCGGCAAAAATGAAATCGTGCAAATCACTTGTTCCCTTGATTTGACTTTCGAGAGATATCTCTCGCGTTATAAATATTGTCAAGTATATTCGATATTTGCCGAGTCGGTGTTTCGAGAACAATACAATTGGTCGTTAACAATTTTGTCGGATGATAATAGTACCTATACCTTTTTATTTTTATTGGTAAAACAAATAATATGTTTGCTTACTTCTTACTGTTTCCACCGTCGTACCGTAACGTGACCAAGGTCAAAAGATGACACACGGTACGTATAAATACACACACACACACACACACACACACACACACACACACACACACACACACACACACACACACACACACACACACACACACACACACACACACACACACACACACACGTGTACACTCATACACGCAGGTATACCGTAGATGTGTGTATATTCCTATGCCTGCTGTAATATACCGGTGCTATCAGTGGCAATAATCGTGATGGTGCTACCAGGAACTCGTTGACCATTCGATTATCTTCGTGTCCGAGCCGTCCGCGTGTAAACGTGTTATCAGCCGATATAGTTTCTATGAATCCTCCATTGTTTTCACAGACATACTTCAACGTTACAAACCCGTAAATCTGTTTCCCCGGACAGAAATCTCGTGTACCCGTGGCCGAGGGAACAACGACGACGAAAAAAAAAACGCCACCGTCACCGTTG
This sequence comes from Therioaphis trifolii, assembly GCA_027580255.1. Lineage (NCBI taxonomy): Eukaryota > Metazoa > Arthropoda > Insecta > Hemiptera > Aphididae > Therioaphis > Therioaphis trifolii. The sequence goes on along the minus strand of CM050409.1, from coordinate 14,586,079 downwards.
GATTTCCATTCAATTTTCGTGTGATTGAGTTACCAGATGTTGTTTACAAATCGCGGATACTGTGCGTACTCGCTCTCGAGACGCTCTCGGGCGATCGGACGATAACGACGTATCGGGAAGAAATTCCCACGTACTACTATATAATAATACCATACTATTCGGTGTGCACATGCTGCCGAGGTACACGTTACGCGCCTACGCGTGTGGCGAAATTCACCGACGATAATTTTGATTGTATTATAATATTATACCACACGTATTACGGAAGTTACGAAACCTCTTGTTCCGAGTGAAATTTTAGTATTCAAACTGAATATATATTTGCAGTATACATAAATCGTACCGTACACGCCTACACCCCACACACCCGTATGGAAAAAACAAATAACAATGCCATAATCCTGTGTTACGGATTCGATGTGATATTGTTTGGTCTTTTATTCTCTTTCTTCTCAAAATAGATGCATTTGGAACTTACAGTCGTCCGTTCGGTCAACTTGTGTCAACTTGTGTCATATGTTTTTTTATGTATATTCGACTTGCGCAGTGATTATTTATTTCACGTGTCTGTCAGTTTTCGTTTCATATACGTTCGAATGGCTCAACTGTTTTAAACGTACGGTGTCTTCTGTACTTACGTACGGTCACACGGATCTTCCATGACGTTATAGGAAAAATTGTTTTAGGCACCCTGCACACGACGATTTCGCGTACGCTTTACCGAGAGGCAAAAGCCAAACAAATTACATGCAATGGAAATAGAGAATAGTCGCAGCGGCGGCAGCAGGGCACGGTGGTGCAGTGACAGTACGCATCCTCCTCTTTTCGTTTTGCTGACGTGTGCACCAAGGTTCTCCTTCGTGACTATACTCACACACACACACACACAACGTACTTTAAGAAAATCCCACGTAAGCAATATGTTGAATACACGAAACACGACGAATCCCCCTTCCTCCAACTCGTCACTGCCGTCGTAATATACGCATCGTTTGTGAACGTTTTAATTTTTCACCGTCCGACTTATATTATACACGACTATAACATGAGCAATATACAGAAATTATAGCTGCACACGACACATCTACGCAACACTTACGATTTGCTAATTCCGCGCAAATAAAGTAACGTACTGGATCTCGGTGTTCCGATAACACATTTGAAGTGTACCTTACACATATTTATACCATGTGATTTAACACTGGATAATGCATCCAAAGCTTTTCGCATGTAACATTTAAAACACTAATACTCGTACATTTTTACGAAAAAAATTTATTTTTTCAAATTTTTATCTGATTTAACGAATAATTGTAATAAATTATCAATAAAATAGTATTCTTTTACATAATTATTCTTAATATATTATAATAATGAATACAATTATAGTTATTACAATATTAAAGAAAACTAAAAACTTAAAAAACCTGATATTCTTCGCTCCTCGGACAAGATAATGGTTTAGGGTGCATGCATTTTAAAGAAACGATAAACATTTTTTTAGTGAAACGATTTTGAGCAAAACTCTAGTATAAAAGTATACCGTTCTATGTATGTATATATATAAATTACTATTTTGAGTCTAACAGTCGGTAGGATTTATTTATTGACAAAGTTGTCTTGATAGGCAAAGGAAAAATTGTTTTCACTTAAAGATTCAAAGCATGTTGTTTTACCTGCATCCGAAGGTTCACAATAAATGAAAGATAAACATTTTTTCATACACATTTAAAATTGAAAATGTTTGCAAAAACAGAAGATTCCGTAAAAATCGTATACAAATTTAGTCAAACGTTAAAAAAAAATTCCTGAGTTACGATTTTTGATGTTTTTTCTGTATCGTTAATTAAGTAAGTTAGTACTAAACTTTTAAAACTTTTTACCAAGTATTAAAAATGTTTTTGAATTAAACTAAAAAAAAACATGTATTTTCAAAGTTTTAATTTTAGCATTTCAACTTTTAAACTTTTTCTTTTGTCAAGCATGAAACAATATGTTATTGACACCGTACATATTCTTTTATGCGTTAGTATTCGGGCATATGCGTTTATACTTTCACAGTTCTGTAGTATTTGAGCTGGTCGCCAATGTTCTTAGGACACAATCCACAACGTCGTCGATTCTTACGGGAAACGTTCAACGAGGCGTATCGAGTCCTACTGGAGTGGGTAACGTAATTGGCTGCAGGTGTTAATTATGTTTAAAAATTCAACTTTGAAGGGTCGACTCGTCCCATGACTTTATAATCACACCTCGGTGCCGGCGCCCTGCTGTAAGTTAAAGTTTCGTAATATTAGTCGACGAATCAGGTTATCAGAAGTTCTTTACAGGTTTTTTACTGCAAGGAGTGTATGGGTGGTAGGCTTTTTGCCATTTTCACTCGCACCGTCTGAATAAAACCGTTGTTCGTCGCCACTCCGAGGGTATATAATACGTCTCACCCCGCGAGTGAAGCGGACTTTTCGAGCGGAACAACAATGATATCGTCGTGACGTGAATACAGTAATGACCGCGCGTTATGATGATATCGTTATCGTCAGCTACGTATGATAATGAAAATTTCGAGATGTCTACGTCGCGATTGCCGCACGTCATCGTCCGCCGGACTCGCGTGTATATAATACATAATAACGCGTACGCGAATACCGTACGCGCGCGAATTATATTAACATATTATGTAAATGTGTTTACGAGATGGACTTCGTAGCCGCCGCCGCACGCGTTTATGCAAAACGATATCCATACTACAGGCGTACGACGGCATGATTTCACTGTGACCAAAGGGTCCCGACGGCAGCGGCCGAGCAGATAGATATCCCGGACGAGGACTTATTTTCACGGATACTCTCTCCCTCTCCTCGCTCCCCCATGGTCACCTCATGCCTCGTCGACCAGCGCTCCTGTGACACGTATTCCTAGTCTACGTATAAGTGTGTGTGTGTGTGTGTGTGTGTGTGTGTGTGTGTGTGTGTGTGGTGTGTGTGTGTGTGTGTGTGTGTGTGTGTGTGTGTGTGTGTGTGTGTGTGTGTGTGTGTGTGTGTGCGCGTGTGCGCGATACTGGTTACTCCGTTGCTGCTGTCAATGTTCAGTGCTGCTGCTGCTGCTTGCCATGTCACTGCGATCACGTTTTGCAGATTCCAGCACAATTCTACTTTATCGGACGTCGCGTATATACGGCCCATAACATATTATAAACATGCGTGTGCTACGGCGCTTTAGACGCGCGTTTGACATTGAATCGCCCATAAAACAACCGTTGCGCGAGTGTTATGTACACATGCCCATGTATACAGGGTGTCCCACTAGGTTTTATACGTAGCGATATCTCCTGTAGTGTTAATAAAGACAATCAAGTCGTGTGTGTGTGTGTGTGTGTGTGTTTTTGTAACATGAATAAAATGACTTCAATTTTTTTTAAGTATAAAATGCGTGACATGTAATAAAAAGAAAAAAATTTGATTATCTTTATTGTCATAGTATATGTCGCAATGTATGCAAAAATATCACGGAACATCCCGTGTATATATTACATATTATACGTGCGTAAATGTGTGTGTGTGTGTGTGTGTGTGCGTGCGTGCGTTCGCGGCGTGCGACGAAAATAAATCGTCAAAGTATATACCTGGACACTCCGTGGCTCGTCTCCCTACCTCCCCATCGTCTTCGTCACAGTCGTCGTTACCGCGGGGTCGCACGGCACTTATAATCTGCCGCCTTCTTGTAAATGTTTACGCTTCGACGCGTAATAAAGTGCAGAACCTCGGCGGAGCATAATATATTGAAAATGATGTAGGTAGCTCTGTGTGTGTGCGCATGTGAAGGGGACGGGTTATGTATAGCTTGTCGGTCCGGCACATTGATGGTCCAGATGAAATTATCTGTCTGTGGTATAAAACTTCTTAAAATATTTGTTTTTAACTTTAATTTATGCCCTCAATCGTTTTGATTGTAATTAATGCGCAGCGCTGGACCACGCGTACTGCGTAGTGATAAAACCGTTTTCAAAATCGCCGATTCGCGATGTATTACAAACAATTTAAAACATTTATACTCGTGCGAGAAAATAAATTTCGTTTTATACTTTTATATTGTAATACGGCAGCTCTAAATTATAAAACCATATTGATTTTAAACTTTCAACGTTGTTTACGCGTGTTGAACTGATATCGTGGTACATCGGGCTATTATATAAAAATATCGATTTCATCACATGATAAATTTAGATACACAAATGTATTTCGTCCGTCGAATTATTATTATTATTATTATTATATCCAATGTAATGTCGTGAAATGTAGGAATATAAATTTCGGCAGTCTTATTTCATTTCGATAATCGAAATACGTTTTCGCATACGTTCTTACCTACCTAAATATTGTTTTCGGAGCAATTCTTAATCGTTTGTCGGTATTTTTGATATTTGAATATCCAACTCGCATTATACCGTATATTACGTGCGTGTAAAACCTACACTGCACGTGCACTCGTTCTTTGAGGAAAAATTTAAATAAGTGATGTATTGAGCATTCTCGTGGTTCGTGAATCATACGGACCTGATAAAAGTGTGTTATGTGTATTTGTTCAGGTCGTATATCAGCGTACCGGGAAATCAGTTTTATAAATGGTCTAAAAAATAATAACAATATAGCTGACCAACTGCAATAAAATTTACGTTTAATCTCATTGTCCCAGGCGTTTATTGTGTGTAGTCATCAATAATAGCCGGTGTTTACATCACGTACCCGAATAATTCACACGAATACCGTTTAAGGTGTTCAGTTTTTACGTACCACACATCTACATAGGCGCGCGCGTGTTGTAGAGTTAAAAAAAAAAAACAGCGCATACTTTTATTCCCACGAACCAAGGATTATTTATGTTTAATTAACGTTTAAATAGTACTCCAAAAAGCTAATATGGGGTTAACCTAATAAAGACGTGTGAAAACATGATTGTTTTACCTATACGGCAATTTCGTTTACGGTGAATGTTGATTTTCCAATACAATAATATAGATATCTGATTGCATTAAAAGGAAAAGAAAATTAAAAACAAATAAATCATACTCGCTAGTTGTAATATTACTATGTACTTCGGGCGGCGTTAAATCAGGTAGCGATTAATGTTTAAGCACTAGACTGCATGTAGATTAAAGTGACTACTCTTAAACTTACGTCTTATTGTGTGTATATCGCACATAATAGTAAAACGTACAACAAGATCTACCTATCTGCCAATAAATGTGCGTCTACATAAATTACTGCAAATAACGCCTAGATGTATGATTATGAGATTTTCTCAACTATAGAATACATTGTTCATGTACTTATTGAAAATAAATATAACTCGCGTCGAAATAATATATTCAATTTATTTTCACAATTTTTCATTCTTATAGTTAATTTTGTTTTAGATAATTATCTCTGATTGGCATATTTTGAACAGAACTATTTGAAAATTTTATATTTTGTAAATATCTGTTTAACTTTTTATAGATACTTGGAAAACGAATAATTGTTTTGTGACACTGCTGCAGTACTGTTATATACATGATATGTATTTTAATAATTATTAAATTATTTTTTATCACTAAAAATATTAAAAAATGATATTTTATATCGTACAGAAAATCTTATAAAAAATATAACTGACTGTAACTAAGTTTCAAATTAAATGTACAATGCGTAATGTATATTGTCTAATGTATAATATAAGAATACTTTTCAATTACCTTAGCTTTAAATTTAATTAATGTATCTTCCTATAAACTATACTTTTTACTGCTAATTCATCTTTAATAATTAGGATTATACTGTAATTGATAAAGTTTCTATTTAATCTAATGCATTATCGATATTTGTCTGATAATTAATTATGGATAATATTTAAATAAAATCAAAAGCTATTTTCTCCGGCATAATCAATTTTATAAACATTTGCAATAACTGCAGTGTAGGTATTCAAGTAAATAATTATGAAATTTAATTCCGATTTATTATATATTTCTAGTATATTATTATAATTTTGTTTCGTTCAGTGTACAATATTTAATCGAATGAGTTTAAAAATTATTTGTTCTTTTCAGTTATTACTAAAATGAATTATCATAATTTTTTTCAATAACTTTACGTATTTACAATCATACTAAACTTAATTTAGCTTAATACTGTATTATTTCTAAAAATAACATGATATACTTGACTTGCAATTTTACGTTTTTTTTTTTTTTATAAATAATGTTTTATACCAAAAAGTAACAATAATATTCACTTTTATCACGAAAACGTGTTTCAATTTTGAATTTTCATCTTCTGAAGCTAGAAGTATATTATAACTACAACGTGTGACGCGTTTTTTTTTTCATGACAAAAAGACACACTATAGACCATAGACGTATAGGTTCTTGTATGACAATTTCCCGAAAAAATACTATCTATTTAACTGCATTTAGTTCGGCAATAAAGTGTATAATTTATGAGTCGTATCACTTTCCCATTTTAAAACAAATATTGAATACAAATTGTTTTTATATACAATTGAGTATTATATTTATACGTCGTGGGATGCGGAAGAATAATTTACATAGAATAGAGTTTGAAATAAAAGTAGGTTGTAAAACGATACGCTAACAATTCTATTAAGTTGTATAATTTTAAATATATTATATTATTAAATGGAATTGATGCTAAATTTAAAAAAAAAAACATATTTAGTCGTAAGTTTAATGTGTTCTATGTACAATAATTGTACAATGATCCAAACATGTAGAATTATTAGATTAATTTGTTAGAATATTAAAAAACCATTTTATAAACCCGAAACATCTCAAGAGATTATTGAGTACTCTGAAATTTTGTTTTCCATAAGTAACTGTTTGAACGATATAATCAGCATCTGGAGGTATAATAAAATCGTTCGTATAGACACTACACATATCAAAACATCTTTTGAATATATAATTTGATATCCGATGATAATAACGGTGTGAGCTTATCACGTAATGACGTTTTCTAGTCTGCGTATAACGTTTTGCACCAACGACAAAGTAGTGTCCTTGGATTGCCCAAATACGGCAGGGACACCTTAAATGGATAAATACTCGATAAAATTACACTCCATTGAATACAACACTGGTTTAGTGGTTTATATCAACGTTATACATAAACAGACATTACTAAACGGTTTAATATAGCGGTGAATTTGTTTTTTTTTTCGGTCATATAGGCTGGTTTTTTCAGTTTACTCACATTATGTGAGTGTACTTTAATTGTTCATATTCATACGAATTTCATTTTTTCATCGATTTAATAAATTTAATGATAAATTGATTATCATTATATGTACATTATGTATACGAAATTCTCTACCACTTCGTATAATTAAATCCTCCAGATTGTGTTTTAAATACTACTCTTGTAAACATGCCAACGCAACCATTGTATATCTAACACCGATAATGAAATCTTTGGTCGTCGTCGTTTGGTATACTATATATCTACTTAATTTATATCCAAATTAAACGATATTATGTTTTTTATGAAAAAGTTTATGAATAAGAATCGCTAATGTTTTCTTAGATAATATATTAAAAATACACAAATCATTTTTACAGCCATTATCATTGATTTTTAATATTATGATATTGACAAAATAAATTTCAATTAAAATCATACTTCTTATTTATTGATTGAATTTTTAACGTTCCAAATAGGATAATTAATGATAATTTATAAGTTAATGTGACAAATTTTGAATAAAAAAAACTTTTTTTTGTAAATTTAGTAAATTATTGAAATTTATTTTTGAACATCAAATTATACAATAAAATCATGATTCACTAATAGAAGAGATATTATAACAAGAAACACTGGACCATTTCGACATAAATCATCGTAACTTTTCGTGTTCACGATTTCACACAAACATACCTATATGTGCACCTACATAAAAAAATATATTTTTTTTACCAAAGTTAGTTGATACTTCTTTATTTTTCATAAAATGTTCTTAACAAATTTATTAGCTGTATGTATCCATGTATCATTATTAGATTTATGATATATAAAACTTTAATAGATTTATTAGGTATAGCTAAACTTTTTCCAATCAATAAATATTATTTTAAAGGTTAAAAGATTAGTTTGAATAGATAAAATGGTTTAGAGATACTAGTATGTTAGTGAAAACAGTAAATAAATATAACAAACCGGTTTTTGGTTGAGTATAGGTGAAGTAACGTACATCTTAAGTGTAAATATTATTTTACGCAAATAATAAGGACGTGATTGACCTATTTTGGTAAAAAAGTTATTTGTTATAATTTTAGGTATATGTACATTTGCATGTTTTAATTTTAAAGAAGTTGTGTGTACAAGCAAAACAAATCAGTGACTTTCAAATAAATAAATAAGTCACGTTTCTATGTGAAATTAATAGACATATTATGTCACAATCATTGATGATTTTATAATCTATACAAAAAAAAAAAAAAAAAGAGATATAAAAGTAAAAAATGTTATAATTTTTATAATTTTCTTTGATCTTTTATTTGTAATGTTCATTATCTGATAACATTTTCCTAATGTTTAATCATTTAGATCAAACTAAGTATTTTATTTTATTTTTCTTACCTACAGCTATAACGTGGAGTATATAATGTATATATATATATATATATATAGTTACAGTTGATCGGCAAAACATGTACACTTTATCAGATTTTGAATAGTCCTTCGAAGTATTTACACGAGGCAATAAATTTGCTTGTCTTTTCGCTACGAATAATCCTATAGCATTTTGGTCCCAATCATAGACACGATTCCATTGAGTGGGTAACGTAATTTAACATCAAAGACTATCCATCAATGTCCTTTGACACAAAATAGATAATAAAACTGAACAACTTGAGTAATTTATTGTAGGTATTCATACAATCAATTAGTTTTGCTTATAGATAAGTACCTAATACCTGTGTCGTTAAACTTTTTTTTATAGAAGTATACAGAATATAAAATAATACATTTAAAAAAACTTTAAACGATTTCATTAACACGATGGATCAATGCGTATATGTATAAATATTATTCATAAACTAATTATATTATTCAAAGCTAAACGAATAATAGAAATTGTAAGGATTTATATTAACATCGATATATGTAATTGAAAAATGTACAATTATTGTGATATAACCTATTAAATTGAATTTTTTGGAAGTAAATATTTGTATTGACTATCATAGAATAATATTATAAAGTTTGTAAAACTTTGATATTAAGTTTTTTTTTATGGCTTCAATTTTTTTGTAGAAATATCATGAATAAAATAATAATAATTATATTAACATTTTAATCACACGCTCAACTATGATCCCGTATTTTGGTCTTACAAATTTCAGTGATTTTTTGAAAAAAATATGATTTCTTAGAAGGAAGCTATTTGAAACTTTCAAAATTAATTTAAACTTTTAAATTCGTGTGTAATTTTTGGTATTTTTTGGTTTTTGCCACTACCGACGATTTTGAAAATGTTCGTATCAACGATGTATTATAAAATCCGTTATTGTGACTACATAGTTAAATAGATATAGTGTTTGAAAGTAAAAATTTTAATAAAATACGTATAATACGAAATCGGTTAGGTTAAAATAATTTTTATGTCACATGATATTTTAATGTTAGTAGTTATTTGAAAACAATTTATGTTTTTAATGTGTTATGAGAAAATAATGTTAATACTTATTTTATGAAAAATGTATGACTGTTGATTTCAATCTCAGTATATTTGTAATTAAATTTTAGTTTTGAGATAACTTTACTTCATATCATATATTTTATTGGTAAAATTTTGTAAAAAAAAAAATTGAAAAAACAGCAAATGTTTCTTCAAACATGCAATGAATGAAAATATACATTATGTTTCAGTTTTCTATCGTGTTACTTTTTAGTATTACAAAAAACGAAAAATGTTTAATCTACACATTTTCGTATCGCTATAAAAATGTTAAGAAATAATATGAAGAGGTAGTTTGATACATAAGTTTATGACACATTCTACATATTTCTAATTCATACATTTATCTATTATTTTCAGTGTTTTACATTTACAGCAATTATTTGTAATTATAAATTATAATTTAATTTAACCGGTGAATTCTTCGTACACTTTTATACGATGATATAGTTTAACTGCAATTCATGTTTCAGTTTATATGTTTATTAATTTTGTTTTGTTTAGACCAACTTCGTATAATCGTAATTTTAGCTACTAAGTTTGATTTTACGACTTTCGAGTTTAGTATCATTTTACATTTTTTCATTTGGTTATCGTATTATCGATTTTTCAATTGGAAAAAATAATTGAATTATAATATAGCTGGATTAAACGTGTACATATATTAGATAACGTTTGGTTGAAGTACTAAGTAGGTATGTAAAAACAGACTTTTGTATTAAATTTGTTTTTTTTTATCGTAGTTTATGTGTTATAGTAAAGGTATATATAAAAAGATGAATGCAAGTAATTGAGTGTGACACCAAAACGTTATCGAATGTTCGCGCAAAAAAACACGAAATCTGGACTAGGGAAGTTGAAGCCTTTAGATTGCCGGGACCCCTGGAAATAGCTGTTCACGCATAGATGAAATTAAGAGAGCTAAGAAAAATAGGAAGTAAATTGTGTATTTAAACTAATAATATTGGAATAAAAAAACGTATTTGAGAGTAAACTCGTATTTTTTTCATCGTCTCTAATACTTCACTACTTCGTTTATCTATACATATATTCCAACAGTTTTCTCGGGATGTGCGAATGAAGGTTGAAAAAAAATAATTGATCGCGATTTATCTCGATGACAAAAAAAAAAATAACTATAATATTTCTTACTATATAATGTATACCTATAGGTATCTAATACCACAACTATAATAGTAATAAGTAGTAGACAGTAGGTAGTGGTAGTAAAAAACTTACGCGCGGGCCACTTTGTTCACCGCCTGCCCGCCTGCCATCGTCATCATCATCATCATCGCCGTCGCATATAAATTATATATATTATACTACGCGTTGGTGGTAACGAGCGCGTGCGGCTGTTAAATTAATTATTACAAACGCGGGATAAGACGGTGTGCGGCGTTCTTTTTCTATTTTTTTTTTCATGCACACACACACACACACACACACATTAGCACGCGCACACATAACGTTTGTATGTATCATTTTATGTGTACATTTGTGTTATTACTTTTTTTTTTTATTCATCAGTTCATCACAAATAATATTTCGCCAGATAATAATTGAGCGGCGGCGGCGGTGACGGCGGTGGTGGTGGCGGCGTCGTTGTCGGTGAAGGCGTCCTCCAATCGGCTACTCCGGTCACGCCTCCCTGCTCCCCGTTCGCCACAGTAAGGATACTTAACCTGGCGGGGCCCCTCTGTGTACGATGATTATGATGATGATGATGATAATGATAATAATGATAATAATATAATGATTTATTAAAATTCAAATCCGATGAAACGTATAATATTATACGCGCGCGAGCCGCGAGTACCGTAAGATGTATGGCTATGTACGAACGCTCGCGCGCTGGAAAGTCGTCATAACTCATAACGACGTATGCCGACACAGTGACGACGGCGATCGTCAGTCGTATCGTTCACGTCGGTCGGTGGTGTGTGTGTGTGTGTGTGTGTGTGTGTGTGTGTGTGTGTGTGTGTGTGTGTGTGTGTGTGTGTGTGTGTGTGTGTGTGTGTGTGTGTGTGTCAGTATGCGTGTACCCGAGTTACAATATTACGGGTAGGATGTGGGTATACCGTACATACACACCGCGTTACGCACCACACTTCTCCTGTGCGCGATACAGACCCGATCTTAAATGAGGGAAAACACACGTATCGTGCACTTGCGTCCGTAGATATTTGTTGCACGCACAATCGTGTTGTACACACGACTTACATTCAAATTCACTCGTGTGCGAGTGTGTGTGTGTGTGTGTGTGTTTGTGTGTATGTGTGTGTGTATAAATATACCAGTGAATAAATTATCATCCGCCGCATCCTGGACTGCGGCGTGTCGTACTACGACATATGCCGCGTATATAACCTATACGAACACAGTCAATGAAAAGAAAAAAAAAAGGCGTTTTCACCGTCTCGTGACGATTATTTGTGCTCTCAACGTGGCGGTCTCGTCGACTTTGACTTTTTAATCGTCAACCACCGACGGTCTGTTACTCACATGCAATACAGGTGTGAGACGTGCATTCGCTCTTGTATAAACCGTTTGAATTTCACAAAGTCTAAGACTCACGTCGATGTGTTTGAATGTTTGATAACATTCATCTGACGTTTTGCGTTCTACATTCTTCTATGATTAGTATAGGGTAGGATTTTTTAGTTAGGATGAGGGGAGGCGTTATCGACGACATACAATGCCGAATACATTTTGCACGTTTTTACTGACGATTTTGAACATCTGTACGATGTGATGTATTATGTTAAAAACGGTGATTGGTGTCTTTTACGAATTTTTATGATTCGTTATAACATCAGCTGTTGAAATATTTCAAGTGACTTTTTGTTCATTAATAAACGTTTAACTAGGAATCATAGGGTATCATTATGGTGTTAACCGAAACCTATGTTGACGACAACGAGTACGGCTTTGCTTGTTTATTTATTTATTTTTTTTAAACGAAGCTGTGGATATACCTAACAACTAGTCAAAATAAATTTTCACGCTACATTCTACGGTGAGAATGGTTTTACACGATTTCTAATGGCTTTCGGATTGAATCACCTTAAAAACTACTTGCCTTAAATAGTTAAATGTACACAACAAGTTTCATTGATAAACGAAATCGCATACCCTGCTCTGTTACTCACTTGTCAGCTGTGGTGCTAAATTTGCTAAACCAAATCGGTTAAATCTCCGGTTTGGTTGACAAAAAAAAAAATCGTATTTATTATTAAACTATATTATATTTTTATTTCTTATACGCAGAATGATTTGTGATTATGGTGCTCTTTTCAAAAATGAATTGTGAATTGACCGTTTTATCCGTCTATCTCGTTTGTCCGGTTTGTTTGATGGTAGTCACTATAAAAAACAATGTTCTGAGTTCTTTATGATAAACTTCAAAAATAAATAATGATAAGTAGGTTATATTTTTAATAAACATTGTTCACATTGTGAAGACGTTCTCAAACCGTTAAAGCTTCGTATACCTATTAAAGTATAGCTATTATTTCCATTGCGTCGTAAGACGACCTCATTAGTTCACTCGCCCTTAAGGGTTATTTAAAAATTTGAAATTTCTTTTTCGTATTACTATTTATTGCGTAAATTTAATCCAAACGAAATATTTATTATAAGATAATAAACTGAACTTATAAGCAATGTATATATGTGTGATTTCAGTATATTTTTACAATATTATACAACATTTCTTAATTCACAATTCCAAGAAAAATAATCCTAGAAAGTTGTTGTCATATTTTTGTTTATACTTAATATAAACGAAACATCGTATAATAGTATTTTTAATAACATTTTTTTTTGTACTGTTGTGTTTAATGTACACTATAGCTGTCTCGCGACCAGAACACTATACTTTTGACCATAACCCAACAGTTTATGTGCCAAATTCATTCATTTGTAAAGCTATTTACAGTTATGTAAGGTGATAGCATGCACACATTAAGTTTGAAGAAAATCATTGTTTTTTTTTAACTCTATAGTGGTTTGCGGTTTGCAGTGTAGTCGATTAAAAAATAAAACAACCTTATTTCAACAATACGTATTGTTAAAACACAAAAGTTATATTCTACAAGTTTAAATTTATAGTATACATATATGTAATGAGGTCTAACGTATACTATTATTATTGTTGACTTGATCGTTAATACAAATTAAAATTCATAATCACGTGAGTGTCGTTTCGACTGTTAGGTGTTGATTTTTACATTTTCACTTGTTACATTAGCTCTGTTCGTGGCGGTGAATTATCATGAAGCCCCATTGGTCTTTAAAGTGTTTGATAAAATACACGTAGGTACGTGCATAGTAATTCTATGTTATATGTTGTTATGTGATATGAGTTATTTTATTACAACTAAATATCACAATGTTACCCCATAATTATCTGCGCGCATCAAATAAACACATATATTGTATGTTATATAGTGCAGTGAACATAATATTCATATAATAGTCAAACAGTTAATGATTCTGGATCGAAAATGTATCCTATAGATCCGCGGGTAGTAGCTATGCGCTGCTGTGTACGTAATTATACCATTTACCAGTGTGTGTGTGTACGTATTTATGTATATTGTATATTATACATATATTGATATATTATAGGGCATAAACGGTCTTTGACGCGTGCGATTGAATCGGTGGGACAGGCGTTCCGGGGGACAGCATCTATTATAATATGTACGCGTAGATCGACGCGTGAAGGTAATCATCGCGTGAAATGTCCGACCATCATTAATAATTACGCGCGCGCACGCGAGAAAGAGGTAATGAACAATATACGATCCCGTTCCGACTGTATATTGTTGCGGTGATCAAACGCAATTGTTCTTTTTTTTATATTTATTTCTTTCTCTTTTTTTTTTTTTTTACCCCCTCGTCGTCGTTGTAGTTTCCGTCGCGGCTGCGGCGGCGTGTGCGGATAAAACAAATTGCTCGGATACTATATAATATGTATTATATTCTATATATCAGCTAAACACTGATGACAGTCGGGGGACAGTCGGTCGTCGCGACGGCGGCGGCGGCAGCGGCAGCGCGAGTCTGGCATCCGCGGACGGGGGAAGTAAAATGACCGCTCCTCCTTCCCTCCCGGCCCGTTGTCGTCGACGGCAGCACGTTTGAATCGTTTTCGCTTTCGTCCGGGTCACGTGGAACGACGACCGCGTGCGTATTTATATAGGTACGTTTCATACATACACCGGATACCACATACGACATACCACATGCGAAAATAACAAATATCGAGAATTTTCCGTCGCGTAACCGCGCGCGTTCACGATCACGTGCCCCGGTGACGATCGTTCGTGCGTATATATATAATATATATATATTATTTGTTTAACGTTATATACCTGTATAGAGTCGGCCACCACGATGGAGCGATTCGGATGGGAATACGCATGTGAGTTTGATCGTGCGGCGGGATTAATATATATATATATATATATGTGTGTGTGTGTGTGTGTGTGTGTGTGTGTGTGTGTGTATAGATACGCTTGCGTTTCATTAGTGCGCGGGCGAGCTCTCTCGAAAGAAACGAATGGGGAAAAAACGGAGAAAAAAATCGCCCGTCCAGCATCGCGTAATTACGTCCAGCACTGCCGTCGGCACGCCTGAAAACCGTCGATCTCGCGCGCGCGTGCAAGTACATTCCGCATAGTACCGTACGTCTCTCATTATTACCGACGGACGGACGACGGACTTTGAAGACAACGCAAAATGCGTGTTTACTTAAATACTTGTGAGCGTCATAAATTTTCATTGCCATTGTCGTCGTCTCCGATACACAATAGTCGCACGCGACATAATATAATGTAGGTATAGAAAACCGCCACAGCAGCTTATTCATATAATAACCCTCATCTTATACACATACATACACGTACACTTATATATATATATATACACATCGATTATTATTACATTATATCTATATAATGCAGTGCGAGTACCAGTGTGTGTACCGTACTTCTATTTTGTAACGCGCGTAATTAATTAGAAAGTATATATATAATATGTGGAGAATCTGCCACAACTGCAGCATGATCGGATAATCGTTAGAAATTACGTAATTATATATATATATATATATAATAAGAGCTTGTGTATTTATTGATTCTCAATAATAAACGGCGATCGTAACGACCTGGTTCGACGCAAACACCGCGACGGACGACGGTCGTATTACAGCTGCGGCTTGTGTGTCCGTCGTGGATATGAAATTAAATAATAACCGTCCGCGGCGACCGTCTTTTCGCGTGCCGATGTATGCGGCCTACGGTTTTACGTTTCGTTTTATTAACTGCGTATGTGGACACATACGTTTTATTTTTATACGTCACATAAATAAACATAACTCTCCTCTAACTTTTCGTGAACCAAGGGCCGAACCCAATCTCAACAAGCAAATTATTCAAATATGTTCCTCAAACTCTCAAATATACGTGGCAGCAATGAAATGAATTTAAATGTTTGAGTTGTAGATTAAGGTTAATCATTATTATTATTTAAGACAATGTCAAAACCAGTAACTACATGGCCGCAGAGGAATCATATTTAATAAAAGAAAAAAGCATTAACTGAGTACTGTTTAGTTGATGAACTTACACGGGATTAGGCTGGTATAGTCGACCCACGTATACATTTTTGAGACCAATATTGTATCACATCGGTTTCAAGCGATATGTATATTCCTACTCAGTAAATTTAGCTTATATAGCCGTTGTGTGTCAAGAAATCATATTACTTCGAGGAAAACGCAGTATTCCATCACATCGCAGCATTCAGTTTGCTGTAGATTAGTGCAGCAGGTCTGACGTGGTCTTAAAATTATAACACGATATCCGTTCGAATAGATCAACTACCATAATAATATTATTAAACGTACTGTATACGTGCACATATCATAATATACGTAAGTACCTACGTCATACGTAATTTATGAAATCCGTCCCGACTACAGTGACAACACACGCCTACGACTGCTTGTAATATACACGAGTCTATACGACTATACATATGTATCCGATGTGTATATGAATACAAACGCATATAAGTACTTATTTTTCTAATACGGCCGTCAGTGGTCTGATGACTGATTAAAATTCTACCCGAGTCTTGGAGGACTTCGTGTTAATTAACTTACAAATAACTACTAACAATTGATTACACATGTGTATAGTGTATGTTGTATATATATATATATATATATATAATATTACGAAGTAATCGGCAAAGGTTTAACGAAGAATGTGGATGTTGAAAATGTGAAATCTGTTATATTATATGTATATGTGTGCGTGTGTTTGAACTTATACACACTGAGCCTATACGCGAATAATAAATAAATACACACGGCCGGCCTCATCGCGTATATACAGTCGACCTTGTTTACAATGCCACACTGTGTATGTGTGTGCTTTATATTAAATTTTCAACATGCGAATACGATTAACGCAGTGGTTAGGTTAGGTCCATTTGGTATTTCACGTGCGTACGCGAGCAGTGAAATTATATAGGTACGCGGAATTTTGAATAAGGTGTATTTTTGAATTTCACCGTCTGTACGTAAAATATTAAAATAGTACCTACGGGCCACGGGGTTATCTATGCTGGTGTTTTTTTGTTTTGTTTTTGTCACTGCGCGCGTTTTTGCAGCCAAAACGCTAGTGCAACGTGAGCAGGCTTACGCAATGTACGTAGGTACATACACTATTGCTCGCACGCACAACAATATTTCGTCCATTTCTCGACTGTGTAACTGTTATTGAAACTCAAATGAAAGTCGTGAACACGTGTTATTTCACGTGATTAATGCGGAACAGATGGGACAAGACGCATTCGTCTAGACCATAAATGGACATAGATATCAACGTTAATAATACGGTTAATTTATTTAAAGGAAACGAAGCCGGTAACACTATTATATGTCTTGTATAATTAAAAACTCGTATTATTATAGGCATTTGAAACTTTTCGTGTTTTGTAGGTTTGTGAACAAAGAACGGCCGGCGCTCTAGATTTCTGCAGATATAGTGTTGTGTTATTATTCTCTGCACCGACCACGGCGAATGGTGGTGAAATACAAGTAGAGGCCTGATGTATTGTACTGTTCGTCGAAACAATATCTCGGTAACACACCCGCGCTGCAGTAACTTTCGCTCTATGCGCGCTCGATAATTTTCAATTTTAATCAAAGGCTGACGACTCTGAAGCCCGAGGTCAAGGTTCGGAGGTTGTTCTACTCTGTAATCATTCATTTTAATGCGGCTGTCGGTGGTGCGGGAGATTCCGGTTTTGCACTCAACAACGTAATAATAATAATAATCATAATGATAACACTGCATCGACGACCATATGGTTTTAATTGTTTACGTAAAGTGTGCTTTGATTCCACGTTTAACGTTACTATTATTTCGTACGCGTACGTAGGTCAAGTCACTGTAAAAAACTGGTAAAAATCGCGCTTGTAACAAATTTCAAAGGACATCAATAATGACACGCGCTCGCCTGGTCGACAGTAAATTTGTGTAATTGTACGTACACGCGCAGCCGTCGTTTAGGCAACCAATTATAATAAAAAATTAGTCGACTCACGACTACAAATGAGCGTAACGCTGGCGCGATGCGGTCCAGCTCGAGTAAAGGGCCTCGCCGCCATACGGTCGCCGCAGTATATATTATTGTATATTACGACGTGCCTATTAATATTTTTTTTATTCTTTGAAGTCTATCGGCCGTCGGCGGCCCGTCGGAATCCCGAGTGTGTGCAGCACCACGGTTTTACACGCGTCCGCCACTCGCTCGGTACACACAACCCGGGCGCGTATGTGTGTATCTGTGTGTGTGTGTGTGTGTGTGTGTGTGTGTGTGTGTGTGTGTGTGTGTGTGTGTGTGTGTGTGTGTGTATGCACATATATTATATAACACAGGTATATTATATCAGTCGTATAACACCGACCGCGCCACAGCGGTTGTACTGGTAACCCGACGGTTATTGCCGCAGCATATTTCTATGCGGGATTCGCGGCGGTTTTCGTTGCACAACCAATTCACCACAGTATTCGTCGTCGGCCGATGAATTTTCAAAATTCCTTTCAAGAACTGTCCGAAAATAACGTATTATTTTATCGACGGTGGAGGCTGTACAAGCATTTCAGCCGGCCCGGATATCAATGCAATTATTATACGGTCATATTTGTAAAAACCGTATCGGACATTTTATGAATATCCACTACATCATTTAAAATTTGCTCCGTACGTAGCCGAACTGAACTGAATCCGTCGCGTACTTAGAAATTTCATTTCGTTTCGGCGCACTTGCGAATTTGCACTTTACCAGAAACACGCGCGTGATTCCCGTCGTTCGGTCACCGTCTCCTTTCCGGTTTCCGGCACGCTGCTCCATCGTAACGTGCGTTATTCCGATTCCGGTAATGATCTCGATTCGGTCGAAATCGGACTCGACTCCATTGTTAGCTTTGCACACCGGTCCTGCGTTTTCCGTTAGACCGCCATACGTGTACTCGTGATCTATTATGGTTCAACTATTTATCACAGTGCAACTGTTTGTTTACACTCGTATTGTGTGTACACGCGATTACGTGTTAAACAGTTGATTTGGGTAAACAGTGTATTGTAACGTTTAGGCGCGCGAACTTTCTGTTGTACAAATAAATAATATAACGTGTAAACAATATTTCTGCACGAAAAAAAAAATAGAAAACTTTTCCAAAAATCAACTATGAATAACTGTAAACGCGGGTTTAAATAGTATTTTTATTCGACGTTGCACTCTAAAAGTGTCTATTTAGATAGATGAATCATTTTTTTTTCATTTATCTAATAAATAAACGTTGCGTTTTGAACGTTTGATCATTCCTCGATCATTGTATTTATACCCATTAACAAACAGATGGCATGATATAATACACTACAGGCTCGCGCAGTCGCGCGTTTATTGAATTCGCGTATTATACACAATCGGAAAGATTTCAAAACGAAAAGAAAAAAATGTATAATCGCTAAACGTCACAGCATCTGTATAGTATAATATAATGACCTGTATTTATATCGTCGTATATACGCACGTGGTCACATATTGCATGAAGTTGCGTTATTCGGTCTGTTTGCGCTCCTACATCATATTCAGCATCTATCTAGGTGTTAATAAGTAAATATCATTATTATTTAGAACAATCGTCGAAAAATATCAGGAACGGTGGTTTTATTAATTTTCGGCTGTCCGACAATCGTTTTTTCCTCCTAGTCATTCCGCGAGTTACATTATCAAGGCCGCCCGTATACAGGCCCAACTAGATGGAGGGGCATTTGGGGGTTTATCCTCGAGGCACCGAGGGATACCTGTATGAATTCGATAAACGCTTTTTCAAAATGGTGTGATGTGCAAAATACAACTCAGTATATGGTGTATCAATACGTCAGGTATTACAACGGGCTAGAATAGATAAAATGGTCTAGCTATTTTGGCTATAGAAATTACGATGGCAAAAACAATTAATTACGGTGGCGTAATTGAAGACTCTGCAAGTCAAAAAGCGAATTTTCGAAATTTTAAGAACCTAAAATTAAATATCGTATAAGGTGTATAAATGTGAATTAATACTTGAAAGTAAAGTTATTATATATAAATAATTTTAATGCCAAAAGCCCAAAACTAAGTTGATACCTGTTTCTTTTTTTCCATTTAATTCAACCTGTGTTAGATGTTTTTTTTTACTTATTTTTCGATTTAAAAATACAAAGACTTACGATTTTTTTTCTTTTTCTTTACTCATGAAACTTTTTGGGTCGGAGGGCTCGCGAAAAATCTTGCGTCGAGGCCTGATGTGGCTCTCGGCGTAATATCATAATATGATACCGCGCGATAATAAAGGCCGATGTGTATTCGAATCTACCCGGCTCGTTGTACCCGCGCGGGCTTGTGATCTCGGCGGAATAACTCAGCACGTAAACTCTTCCCCCTAGGGTCCCCGCCTTCACCGCGGCTCGTAGTCGTTCGGCCGCCCCCGCCGCAACGATTCGCACGGGTTACCCGTTGCAGCTCCGGTGTGTAACAATCGACGACAAGAAGCTGTTACTGCAGCGAGAATATATATGTATGCACACACACACACACACACACACACACACACACACACACACACACACACACACATACACGCGCGCACGTTACGCGTACAGAAGACGACAATATTGGCGATCGGTCAGCGTATGTATATATATATATATAGTATTATATCGCATTATACCTATATACAGTGGTACGGTATATACAATGTATATCTAGGTATAGTTCGCGACGCACCGGAGACGGACGAGATCCACATTCCCCGAGTGTCAATCACGGTCGTCGTACATATATACCTATAATAAATAACGGCCGTCCGTTGGCAATTTTTTTTTTTTTTATTCTCTCTGCCTTTCCTGCTTCTTCGAAACGTTTAATTCGGTTCCTTCCTCCCGCCGCGTTTCCCGGCGTCCGCCATTCCGTCTGCGGCAGTTGCCCCCGCGGCTGCCGCTCTCCCATCGTGTATAATAATACAGGATTCGGCCCCGGGATCGATCGATCGGCTTTTTAAACATCATCGGTAGTTGTCGATGCGCCGTCGTCGTCGTCCAGGGGCAGACGGTCTTTGTTCTCTATAATATTTTTTTTTTTTTTTTACTCGCTTTGCCCACTCCTCCTCTGACTCCGTCTCGCGTGCGCGTATATTTTATTATGAGCGGTATTTTCAAGTGCAATTCCATTGTATGCGCAATTGGGTTTTATTATCACTACTTTTTTTTTTTTTTATATAGTGCCGCGAACAGTGGCCGTTGTCGTCGTCGTCATTAGTCTTCGCGTCAAGTGGTAGGGGAGGTGCATAATAAATAAATAAATGAATAAAAAAAAAATCAAGTATAACAGATAAAAAAAAAATCGGAATAAAATAACAATTGTCGGTATCCACGAAATTTGTAAACAATACTCGAACCGCAATTGCGAACGTCTGCGCGCGGGACCGATGTTTTTTCACCTGTGCCAACATACCCGGAATACCGCGCGTGTGGCTCCGACCACCGTCATTAATTAAAAGCACGCTTCCACAAAGTATGCGCTCAAAAATGTCTCGTACAAGTTTTTAGACCTACGGTCATTACGTTTTATTGCATTGATTCCTGTGCACCACACGTGGTGCTGTGCAGATACGGTGCTGTACATACGCACACACGCCCGTATATTTTATTCAAACATAAAATGTATGTACACGCGTGCGGGTAAAAGAGAGTTGGAAAGAAAGAGACAGAGAGAGAGAGAGAGAGAGAGAGAGAGAGAGAGAGAGAGAGAGAGAGAGGAAAAAAATTACGAACATTATAGTGTGCCTTAAATGGTAATGCTCAAATAACAGTGTTTATATGAAGAACGGCACGCGGTCGAGTGGTACGTGGCGATTTTGTTTTTTGACTTAAGGTTTTGACGTAGACACACGTGGCAGCGGTAGGAATTTCGCGTTTCCCATTATTATTATTATTACACGGTATGCTACCGTCGCGACCGGAGCCGCACGCCAAGTGCGCCCTGAGTATGGTTGTACCTACCAATATGTTGAAAATCGTAGCGATCACCCGTTATTAGCATAATATTATCTTACGTATACGTCTATACGTGCGCTATGCGAACGACTGTTTAAAAGTTTTATTGCTTCGCGCCATAGCCGCAGTGCACAAACGTAGGAATATTTTATGTTCACTGTACGCGTCATAAAGGTATGCAGCAGCTCTTTACACCGTGGCCACGGTGCTATTGTAATGTGTTGACTATTAAAGTAGTACTTAAAATTATCTTCTGTATTCTCGACGTATAGATGCATTCGTATATTGCTTTTATATATATACGATGTATAATTATTTAAAATGTAAGAGATGTTAAGACTTGTGTAATTGTAACGTAATTGTCTAATGATGGATTATGTGAAAATTGAAGAGATTTTTTGACAACAAATCGTTAACATTCACACCCTAAACACGGGTTGAGCTACCTGATGAAAAATTACCACCCATTACAACGCTACATAGATATAATTTCGTTTTTTTTTCTTTTTAATGTTCATGAAAAGTTATTATGTTCCGAGAACATAATGTAGTATGATATTAATTTGAATGTAATTATCCGTTCATTTTACTCGGAAAACAAAAGACTATTAGTAGTTTTATTAATGTTGTGTATGTTCGTTCGCATTCAGTCATTATACTGTTAAATGTAGAACAGGATTTAGACTTATATATGTTTTTTTGTTTTTGGTTATTAATTATTTTTATTATTATTATAATTAATTTTGTTTTTTAATTCATCACATAGGCAGTAAAACGTTCACGTGCACAAAATGATCATAATAAATAAATGTCGATCAAACAGAAAGAAGGTGCAGTTAGTTAAATAACTATTTTTACTGAAACTAATTTGAAATCCATTTTAAATTAATTAGACTTATAAAACGTAAAATCATTCAATACAAATTGAAATAAAAATTAACTGTTAAAATGAACAAACAAGTTAGAAATGTGCACCTAGTTCAGTTTTTGTCATATTAAGAGATACACAATATCATCTATAATAAATTATACTAAATTACCTATATGAAATTAGAGTATAAAATATTTTGAAAGGTGTTTTAGAGTAGATATTTTGATCATTATTCTATATAATATTATAGTATTACCTATTATGTATGATGGCGTACTTTTCTTTGACTATATAATTGTATTACATATTGACTACATATTGTACTTCGTGAACAGTATGCAAATTATGTGAAATAGAAAATAATGGTGAGGCCTTTTACTATTGTGTATAATACCTAACTAAAGTATCAAAAGATCTATGTAATGATAATGCTAAATTCTCTTTAGTAGTGGCATTAAAGCGGCACTTACGTAAGGTAATATTTGTTGTTATAGATACAATTTTTTTTTTTAAATTCACCGTACTTGTGATCAAAATCTGAATGTAGGGGAAGGCGGGGCAGAACCGTACTATTAACTTCTAGGCACTGTAAAACTTACAACATTTGAAAAAGTTGAAACTGGATTGCGTTAATATATCACAAATATTGTTAGCTTCATTAATATTGAAGCATTTTCAAAAAATCTGAACTTAAACTTAAAAAAAAATCCAAATTTTGAAAGTACTAAAAAATACGATTTTGCCCCATAGGTGGGGTAAAACCGTATTAGTCTTGGGGCAAAACCGTATGGATGGTTTTATGATCTAAAATAGTAGAAATATAATAAGCACTCTTTGCAATACATATTAATATCCTCCCTCCCCAATTAAAAATCCTAAGTAAAGTATTTTGCATTTTTACAATAGAATAAAAAAAAAAAAAAAAAAACTAACAACTATTACTTTCACTTTATTATGAACAAAATTTTGTAGGGTAGTTCTTTACGATCTGTAACCTTACATAACAAACTTTTTAAATAACATTTAAACCAACATGTTTAAATATTCATGTAAGTAACAAAATAATGAAAATATAATAAACATTAAACTTAATACTTATATTATAAAATAAGATAAATAGGTAGGTCCCTACCTACCAATATTTAAAACGAAACAAAATAATTATATAAAGCAATATTTTAATTTCTTTATGAAGTAATATAGATTCATAATTACGTACATAATTACGAACCATCTTTAATAAAAATATAAAGTTATCAAGTAAATTAGGTATAACACGTAATAATATAGCCACGTATAAAACGCTGGGGCAATTCCGTATAGCATACGCTTTTGCCCCAACGGTTTTGCCCCACAGTAGGTGTATTCAAATTAACAGCAATTAACTAAAAAGTATAAGCAACATTCCTCCATATTATATCATTAAATAATCTGTACTTAATTTTGCGTAATTTGATGCAGTTTTTTTTCACATCAAACAATTATAAGTATAAAAGTTTTTAATGACAATATATGAAAAAAAAAATAGTGATTACACATATTTTGTGATAACAAGAATTTGAGCTGTAATTTGTTAAATATGAGGTTAATAGTTATCGATAACAATAAAAATAACGGTCATGGACAAATAAACATCAATAATTTTTTTTCTATCTTGACTTATTGTTCAAAAAACCTTATCATACGGTTTTGCCTCTCGTACGGACTGACCCCGCCTTCCCCTACTTATAACATATATTTATTACTATTATCATTTCTTGAAAGTAATTTCGCTAGGTTCGTTTTAAATTGGTTCTTATACATTTCTAACATTTATAATTTTTTGTATTAGTGAACAAATTATAAAAAAAAATAATATTTCAGTTTTTTCGAAGTATAATTTTTATAATTTTTGCTATTTTAATAAATCCTACAACACAACTTGTTATATAAATTATTTTATTATTATTATTATTATTATTATATGGGACTTTTTACTTATTTATTTAATTGTTGGATTAGTCCACTGTACACTGTGTTATCTGATTACTAGGTAGGTGATTTGTATTTAGGTTCAAAATTATTCCCTCGGAAGACTACAACTTAGTTATAATTCTAGATATTAGTAATAATGAATACATACGTATTTAGTATTTACCTTTTATTTAAATCATACGTATTTCATGCATAGATTGTGAGTTATTTAAATTATATTATATAAATATTACATAAGTAAGATATTAGTACAAAAATAATATAAATTATCTGTGAGTAAATATAAATTCGATACTAATCGAAGTTGTTTAATATAGAAATGCATAAATCGTACAAATTATTTTTAATAAATCCTCCGCTGCTGTTTACGATGAGATCACTCCCATACGACGGAATCGCATACCACATGCTATATTTCATATTGCACACATACGCGCATATAAAAAATAATCGTCATTAGATGTAATCACGCGTGAGCTATTATAAGTAAATCATGCGTTATTATCTCGACGACAGGTGTATAGAGACGATATTGTCCTGTGAACGGTTCGCGCGCGCAATATGATTTTTCGACGAAATCCGCCGCGTCGAGCGGAGACGTAGAAGTAGAAAAAAAACATACGTATACTGTAAGAACGTGTTTCGTCTGTTTCCAGGAAACCGACGGGATGAGTTCGAGAGCGTCGGACAGCGGCGCAGAGTCTAGCGGATCGGAATCACCGTCCCCCGCAGCAGCCGGTCCGGCCGTGCGGTCGCCGCCGTCGCCGCCGCCGACGTCTTCCTCGGCAGCAGCGGCCGCAGTCGCAGCAGCAGCCGCCGCGTCTCCCGGTAAGTTAGCGTAGCACAGTAATAGTAGTAGTAGTACTTATAACTGCGACAACGGGTTATAATAATATATTATTATTATTATTTTTGTTGTCTTCCGTCGTCGGCTTTTTTTCGCGACTATTATTATTCCCTTGTGTTTTTTTTCTCTTTCTCTCACGTCCGTCGGTCGTTCCCGCGCGAACGTTTCGTATCATTATCGGTTTTGAACGGATCCTTTTATGGAACGGCCGGACGGCGGACGACGCGAAAATAATAACGAAAGAAAAACAACAACTACAACAAGAATATTGTGGAAAAAATATAAAAGAAGCGAAAAAAATATATCGTCGTCGGGCGTGCGCGTGGTGGTGATCTTCGCGCGTGCAGCGGCAGGCTTACACGCGCGCACGTACGTTCGTTGAATAAAACGCAGAGCTCCGCAGACCGCGTGGCATCTTCCGTTCCCGTTTTGAGTCGTCCGTCACGTCGTCGTCGTCGTCGTCGTCTCTCTCGCTCGCGCGCACGCGGGGAAACCGCTACCGCCGTAGACTCCACGCACAGGAAGTGAACCGGAAACGGTCGTCGCCGGTATGGCCGCGCGCGGGTTTATTAAACGCGTACGCGACGTACGTTTTATAAGATACGCTCTCCGACCGCGTGTCTGCGTTTTTTTCTCACACGTTTCCGTCCGGTAGTAAATACTAGAGAATTTTTTCCCGCCGCCGCCGCGAAAAACACGTACGCGGCTAAAAGATGTGTTTTTACGAAAAAGTCCCGCATTGCACGCTGCCACGCGTATGTCACGTGTCGCTCATCATGGTATTTTATATTAGGTACCTATAAATAAATGAGACATGATTCTCAAAATTTTAAACGTGAAACCGCGGGCGAAAAGAGTTCAATTAAAAATTAGTATTGTATGAAAAGATTTACTTCAATGTGTGTGAAGTTAACTCTCCTTCCCTTTTTAGTCGAATCATTCAAAACAAACTCCAAGCTGCTGTCTTCTAAATGTAATTAATAGTTCAATCCTAATATTCGTAAGGTGGCTATTCCAAAATAATCTGAGGAATTAGAATTTAGGCAGCTACCCTCTCTTCCCCTAGCATGGCCAAATTGGTTTGGACAAATTGTAAGCTCCAGTCTTTTAATTCTAAGTATATTTAAGTTTGGTTCCGGAATCGGTAAGTACCCTCTTTCTAGAAGTGAGTAGGCTGCCGTTGAGTTTCTACAGCCACGTGCGGGAAAAGGGTTAAAGTGAAAATTGTGGGATTTAACTTACAATTATTTACAACTAAAGGACTGTGGCTTACAACTTGTTCAGAACGATTTAACAATTTTAGGAAACAGCCGCTTAAAACCTAATTAATCTAATAATTTCAAAATGGCCAATTCACAAATTTTAGTACTTAACTCCAGTTACTTATATTTAGATGACAGCAGCTTACACTTTGACCTATGTTATATAGGATTCAGCCGCAAGGAGGCTGATTTCACACACATTTTATTAAATCATACCTGGTCGATATGATTTCCTTTTTGGCGCCCCCGTTGGATAACTAATTTTACAAACTATTTGTATAATTAATTTACATGTGTGAAATACGGTGGCATGATTTGTTTCAGGGTAGTTTATATTAAAATAATTTTATAGCAAAATGGTTTACCGGAATTAATTTTATTGCCTTCATCGGAATTCACAATATCCTTTCCAGTACGATAGTTACAATATTATAATTTACATTTCATTCACTCTTCCGCAATGTATGTATATATGTGTAGGTACTACACGATTTCGTCGTAAGACGTGTGTTGGATGTGATGCAATTACATTTTGACTGATGTACGAGTAGAATGCTAAGAACTTACTTACCCTCGTCAGCAAACGAAACCCCTCGTGGGAAAAAAAGAAATTTTTATTATAATTTTTTTGTATAAATACGAAAAATTCTCATTATGATAATCTTGAAGAGAATCGGAAGACATTTTAGGTATTAAAATGTATAAAATACGACATGAATTCGAGATTTCGAGTTTTATTAACACATTTATATTGATTTGTATGCACATACGACAGTCGTCGGTAAAGGACAAGCTCATCTCACCCGATTCGAAACGTGTCGTTGTTCGCAGTAAACGTGTTGTTTGCGCATCGAAACGCGTCGGTTTTGTGTGAGGTCTTTTTCTGAAAATAATGGCTCTTGTCACAATCGTTACGATAGTTACAGAAATCACGAGCACAGCACTACCGATATTATCTGATAAATAGTCAATACCTAATAATTGTGATTGGATCGAGATATTAAAAAAAAAGTAATAACAATAATAATAATAAATAAATAACACGTTACGACTCTAATAATATTATCATTGTTAGTATTGTACCTAAATGTAGTACTCCAACAATAATAATAATAAAAATTATTATTATTATTGTTAAAACGATATCATCATAATATTATTTCATAATATTATTATAATACACGTCGTAATGCTATCGTCATAACGATACGAACGTGCGACGGCGACGACGGCGATTTCGATAGGCAAACTAGAGGCACACGGCTAAACGGTCACACGGGCGGGGCGGCGCGGCGTGCGTGTTCGGTTTACGGAACTCGCACGCACGCGAGCTCGTCGCGGCCGCCCGCCACCCGCTGCTCGTGTGTCGATGCGTTGGTTAAGTCGTTATGTTATTGTGTATACGCCGTACGAATCAGCCAAATCATCGGCGGCACCGCATTGTGCTGCGTCCGTCGGTTTCGGTATAATGTTTGGTTAATCCGTCTCGGCTGTCTCTTGCTCTCTCGCCGTCTCTCGCTCGTTCGCCCGCACGCGTCCCCGTGCTTTTCGACGCCCGTCGGCCCGCGCGCACGCTTTTCCACCGCTCGCGCCGGGCCACACTGCACGCGCGCATTCCACGATGACTGGGCGACGATGCTGCGGCCGGATAACCCGACCGCGACAATGCGATAACGACGACGTCTATACGCGTACAACAACAATATCGTATTATATTATTGTCAACGGCCGCGTCGGCGGTGGCGGTCCCGCGCGCCATCACCCTTGAACTTTGGCACGGATCCCCGTCCCGCGTCGCAGTCGATGCCGGTGTAACGGAAAATCCGAGGAGCTGCGGGGCGGCTCGTCTCTGCGGTTCCCACGTCCCCGCACGGCCGTCGTCGTCCCGCGCGACGTCGCGTGTACTTTCGCGACGAGACCCGGCCGGTCGAGACGCGCGCAAACGGCACAGGCCGTTCCGTATGAACGCGCTCGTTCGCGGACGGCGTATACCAGGTGTATGCATAAGTTTTTGCTGGTTTTTAGGGTAAAGAACACACCAAATTTTCAAAGGAAATTAATTTTTTATTTATTCAAAGTATTGACCATCGGATTCTATACACTTCGATCATCTTTTAGGTAAATTATGAATACCTTGCCAGAAAAACTGTTTGTCTTTTGCGGCAAACCATTCGTCAAGCCATTTTCTAACTTCCTCGAAATTTCTGAATTGTTGCTCTGCGAGCGCGTGTCCCATTGATGCGAAGAGGTGATAGTCGGATGGCGCTAGGTCGGGGGAGTACGGCGGGTGTGGAAGAATGTCCCATCCCAAAGTTTTTAAGGTGTCTTTTACTGGTTTTGCTGTATGAGACGGTGCATTGTCGTTTAACAAAATCACTTTGCCATTTCTTATGGCCCATTTACCAAGTTTCTGGATCTTCCCCATTGATCGTAAACGTCTACTTATGGTTTCTTGGGACACTTTTAATGAAATTGCCAATTGCTCTTGAGTTTGAGTGGGGTCATCATCCAGTAACGCCTGCAATTCCTCATCTTCACACTTCTGTGTCTACCAGAGCGTGCGCTGTCTTTTACGTTAAAATTACCTTGTTTAAATTGTCGAAACCATGTCTCACATGTTTTAATCGACGGAGCGTATTCACCATAATGTTTCCACCAGCAAAAGATGACTTTCAACAGCCTTTTTCTTTTGATGAAATCAGAAAATTAGAGCGTGCCGCAAATGTTCTTTTTCAGGCACAAACGATGACATGATTTCTGCACTATACAACACAAACGCTATTGTTTGGCGAACTCAGCACGCGTACGATTGTAAACAAAGGTCTAATAAAGAAAATGACGTAGTATGAAATTCATACGTGGCGTATTTTTCGGTGGCGCTGTCTCGTAATGAAACCGGCAAAAACTTATGCATACACCTGGTAGGATGACTAGCCGCCATTCGACGGTTTTTATGCGACGAAGCCGGGTCGGGTTCTATCTGTCATCGAGATAAAAAATTTGAACTGTTCCGTGTTTACATTGGACTCGAATTATTGGTTTTCAGAGTATTAAAATTTTATAAGTCGCACTTAAGTTATTATTATTATTATTATTTTTTTTTTTTACCTTCCTTTTAACGATAACAACACAAGTATTGTGCGTTTATAGTACGATAAATAATGTTGTAGTATAGGTAGTTAATATTATAACTCATCAACGAATGTGATATTATTGGCGGTGGTGCTGAACCACGTGTCTCACCAAGCAAAAATGCCATCCAAAAACACCTCTAAACGCGTTTTGAATTTATTTTAATTCTTTAATGACGTGACATTTTATAAAAATTATAGTTTATTAATAATTGACGTATTGAAAAAAGAAGTAGCCTAGTTTTAATGTGGGCAACTTTCCATTCGCCCCTCCCTTTAATTCGTTCCTGATATGACGCGAACAATTCTTATAGTTTTAGAATGAAATAAAAATACAGTGAAACCTCCCTTAGCGGACACCTCTGAATAACGGACACCTCCAATTAGTGGACGTTTTTATGTGGATAGGAACATATTCTCCTCCTTTATTTTTCCCTCTGTATAGCGGACACCTCTAAATAACGGACAATATTTCGGCTACCGAGAGTGTCCGGTATTTAGAGGTTTCACTGTATTTAATTCTGCTATTCTTCTTCCTTTAAATCGCGAGAAAAACAAATCAGAGACTTCGACATTGCCATACCAACAATAATGTATAACACGTACTTATAGTGAATTCGCATACCCATATTAATAACAACTTAAAACAATTAGTTAGAAATGATTAAAAGTGCTTTATTTATCATTGTTAATGCCTGTTATGTTTAGTGTAATATCTAAAATATTTTTTGAATTTGTATTATTTAAATATATTTCTCCTGGTATTATTACGGGAATTACTCCAAAATAACAATACGCCTATCCTAGCATATCTACAACACGGTACACACACACATTATGATGTATTACATGAAATTTAAAACAATGATTTTGACCTTTCACAGTTACACGTTACAAACATAATATAGTGATTACATAAAAAATACCTACAGTGCGATCCTAGTCGCGTCCTTTCGTAATTCAAAATCCAAACTACTTTAATGCGATAACATGTATTAACATAAATTATCGATTCACTACCGCCATTTGCACTACTATTTTTATTTTTTTATTGTCATTACTGCAGTGTGTGAGGTGCGTCCAGAAAAAGTACCTACGCGTGTGCCGTATACCTTCTCGACGTCAAGCAGTGCTACGCTGTAGTTATATTGTGTTGCCGTCGTCGACGGAGACGAAGTGTCAAGTGTTTCGTGACAAAGAGAATTTAACGTGTCATTTAAGACGTATGTAATTGTGTTTGGATTTTCACCGGCAGGTACAATTGTCACCCGCTTGTTTTTTTTCTTCTAATCGGTCGTCGTAGATTCGTTATAATATGTTCACGTGTATATAATATATATATATATATATATATATATATATATATATATATATATATATATATAATATATATTTATATATATATATATATATATATATATATAAGGAGAAAATAAGAAAACATATTTTGGGGAAGGAGATTAAGGTGGAAGGAGAAAAAATTTTTCTCAATGTGCGTGTTCGCATAAAAATCCGTTGTCAGAAACAATGAATGTTAGTGTACATTCCAGTAGATCGGATACCCATATGAAATGCGCACTATTATTTTTAAATTAAGATTTGAAACATCACTGAGACTATTTTACGTAAACTCGATTTTAATTTTGACCTTCGCTGTTATGATTATTTTAAAATATATCCTAATTAGTGCACTAATAGATATGATTTATAGATATTATTATCTATATATATTTAAGCATAGTCGGTAAAAACTTACAAATTGCAGAGTCTTGTAGCTTTGTTGATTCCCGTTTGAACCCAAAAAACCTTTTTCACGATTATAATAAAGAATCAATTAAACTGCGTTAAAACTTTATTATGATTAGAGCCAAAAATTAAAATTATTTAAAAAAATGAGACGCGTTCGTCGAAGTCATGGAAAAATGAGTTTATTTCCCTGCGGATCGCGTCCACCCAAGGTCAGTGTAAACACGTATTTGTATTATTTATCTACAACGACCTTGGAACCGTCGTCGGCAAGCGCGACAGTGCCGACAACACGCGCGTGGCGCAGGAGAGTTTGCTATTATCTTTGGCGGTCGGAAGACGCTCGGACGTTCGGGTACAGCCCAAAAACCATAGACCTTTTACTACCTTATACTAAAAAGAGAATAGAATAATTAATAGTTTACAAAAGGTCTGAATTTTGCCTCTTATTATAATATAAATCCGAGCAGATCGAGCAGGCACTTTGAGAAAAATATAAAATTAATATTTGAATTTTCTGTGAATAAATAAACATATTGTACATAATATTTTTATACATGAAGTCAATATTCAAGCTTATAAATTGTTTTCATTTTAAATGTAAAGCAAATAGGTGTTAATAATTTTGTAAGTACTTGTATCGCCATTACGCATGTCTATAATTATATAAAATTATCTGGATATTATATATTTTATAATTAGCTTAAACATTATGCTCATAATAATACATATAGTGTTAAAAAGCTGGTAAGTGAGATAATGGTGGTACAAGTTCGTCCTTCGTCCCTTCGGTCCTCGGACAAGATATTGGTGATGAATGTATTAAGTTTTAAAGAAATGATGACTCATTTCTTTAGTATAAAACGATTCTGAGCAAAGCTTCAGTGTAATATAATATATTATTATTTAAATACTGTTTACGTATTCTACGGTTATTTGTATAATTTTTGGTGAGTTTTTTTGTAATTAAACCCTCATAAAATATTCAATTAGATTAACTCATTTAAACTTCAATTGTTATAACAATTATAACTCATTAGAAATAAACTTAAAAGAAATCAGACAATATCGAAAAAAATCGTATAATAATTTATTAAAGTGTGTATAAAAAAAAATCCTGACTAACGATTTTTGAACTTTTGTTAAGATAATTAGGTAGGTATATGAGTAAGGTCATATTAAATTTTCAGAACTTTTTGTCAAATATTTAAAATTATATTACATAAAAACTTTCAAACAATTTGGTAAATTAAAAGTTCTATATTTAAGTCAAAAGTGCTTTAATTGTTCTGAAAATGTTGTCCAATCTAAAAAAGTATGTATTTGATATTGGATAAAATTTTCAAGTTTCTAGCTTCAATACTTTTCGATTTATGACTAAATACCTAAAATCTAAACAGTGAAAATCTCATTTACGGCGGATTTTTACCGATTTTACCGTTTTTACTCAGTTTTTCGATCGTTATTTTTGATTACTGGAAAAACTATGGAGATTTTGGAAAAATGACCTCTCTAAAGTACCATCTCAGTTCAATTTCGAATCTAAAAAGTTGCTGGACGAAACTTTTGGACAAGGATTTCTATACGAAAAAGTGTTTACAGAAAAAAAATAAAAGAAAAAAAAAAAAAAAAGAAAAAAAAAAAATAAACATCATTGTAAAACCATAAGATCCTTCGCTTCACTCAGAATCTAAAAAAGCTGGTAAGTGAGATGATGGTGGTACAAGTTCGTCCTTCGTCCCTTCGGTCCTCGGACAAGATATTGGTGATAAATGTATTAAGTTTTAAAGAAATGATGACTCATTTCTTTAGTATAAAACGGTTCTGAGCAAAGCTTCAGTGTAATATAATATATTATTGTTTAAATACTGTTTACGTATTTTACGGTTATTTGTATAATTTTTGGTGAGTTATAATAATTTATTAAAGTGTGTATAAAAAAAAAATCCTGAGTCACGATTTTTGAATTTTTGTTAGGATAATTAGGTAGGTATATGAGTAAGGTCATATTAAATTTTCAGAACTTTTTTTCAAATTTTTAAAATTATATTACATAAAAACTTTCAAACAATTTTGTAAATTAAAAGTTCTATATTTAAGTCAAAAGTGCTATAATTGTTCTGAAAATGTTGTCCAATATAAAAAAGTATGTATTTGATATTGGATAAAATTTTCAAGTTTATAGCTTCAATACTTTTCGATTTATGACTAAATACCTAAAATCTGAACAGTGAAAATCTCGTTTACGGCGGATTTTTACCGATTTTACCGCTTTTACTCAGTTTTTCGATCGTTATTCTTGATTACTGGAAAAACTATAGAGATTTTGAAAAAATGACCTCTCTAAAGTACCATCTCAATTTAATTTCGAATCTAAAAAGTTGCTGGACGAAACTTTTGGACAAGGATTCTATACGAAAAAGTGTTTACAGAAAAAAAAAAGGAAAAAAAAATAAACATCATTGTAAAACCATAAGATCCTTCGCTTCACTCAGAATCTCAAATAATACAATTTATTAATATTATATAATAGCACTACAAATAATTGAACGTGAAATCAGAATAGTTGTAATCGCGTACGCTATACAACGGCATACGGAATTTAATCTAATCGGATTTCAACCGGATTTAATATAATTTAATATATTATAATATTGTATTATATTAATTTAATTTAATATAATAAAATATAACCATTACTACAAATCTAGAAATAAGAGTTTTTACTTTAATTAATAATGCTGTAATATACTGATGAATAAATAAATATGAATATGTATATATATATATATATATATATACATATATATAATATATATAAACATTTTTTTTTTGAGGAGAAACACTACAAAACCCAATAAATTCATATTTCGTTATATAACACAATGAAAAATACATAATTGATATGCAACGTACAAATACAGTTTTGGTTATAATTTAATTAAATTGGTTTAAATTCACTTGTGTTTTCAATTCAACTTCCAGCAACAAGTCATTATCCTTATGACGTTGTCGCCACAAAAGCTCACATTTATTGGAATCTAATAATTCCCATCTCGTACCTCATTGTTTTTTTATGCTTTCTCTTCGCCAGAAACCATAAACTGAAAAACCATAAAAAAAAAAATAAATAAAAAAATAAACATCATTGTAAACCATAAGATCCTTCGCTTCACTCAGAATCTAAAATAATGATAGAAAAAATTAATTTTGGAAACTTAATTTTAATAAAAACCACGTACGTCAAAGTTGTTAATTTAAACGGAATTCAGTTAAAGATTGTATATTTCGTGTATAATATTCATTCAACTATAGATAGATTATGTTTGATTTAATCTATGAATTCTTAACGTATGGCCTACGGACTCTTAAATGATTTGTAAAAAGACTATACTATAAGCGTTCATTATTCAGTTGATTTTTTTTGTCTATTTCGTAGCAACTTTATTTTAGTAAATTGTACTGATCGTTAATTTTTAATCTTAATGAATAACTTTCATACTCGTAATCACAATTTAAATTTTAATTTAACATTAGTATTAGATACTGTATTATTATAGTATCATAGTAAAACACCAGAAGTACATAAACATATTAGGTAGTTACAAATTATTCTAACGTACTAAACAGTGATTTCATATGAAGCAATACAGTGTATTTTTTTTTTTTTATCAATATTTAACAAAAATTATTTTAGAGATAGAATTTTGTGTCTATTTTTATACACAAAAAAGTAACGTATGTATTTTTACCTTTAAGTGTACTTGTGCAAATTGAAATAACATAAAATATATAATATAATTTTGATGAAGTACACGTTGTAAATTTTTTATTTAGAATTTACTAAAAATCTTACAAATGTGTGACTAACAAGTTATACTGAAGTATTATGCATATTGTATATAATATTCATATCATTATACATTTATGCACCATAAAATATGAAATAACAAACAGAAAACAAATCAGTGAAACATTTTTTTGAGTTTACGATAATTCGAAAAACAAATTTATTTTTATTTATATTATACAGACGTAATTAAATTTATCAGACTTGCATTTTCTATTGAAGTTAAAATTCACTAGGTGTAGAACAAAGAGCGAGATTAGAGTTATATTAACTCCATCAATATATGTATGGCATTTAATTGTTTACCTTCACAGATTTTGTATTCAATTAACGATGGTAGGTATACACATGCCAATATCAATATAAATTATTTGATTTATTAATTTAAGTATTTGATACTTTGGATATTCGTTTTACATGTTTCGAATTATTTAATTTAACATTAACTTAAAACATCTGAAGTATTCCATATTCTTAAAATATTCTAGTAACGTCAAATATTGTTTTATTTTATGTTTATTCTACAACCGGTTTTTTTAATTTTAATTTTTAATTCATACTTGTTTTATGATTGTAATTTATTTAGATTATGTATATTACCTTGTGTTTTTTTCTACAAAAAATATCTCATGATCCAAAAACCCTATGACAATATTACGTCAAATATTTGCTTTCGAGAATACTTCCTCGCTAGATAGTGCCTTAGTTGTAACAAATAACAATGAGTCTATTTTTAATTTAAATTGAATAGTAGTGATACTGTCAACGAAAGAAAACCAAGAAACTCAAAACCGCACACATTTCTCAACGTCGCGTCGAACGGCCTATTTAACATGCATATTGTAGGTATGTAAGAACCGAGGAACATAATTCAATGACGTCGGTGGCCGTGCAAAAAATTATGATATAGTTTGGAATTGTTTATGCAATTATTGTATTTGAACGTCTTCGACGAGTTCCTTTGTTTATTTATAATACTACACGTATATCCGTGAACACATAAAAAAACGTACGCGCACCGTTATTGCAATTGAGTCATTACGAAATACGATTGTGTCGTCGTCATTTTCGTAGGTGTATAATATGTATTTTCAGTACGGTCTACGGAAGTGGCCCCATCATTGATTTCCTGTCATAATGATGAATGAAGAGTGAATATCTGATTTGGCGAGTTCCTCAAACACATTTCGCATTGACAAGTAGCATATAGCTTCTGCCTTCGTACAAAATAAAATCGTAGTTGTGTGTGTGCGTGCGTGTGTGTGTGTGTGTGTGTGTGTGTGTGTGTGTGTGTGTGTGTGTGTGTGTGTGTGTGTGTGTGTGTGTGTGTGTGTGTGTGTGTGTGTGTGTGTGTGTGTGTGTGTGTGTGTGTGTGTGTGTGTGTGTGTGTGTGTTGTGAGTACCAACAGTGTATTATTGTGAATGTCGGAAAGAATCGACTTGGATATTTTATTAATCGCAGTAACTCTCGTTAGATTTGTTTCTTCCTGCACACCCGCGTAACGGTAAATTATAAATCTTAGTCATATTATTGCAGCGACATATTATAACCGAATACAATGGTCCGTCATGAATTTTAAAATATTATAATTTTTGCGTTATTCTTATGAATTATAATCGTAGATATTGTACTGCATTGAAATATACCATTGACGTATATTGCAAGATAGGTTTATAAGAATAAGGAGCTCTGCAGTACTTACTGTAACTAGAAACTATAATATAATTGATAAAAAAAAACACCGAGAATATAGGTAGGTACAATAGGTATAATACTTTAAACAATAATTTTTCTTCGTTCAGCCGTATAATTTATATAATTATATATAAATATATATATGTATATGACTGGTCCAAGTTTTTATTGCGAAAAATGTATACACACATGGTAACCCGCTTGCATCGTTCTAAATTATAACAATATCACATTGCAGTATTGGTGGGAAGGTTTTATGGCACACTCCGACCTGTCGGCCTAATAAAATATTTAAAATTATTAATGAATAATGGTTAAAACCCTATTATTCACTACATTGCTCGGTCGACCGTAATGTGCATTTGGTCTCATAAAAAATTCAACGAGTTCTTGTTTGGGCACCAGTGCTTATTATGTGTGTGTGTGTGTGTGTGTGTGTGTGTGTGTGTGTGTGTGTGTGTGTGTGTGTGTGTGTGTGTGTGTGTGTGTGTGTGTGTGTGTGTGTGTGTGTGTGTGTGTGTGTGTGTGTGTGTGTGTGTGTGTGTGTGTGTGTGTGTGTGTGTGTGTGTGTGTGTGTGTGTGTGTAATATAAGGCAATTGTCAATAGGTTAGGGTTTGACAGTTAGACCATCGTGTATAACACAACGCGGTGTATACACCGTACGCGCGTAAATGCAAACGTATCTTAAGTATTTTTACGGCCAATTATTACTGTATTACTGTATATACTGCACACTCGTATTATGTATAACGAAGAGTGTTTTTATCATGGCGACGGGCACTGCTATTAGTGTGTATACGTTTTTTTCCCCTTTCCAAATCGTTTTTAAGACGCGTCGCGTCCGACGTACGTCGTTTTGTTATATTTACACGAAGGAATAAAACAACTCCGTAAGACGATATAATAAAATGTATTAGAGCAGAATGTCGCCTGTGTATATAATAATGTCGATTGTTGAGTATTATGATATTATAATCATCGTTTTGCGTTACTGTCGTGCGAACTGACGAAACGCGTACGCGCGCAGAGACGCTTGCGTGTGTGTAAGTTTATACAGGGTGCCTGAAATTCACACGATGTGATATAAACATATATAAGGCGTAAATTTTAATTTTTTTTTAAATTTTTTGGTTTTTTTATACGGGTATGATCATAATCAACATGTTTTACATAATATTAGAAAATATAATACTTTGATTGGGACATTTTGATGCTCAAATGCTTATTATCGAACCAACATTTTAAAGAGGTATTAGCATACAACGTTTATTAAGAGTGTCCCTGCTTTCCTTTCTGCTTTTCTCAACTTTACTTTCTTAAATCTCTGTTACTATTGGTCCAATAAGTTGAAGAGTAAAATTATTCTCTTTCGTATTATTATATTAATATTGATAGCTATTTTGGAAAAATAAAAAAAAATTTTAAAAATCACCTACATGTATAAAAATACTAAAAAATAATTTTTTCATACGAATTCAAACCTAATAGTGTTTTAAAATATTCATAAGGATGTTTTTAATATTTATTGTCCAGAGCTAAATATCCATGTGAAAACATTCTGTGCATAGTACATTATACACATACTGTATGAAGTACCTATATAAACAAAGATACGTTTCTGACTTAAATACTCTGCGTCATGTAAACGTTACGAGGAGAATACTGACTCTGTTTGGCGTACGGGTAAATAAAAACGTTTCGATTCGCGATTAAATTGATTTTGTACGCGTGGATTTGATTTAGCGTCACGTACGTATTACGCGTTTATTGTTTCGTCTATAAAGCACAGACGTAATGTTTGCAAAAACGAGCTCCACAGGTTCTTGCTGACGTACAAACTGCACTGTTTGCTCAGATCGACTGAGTGTATACACTTCGTTTCGCAGCATGTAATCGCACTTTTTTTATTTTTCAACACCTGTTAAGTGTGTATTTGAAATAAAACACGGCTCTTATGTTTTGTATCACTGTGGTCCATTTGGGTACTGCTGTAGTAATATTCATTCACATGAATTCCCAACCTCCCCGAACGAAACAATAATAAAAAATAAAAAATAAATAAAAGTTTATTTGAAACGATGCATTCAAACGTACAACGAGTTCAAACTTCAAAACGATCGGTATTTGCCAACTATTTGTTCGTACGGCCACAATACGAAAATGAAATATGTGATCATACACGTGGTCTTATAAATCATACGTTAATATTATATACTGATGTATTATTTATTTTTATTACAGGTATTTTCAGATTTTCATCGAGTAACGCAGAGCTAGTGTACTCGAATCTGGCGGCCATGGTCAACTCGTCCGGCGCTTCTGGTCCACAGCAACAGGCGGCCGTGCTGTTCCGGTTGGGACAACTGGGCCGACAACTGCAGGCGTCCGGGCAACAACCGTTCATACTGCCCA
The DNA here is from genome assembly GCA_027580255.1 of Therioaphis trifolii. Lineage (NCBI taxonomy): Eukaryota > Metazoa > Arthropoda > Insecta > Hemiptera > Aphididae > Therioaphis > Therioaphis trifolii. Next base: position 14,545,933 of record CM050409.1, on the reverse strand, counting down.
TGCCGAATCCGCCAGCGGCGCACCAGACGCCCGCCGATCTCAGCAGTAAATCGTCGCGAAACAAATCCGAAATCCAAAATCCTTAGACGACAATGCTTTCGGCCGTCCGATGTCCAAGTAGTACGATAATCGGCGCTTCATGTCGTGGAAAGAACGCGGACGGGATGAAACGCCTCTCTGATTACAAAACTATGTTCAGCGTGCTTACATCCGTTTTTTCTAAATGGCATTTGAGTCACAAGTGCAGTCGTGTATTCATACATACAAGAACACAAATTGTTCGCTTTATTTTTGCGTCCTTTAATTACTTTTTTTTCCTAAATTCAAGCAATGTATATTGTATATAATATACCTATAAATAAACAATGTACACGCGCGCGATAGCGTTTCACGTATGATATATGTTATTATTATTATTATTATTATCATAAATTATTGTCCTAGACGTTTTTACGTCAAGTCTTATCGTATGTGCGTGTTTTTACGTGTGTCGCAGCCCGCCGAAACGCGTGCGCGTGCACATTTCTCTGCGAATTCGGTTTATAGTGTTTATACAACATAATACATTGTGCGTACGTTTGTATTTACGCCGAGACTTTTATCTACGCCTAGACAAGGTAAGAAAACACTATAAACGCAGTCCTGTAATCATCCCGAGTTTTCATACCGAACACACGCCGTCTGATCGTAATATTATGGTTCATACCGTTTACCGCGTAAAACTTCACCACGCAACGAGAGCCTTCTAACCTTCAAACACTTTATTCCCTAGAATCTAGGTAATCCTCGGGCCGTGGTGAGGTTCAAAAATTGTATAGTCTACCAATGCAAAAGTTCTCAAAGGACTCCCTTGAGTGCATATATCGTCGTTTTAACGTTAAATCCTATACACTAAGAGTGTTGCCATAATATGGCGGAGGACTGTGGTCTGCGTCCGGACTGTGAATACATTTTCCCATAATTCCGCAAACGTTAAAACACTTTCAAAGAAACACAATTTTAGAATTTTTTTTTTTAAATAATAGCAGAAAATAGGTGGTGTATTTTATACTGTTGAACTGTTTTTGCTGTAATACGTAATTATAAGCGTGTACAAATGTTACGGACCACGTGTATTATATAGACTTTAAATGTAAAATGTAATACACTAATACGTATGAATAAAAAGTTTCATATTATAGCCTTAGCACAAAAATTAAATGTCATGACGATCAAAGTTATTAAAACATGATAACGAAAGTTTCAAACTTTCATTTTTTGTCGTATGTGTTGTAATCACATCTATTATATAAGCATTTACTGACTTCTAATTATGATATTAATTTAGTACAATACGTAAAACGATGCTTGGATTTTAATAATGTATTGGCCGACCTATGTAAGACGATCACGGTCATAATAAAAATTTAAAAAAAAATTATGATTCAATAGTGTTATTAATTGTATTTAATCCCATTTAAATCTTATGCATTTATGTGTCGTTTTTATTAAAAATTTATCAATACTCAAATAAATCATTTCACGTTTTTCACATTAAGATCTATCTTTTGTGTTTCGTTGATCAAAAAAATAATATTGTTTTACTAAAAATGCATGTTTTTGATGATGTACATTTTTTTCCTGCTAACCGTTTACGGTACGAATGTAGACGTGCGAATGCCTACTGAATAAAATTATAACAAAACAATTTATTTCACAGACTGAAACACGTGTGAAACTAACGACTATGTCCATAACTATGGCTTACATTTTATAATTTATTCAGTATAATTCACAAAAGTATGCGCACTTTAAGGCAGATCACAGCTCTTTATAAACAAATTCTATTATTATTTTTTTTTTATTTATATGAGTGTGCGATGTGATCGCCAAGCTGTTCAAAATCTTATTAAACTATGCACACTCATATTTTAAAAAATCATTTTAGTCATTAGTTTATTTTCCTAGAATATTACGTAAAATCTTGCGATTATAACACTGGCTAATAAATTAATACATACGATTAAGGACGAGGACAATTTTTCATATAATATGCGTTACAATTTACAGCGTACTGTTTAAAACTATTATTTTTTTCGAAGAATATCTAAATTTTGCTTTCATAGATATATAAAACATGGAACAATATATTTTTGGTGTCCATATTTGTATTTTCTGCTATTTTATAATATATTTTGTGGACAAGTCGTTTAAATTTATTTTATGGAATTATTTTAATTGTAAATAATACTGAATAGTATAATTCGAAATAATTTATGTACGGGTTTTTTTTCACTAGTCACTACCATTAAATACCGAATTCTAAAAATGACATTCACCAAATCAGTTGATATTATTTAAAATGGTCAAAATCGTTAAATTATTTAATATTTCATGAAACTTTAATTTTAACATTTCATATAGATAGATATTCGCATGTATATTTAACATTATAATTTACTTAAATCGTAAAAAATATACGTTTAAACAAAAATAACATAAAAATTCAAAAATAAGATATTGGATCAATTTCATTTTATAAGAAGTACTTCATTATACAAATATCCAGTGTTTGGCTTCTTACGACATGAGTTTAATATACAAATCTAAAAATATACATGCATAAATAGTTTCAAATGAGCATGTACACAATCTCGAGATAAATATGAAGTATTTAAAACTAAGACCAACACTTGTAAAATGAGTTGTTCCTTTTCTTCTACCACTTCCACTTTTCTTTTTGTTTGTCTTACAATTTGAGAACTATGATATATATTTTTATTTTTTTTATACTTGACCAAAAGTTAATCTATTTTTGTTTTAATAATAATAATGTTGAACATTTATTTAAAGTGTTATTTTTGATTGTATGTAAAATGTCTGAGTATGTTATACATTGTAAATATTGTTTAATTATTAACAAAAGTATTTTAAATGTATACTTTGTCGACTATGTGCATAATATTAATAATGAAATTCTTATTTGTTATTTTTATGTATATTTAATAACTTACCATCAAAATAAGGATTACACATATTGTAAATTGTTGTCTCCTAACCATGTTATGTAAAACAGAAATCGACTTAGACAAATATTCGGTGTTTTTTTTATATAATATTTGTTTGTTCTGCGACTGATTATTTTTGTACCTAATTAACAATATGTTTAACATTTTGAACCGATATTTATAATATTGACTTTGTTTTCTATAATGTTTTTATGAACGCTGCAATATAGTTTATTTATTCAATATATTATCGTATCGCTGGTGTTTACAACATTACCGACGTGCTGAAATCCTCAGCTCTTGCCCATAACCGCGTATTATATTCTGAAATAAACATGCAATCAGAATAAATTGATAAATTTCATTACATTATTGATCAAAGGGAAAAAGCGTGTGCAAAAATTTTCATACGCTAGATAGTTATAAACAGGAAAATAAAAACCATTATACAATGTCAAGTTAATTTATAGTTATTACAAAATTGTTTCGTATATATTTAAAAGTAATGATAATAATACTATTATTGTTACCTTTGTCGTAGATACTCATGATATGTAATAAAACGATGCATATTCATTGAACATCGTGCGTATGTCCGTAGAACAAGATTGATCAATTGATTAATGGCACACATCAAATATGATCTATTTCATACTTTAATTTATAATTGAAAAATAATTTTATTTTATTGTTATCATTACTATCATTATGCCTGCTTTATGAATACTACACCAATTCCGTTCGTGTTATCATTTTCAGTTAAATATTATATTACATAAGTAATTGTCCTAATATAGGCTTCGGCTTAAGACTATATTAGTGTCGTAAATTGTGGCGTGGGCCGTTAAAACGTGTACAGGAAATTTTTTTCAAGCGTCGGAATATCTGACTTGTAGTTGCGCTAGCGCGACTCAGCTCAAAAACCGATCACCCTGTGCGTGTCACGCGGCGCGGCATTTTATATGTTGACATTTCATTCAATTGATATCATATCGACGTTCAACGATATTATTACATTATTACCGCGTGTTTTATGTTCACCCATTATATACTGACACACACACACACACACACACACACACACACACACACACACACACACACACACACACACACACACACACACACACACACACACACTCACACATTGTTTTGAATAATGCTCGTTAAGGATTTGCACTCGATAACCATTATTGGCGTGTCATATGTTTTTCCGTGTACGGCACACAAACACAAGTGTAAGCAAGCCGTATTTTCACCGACAATAATAATACATTATTAATACGAAAGCCCCCACCCGCTGCGAGGCGATGTAATGTTTTAAGTATCCCTGAGGTCTTAGGTCCCCGTGCGTCGAACGAAACGCGCTAGATCAGAGATGTTCGTCCGGCTACGGGTGTATAGTATCTCGCAAGTCGCGTTTAATACGTTTTCTGTAAATACGTCACTCTGTTATTATTATTATTATTAGTATAAAACACGAACGATACCACGCAAATTTTTGTCCGGCTGTATTATTACGTGCGATTAGTCTACAATTATCTCCGACAAATGCACAAATTAATACCTACGTATTAAACTATTTTATCACAACGGGTCGTTTGATTACGGTTTATCTTCGAATCTATATACGCGTAGGTATCCAGCAGAAATGTATGAAACGAGCAAGAGTTGCACATCGCTGGAATATACGCAGATCAATACGATATAAAAAGTCGTTCCGGTCAAGCATATTTTGTGAATCCGTTCATATTAAGAATTAAGATCGATGTCCACGAAGTACAAATATTTCGACAAATGATCTCGACTTTGAGTTTAATGTGCAATGCAAATCGTTCGACTGCGTTTATAATATATATATGTATAATACACACACACACACACACACACACACACACACACACACACACACACACACACACACACACACACACACACACACACACACACACACACACACACACACACACACACACACACACACACACACACACACACACACACACACACACACACACACACACACACATATATATATATATTTATTTATTTATTTATTTATTTATTTATTTATTTATTTATTAATTTATCAATAACTAATTTGAAACATTTTACAAATAATACGATATAATATGTGTATATAATTGTTCAATAAATCTTCAAGAAAAAAAAAATTACAAATTATATGTTTTAGGTGTAATGTACAGTGTAATACAAATTATACGAGTTAATTCGTCCCGGCTGACGTTATAACAATTGCGTTTTGCAAAAAAATAACAGCAATTATTAGCGCACGTAGGTCTATATACTTAAGTATACATTTTAAGAATTCAAATACTCTGATGATTTGTTTTCAAATAGTCACGCGCAAAGAATTCTAGCCAGATCCTTTGGAATGCCATCAAAACATATCTACATTATACTATATCTTTGTTATAGACCGCAATACATAATAACAATATTACGATGAGTATTATCCGAGAAACGACGCTCGTACGTCTTAAACAAATATACTTGTACAGCTTATAGAGTACTAAAAAGGGAAGCATAATATTTGCGCTATTTTAATTTGTACAGTATAATACAAAACGAACACTTAAAGTAATTGTTAAAAATTAAACAACTACAACAATAACAATGATATAAAATACGTTAAAATATTAAATCCGAATTCGATAAAACGATAAAATTTTATTTTTTTAAGATTCTACCGCTCCGTCTTCTGCAGTATTCTCCGCCAACGTGTCGTCAGTGCTCATTCTGTTGGTGCTGTTGTATCTAGGCCGCATCAATGTTTTAGCCGACTCTATCCTCTGGCTTAGTATCTAATCAAGAAGACATAATTAGTATAAAATGCACACGATAGAAGGTTAAAAATCGAGTTATTTATTTTTCCCGTTTGTAACAGAAATATTTACTACAATTATTATTATCGCTGCAACGAAGGAAACACGTACGCTGCAGTCATCGATTAAATTATTACTGTTTCAAAAATTTAATCATTAACCCGCAAAATCGATATCGAAATAGCGAAGTATGTAGCTACGGCTTGTTATTACTTTAGCGATTGAAAAAAAAGTAATTTCATCGTGGACAAACGAGCACATTATAAACGTCCGTTAACGTACGCCGTATATAACAAAACTATTTTTCTTTTTTTTCTCTTTGTCCGTTTCGAAATCTCATTTGCTGCCTGCAATACATGATTTTAATCGATCCACCGATAATATGTGTTTTATTTTATATTTAATAAATAATGAATTATGCTCGCGTCAATTATGTTTTTATACGTGGTGTCCGTTTTTTTTAGATTAATTAGAAATTTCATTTTTTTCAAAGCGTCTTCTTAAAAAAAAAAATTTTAAAAAAATCGGTAGTTACACCATATTCGAAACCGCTTTTGAAGGTTTAACCTATATACAACATATATGCTTTTATATGTAATTAATTTAATTCATAACTCGCCCTGTTGACAGTTGAAATTGCGTCACGCACGCACGCGGAATACATATTCTACGTGTCAATTAATTATTATTATCGCGGTAATAAGTTCGCAAATAAAAATGTGAATTCGTTAAGAGCCATCGTATAATATTAAGATAAATATTCTATTGCGGTAAACATTAAATATACATACATATGATGTACAGCAATACATAATTCAAAATGCACCGAGCGTATCGTCGTATAATCATATCAATATAAACAAATATATACGATACGTGCGGTTATAACAATATATTCTAAATACAATTTCTCGAGGATGAATTGATATATTATACGTATGAGCGCGTGTTGAAGGTACTCTATTCGTATGAAATGTACGGACATTTATACGCACACACAACTACACGAGAATGACTGAAACGTGTATTCATTCAACGGCGAGTTGATAATATGTAAAAATCCACAAAAGAAGCGTTTAATCAACTCAGCGCACAGCGATTAAGTCGCCAAATGAGATCAGGCAATCAGTGGCGCGCTCACGGAAAGGAATGACTGATGAGGATGTAACATTTCCCCTTTGGTGCTTTTTTTTATGTATTGATTTATTATTTAGCATAGAAAAACTGTAAAATGTATTATCAAAATAAAAATGCATGTTTTCAAAATTCGTTTCCGTAAGATTTCAAATATTTCGTGTTAGAATTCGATTTCAGTAAAATACATAGTAAAAAGATGCATGTATTACTCATAATCCATAGACCTTCTATAGTATATGACTTCTATCACGAAAAAGATTTACGATGACATATTTAAACTTATCACGGGTCTGTAACTGATCAAAACATCATACTGTTTCCTTTCAAAAAAGTTCATGGCGCCACTGAATAAGATATTTATAAATTTAAGACTATTCAAAATATTTGAACGAAGAAAAATGTTCATAATTCACTTTTATGACTTATAGGTATATTAACGCGGCAAATGTTCCGAGTAAAAATATATTATACAATATATATATATATATATATATATATATATATATATATATATATATATATATATATATATATATATATATATATATATATTGTTGATGAGTGAGGGGAAGGACTGAGGAATGAGCGTTAACGTGTAATTATACAGTAAGAGTCCAATTAGAAAATATCGACGATTTCTGAAATTTTTTTTTTTTTGTTCATAAATAGACGGTAAAAAAATTACATTGGTATCCTGTGTTTACAGCCGTATTGATTGAAAGATTTTAAAAACTTTAATTGATTCAAAGAATAAACTTTTCAGACATTGGTATTCTTGCATATTACGAGTATATCATTTCTATTCGATGTACATATTAAAAGGCAAAGTCTTGAAGTGTTGGATAATTTCCCGGATAGCATGTTGAGTTCGACAGCCATTAATAAAAAAAATACCCATTTTGTACCATATATAACGCCACGAAGTCCGTATTTATCCGTTTTATTATTCATAAACCACAGGCCTTTAAAAATGAATTGGTAAATATTGGCAAGCAACGGGCATATAATTATAATATACTGTGAGGCGCGAGAGTCGCGGACGATTTGAGTCGTGTAGGTCGCTGCGGCACTCTTCGCTGTACGACCTTATATTATTATGTAATACTAAATACGATCGTATCACCTGCTGACGTCTCTGTTCGGCTTCGGCCAGTTTCTCCGTCAGCATCTCGCGAGTCAACGGCGGCGACTGTTGTCCCTCCAACATTCTCAGCCTCTTCGGCGGATGTTTCTTCACCAAGCTCTCCTCGTCGTCGGTCAACGGGACGCTAAACGCTATGGCTGCTCGGATGAACAGACATACACACACGCGCATCATAATATTATCAATACAGTATGAAGTAAAAAGTATAGATCGAAAAAAAAATACTAAAAAGCGTACGTGTGACGAAAATATGATAATTTCACATTGATAATTTATATTTAATTCCATATTTTAATCATATATTCGTGATGCGCTTTGCCTACAGACAAATATATGTATATATCATACGAAAATACATTTTATTTTAGTTAATTGATCGAATTTAACATGATATAACGTAAATAATATAAGTACTTAGAATACTTTTATTTATTATTACTCATCTGGGTATTGTAAAAACTGTGATCATTATACTGACTAAATTTGACATAGACTTGGGGCTGATTAAAAAAACAGTCGTTAAAATTAAGATAATAAATTCCGAGGGAACTTATAAATTAGGTAATTATTCAAGTTATAAATCGAATTTTCAAAAACAAAATCAAAATCTTTCAAATAATTAAAAATGAAAATATGTCGAATACAGAGCACGTAAAAATACAACGTGATAGTAAGTACATACAATTTATATAATAATATATACAGTATGTTTCAGATCTATAAAATTGCAACATAATGTTAAAGTATCCATTAAAAAAATGATTAACTGTTAAATTTATCAAATTGATCCAAAACAACCTGTATTTATGCCTTCTGCTGCCATATATTCAAAATTACAATCAGCATTCGGAACTTTAGATATTTTATACTTTTGTTAATTAGCACAAAATATAACATAGTAGTATATAAACATGTTACAAAAGCTAACATTTCAAACTCAAATTCTGAACTAATGTATTTGTGCTGCATATTTCACAGGTTTCTTAGCGATATTTTATTAAATTTTAGTTTTAAAACTCGAAATCTCTTAAATCTCATCTAATTATTAAATGTCATCGACGTCAGAGGATTTCCATAATTGAGAGGCCTTCTTCTCCGTGTATTTCCCTGTTTGTTTGTACATATATATTTAAAAAATTGAATTATTATAAAAAATTACAGATTTTAAAAAAATTTTTAAAAGTTTTAAAATAACCTTTTCTTTGTTTTTTGGATACCCGAATAAATTGAAAAAAAATAAAAATTAGCAATTAAATTGTCTGTATTATAGAAAAATATGTTTATTGTATAGATTATATTTTTTTTCTCAGTGTCTGTCACAGAGTAAAATTTGGCCTCCAGTGTAATTTACATAAACAACAAACATACACACGCACATTGATTATTTTTGAATGCATCAAACAAAACATTTATAGAACATACATTTTTCATTTTTTTTCAAGTTTGATGTGTTTTAAGATAATATGTATCATAGAGTTTGTGATGATGTATTTAGTGCTTTTAGTTCCAAATCCTGGTTATAATTAAAAAATTTAACATGATTCTAACGTGATGGTAAGTCCAATCTCAATTTGCCCATTTCATCCTCCATGGGTGGCATCGCCATCGTCGAACCTCCACACCCCATACTTTAAAATAACGCAAAATCTAACAATAATAATATCGCGTATAAATCGTGTAACTTTTCACCGATGACGGAGAAAAAAAAACGAACCGCACTGAAAACGTCAACGGTTTACATAATCGAATTCGGCGCTTTTAAACGTTGTACTAACCGTGAGTGGGTCTAAGTGTTTGAATATAAAGGCGCCAAGCACGTGTTGGGAAGGGAAGTTGGGACAGGCGCGTTGCTATCCGTATTACCCTTGCCCCAAAGGTTATGGCCAAAAATCGCACGCCCATTAGTTTTTGTTTCGTTTTTTCAGTTAAAAAACACATTTCGTTGACCCCGCGCAAGGGCACAAGAGTACAACTAGTCGCGATATTTCATTTTGTTTCCAACAACTCGATACGGAACTACCGTAAAAATAAACAATTACGTAATAGGTATACGTATACGATCATCCGTAAACGATCAACGTGTCGCCGAGGACAAAGAAAAGGGCGATGTCCCGTATCTACAGTGGGTCGTTAAGTTAAAGTTTATTTTGTCCGTCCAATAAAAACGTCAAAAGTAAAAAGGAATATAATACATTTGTTACTCTATTACAGGCAATTACTCGGTTATAATTGTTACTTATTGCAGTCAATCGCATCATGAATAATTCATGTATAAATATGTAAGTAGAGGAACCTCTTAAAAGAAAAATAGTTAACTATGACAGTGATATAATTGCGTATGATAATTTCGAGCTGAAAAGTACCACGAAATTACGAGAAAAGTATAGATACCTATTTGGTAAGTAGGTATGTAAACTATAATTTTTGTGACTAAGTATAGTCTCATTTTTCTGAACCTGCAAATTTGAAACACACATCAACACTGCAATACAACTATCATTGTGAATTCGTGTAGTATCTCAATACTCGTTTATTCATCATAGGTATACGCACAGTGCGATCGTCGAATAAAAATTGGTTTGTTCGTAAAAGTGACTTTCGCATTTCACACTGTAATCTTTTAACAATATACGCGAGCGCGCTTTATCGACTTGTGCCGACATCTAATTTTTCCTACATTTTCCTTATAGATTATTATTAATGAATAGTATGTGTGTACATCATTCCTAATACGATATTGTACATGCAATGAAAACTCACCATACTATCGTATTAGTGTTACTCAATCGTAAATTCCCCGACTATTATCTTTCGTGATTTCATTTTAAAAATTTTAGTTTTCAGTTTTGGAGAAACTTCAAGGACATGTTATCATCAATAAACAACCAGTAATTAATAAATTAAATAAACAAAACAGTAATATTTGTATTTGAATCAATGCTTATTAGCAATGACCGATAAAATAGAAACTGTTATGGTTCCAAACGTTTTGTCTATTAGAAAACCAAATCTATACTTAATACTTCAGGTACCTGGCCAGTAACTCCATGTGATTAGTCGAATGTGAACAGAAATAGTTGGTCTAAACGCCAACGAGCTAATCTGTATTCTTGGTATTTATGTTTACGTTTATTTGTATTTTTATTTTTTCGGTACTCACGCCCGGGAGCTACGGAGGCATTAGTTAGTAACTATAATAGTTACGTGGTCTTGTTTGCTACATCATATGCAAATAGCAAATACCGAGGTTTAACGTTTTGGGTAAAAATACGCCTAATGATAATATTTTCGAGCGTCATATTGACGATATTTTATTGTGCGTTGAAATTAAGTCTAAAGGAGCCTGGTGTTCATGATATGACCCATACGTGTAAAAAGCGTACCAAAAGTAGTTGGTGTACCCACCAAATGTCCATCGTTTGATTACGGTTTTCATCGCGTTATATACTTTTATATTGTACTATGCCAGTGCTACTCAAACGATAGGTCACGAATCACTAGAGAGGGCCGAAGCAACATTCGGGGGGCAATGAAAATTTTTGCTTTTTAAAATTATTAATGATATAAATAGGACTGTATCCATTACATACACAAATATTACATCATTAAATTGTTTTTTTAGAAAAATGTTTCGTCGCTGTAAAACCATGTGAGTCGCGATAAATTGTCAATGGGAAATTCGGGCGGTAAAGCTAAAAAGATCGAGATGCGTTGCACCACGCTGCTTTCGCAGAGACGTTAACGCGCCACCGCGTAATCACTGCGGCCGGCCCGATACGGTTGAAAAATTTCGGCAAGTGCAGGTTTTTCGACGAATAATAACGTTTGTTGGTATACACAGAGGTTGATATACACGCGACACGTAAACACACGAACTTACATTCATGTGAACATTATGAGAACGGAGAATAATAGTCGCGGTACATGCGCGTGAGGAGCTGCTGTAGCGCGTGGTACACTCGCGGCAGGTCTCGCGTGGCCCACGGTACCTGTGCCATAACACATAAACATATACCCGTCGTACATGCGGAAGGAACGACACGACTTGGTGATACGGTGGAGGCAAAAACGGAATCCTTTCCGCTATTAATCTCTGCGGGCTTTCTGGTCTCTCGCGCGCGCGTGATGTATAGCGCTCCGTGATGCGGTTCCCATACATGCGCGCACATACACACACACACACACACACACACACACACACACACACACACACACACACACACACACACACACACACACACACACACACACACACACACACACACACACACATGCACTCACACGACTCTTTCGTCACACGATCCGGCCGTCCGGGATTCTATACGCAACGTCGGCGACGTAAATGTACTCGTATACATACAACAATATGTACTCGTATACAAACTATGACTGCGTACCTATATAACCTACCTCCCGAGTATTATGGATAATACACTATAACGCGAGTCAGTACAAGGTGTATAACTATATATAAAATATACATCTTGTAAAACGTATGTAAAACGGCACTTTTGACAACACGACGACGATTGTGTGCTGCACTGCAATGCCTGCGCGCGCAACTTCACCGCTGCTACTAATCGCTTCGTTTTTCTATTTGAAAAAATAAAAATAAATAAACGCCGCACACTATTCATATTCTATACGTATATATCATAATGTATGCGATTTCACATACGTGATCTTGTCGAAATCTGAACTATTTCTCCAGCGATTGTATCACGAATAGGTATACATCACAAGTTTACCTATATGTACACACACACACACACACACACACACACATATATGTATATATATAACATATATACAAGCGTACTGCCAGTGTACAGTATTTTCATATCTTCGTGACATCATCCAACGTGTACAAAAAGATCATTATTTTCTATATATATATATATATACATATAAGTTATCATTTCAAAATGAGCCGTGTACCCTCCCCCCATATTAAAGCCTAACCGAAAATTTAAAAAAAAACACACACTTGTTCAAAACTGAGTATATTTTGAAACGATCTACCTCTATTTAATATTTCATCTACTGCGCGTTCCTTACGTCCGTTGGAAACTTCATTCCTGTCGTCAGAACACGGGATATTATGTATTAATAATCAGTTACAATGTTCAATTTAATCATCTAGCCTACGAGTGTCTATCTTCATAATCGAATCGCATTCTAAAACAATTTTATTGTCAATGTTTTTCAACAGAGACGTATAATAATAATAATAATAATAATATTGAATGTTGAACTTATTTATTAATGATATATAACTATTCAATGAAGTTGATAAATGTAGGTATTTATTTCAACAAACATTCCTCTACAACAATTAATGTATTAAAGGTGACGGTTTGTTTTTCATTTAATCCACGGTGACTAACAAAAACCTAAATGGTCTACGGAAAAAATTTGAATACATATGTAAGTACTACAATGCAATATTACAGCTCATCGAAATATTTACTGCTAGAATTCACCAACTGTATGACGTATAATGCCAGAGACTCCTTATTCATACCGTCGTTATACATATTAAATTTAAGTAGTATTTTATGGATCTGTAAACGAATTAAAATTATTACTTGATATATTCGTATACGTATATGTATTATAATCAACTGAAACAATACTTTTTTATTTTTAAAATAGGGTAATATCCGTGATGCTTTTAGTTACGAAAAAATCACATCGTTTTATCCGATTAAAAATTAGTGAAATCGATAAATATAGATAACGTTATCAAAAGTCGCGTATCTCTTAAAAATAAAATATTCACATAATAAAATAAATTTAAATCACTGAACGATTTTCAGGAGTTATATATTTTGATGCAGTCGAGAGAACTTGACCCGAATGCCCGTGTAAACCGTATAGATGTAGGTACTTAAGATTTAAAGATTAGTTAAAAACACAGGCTTATGCCTTGTGCCAGTACCGAGCGGTATATCATTGCACTGCACGAGTAATGAGTATCGTCGTGGGCAGTAAAACGTATTATTCTATTGTATTTAAAATCGTGTCCGAGTCATGCTATCGAACGAATGTCACAAACATTCCAACATTATAATATTATGTCAATCTCGCGTTGGACTGTGCCAGAAACTCTTGAAAGAGCTTGCACTGTAAAAACAAAAAAAAAAGTTGAGAACTACTGTTAAAGAACAGTAGTTCTCAACTTTTTTTTCTTTTTGTCGAGCCTCTTAATTATCCGTTATCATAAGTTACGACACCCTTCCAATAAACATTATCTACTATCACGGCACATTCTTTGAGAAAAACGCTAGCTTAGGTATATACGCAGGTGTGTATAAGCTTCAATTGAGCTGTGCAATCGACTAGTGGATATTAAAATGACTTGATAGTTTATAGAAAAATCATAAATCATCATCACCGACTTAAGCCGTCGACCGTCATGCAAAAAGAAATCGAGGTCTTAAATTTTTTCAAAATGTTACTCATGTAGTTCTAAAACTATAATCTATTTCAACTTGCTGAAAATTCATTTTTTGCGTATAGTTACGTCGAAATAGAATTATTTGCAATTAGCTACGTTATTTTTTGCTCTTATCGCGTTTTTTTTTCATATGGCATGATTATCCAGAAGTGTAGACCCTATAGTCTACAGTTCGGATGCCAGTTTTTAGGCATAATGACGCGTGACGGTGAACAATTATTTATAATATACAAATGAATATGCAGGTATATAGATGGAAGTATCATGCACCGCGGACAAGATAAACCACATAAAATCAGACCCGGATAAAAACAGTAAATAACAGAGATTAACTTGATAAGACAAAGTAAATTTTGTCAGTTTAAGTACTAAACATTTAAATCTTAATTGTTCTAACTCTTTTTAACTGTTTTTAGGATGATCAAAATTTTAGGATTTGATGACTTGTTATCTGTAGGCTGTACTTACTTTATCTTGTACCAAAATAAATCATTCTAAAACAAAATTTAAAAAAAAAAAATCAGCGATCTTAATCCAAGTCAACTTATCAAATCAATTATCACCTCTAATACAAACAGGTTTATCAAATCAATGATGCAAATTATGTCATGTTCGATAGGCATATACACCTAAGTATGAACATTTATTATTTTAGATAAAACCAAAGTGTACCCATTTATTACCCGCTAAAATATGTACATACTCAGGCCGCTTATAAGAAAAATTTATATTAGTTTGGGAGAGGGGGGTGTCTCGGCCTGAGAAGGAAATGCCCAGTACTACAGTGAAAACCCAGAGGATTATCACGGGAAGGGTGAACGTCCAATTACCGTAAGTATATACAAGCAGTTGTCGACTTTTCGTGAAACATATGGGTCACGAGGGAGTGCGGAATGCCTAGTCGACTCACGGCGCCGTATGCACACACACAAATCGATATATCATCGGTTTGCACGCGGACACTTATTATAAGTCGTTTTTTCTCTGTCTTTTTTTTTTTTACCTTTCCCTGCACCTCTGTGCCCCGCGACCCGGAGCCTCTTTTTTCTACACACGTGAATGGTGCGCAAATAATAGGTGCCGGGTGACACCATTGTATGTGGTACCCACATATGTACAATAATGTAACGTGTGTATGTGAGTGCGTGAAGAGACGGACGAACGGCGCGCGCGTTTTGAAAGTATCTTTTTTAACATTTCGGGTCGTTAAACTACGTATGAGTGAATTCTACACGAGTCTTTTGACGATGATTTTACGGTTTTATACACTTCTTTTTATTCGTAGACAAATATATTAACTTCTACACGCGTGCGAATCATAGTGTATACACTTTATTATTTACATTAAATATGGTACATCATATTTTACTAATTTTATATTATTGTCGCAAAATGTTTTTTTTTTTTCCGTGCGTTCCCGATATTATTCTACTGTTGTTCTGAGCGCGTGTCACGCACGCCTTCCGTCGAAATCTACAAAAAACAAAATGAAATAACATTCAGTACTATTTATACAATTTCACTATAATAAGATTCAACTAACATATTTTAGTACACATCTTACGCTAATAATATTATCTTAATAGGGTAAATAATTGTTCGTATTGAGAACTGAACATTTTGATTTCAGAATATTTCAAAGTTCTTGTTGGTAAATTATTATTTGATGCAATGTTTTTACTGAAAGTTGTAGTCACATAGATACTCGACAATTTATTAAGGTTACAATAAGTGAAACGTTTTTACGTGTATAAGAATTATAGAATGATTTTAGTGAACACAAAGTAGTATTATTAAATGAAAAATAAATTGTAAATACCATGAGATGTATATAAGCCTACATAGGCTAGGATCATCTTATTATAATTATCTATTGATAATAATTTTAAAAAAAATTAAAGCAATAATTTTGTAAATGTTAATTTTAGTTGAATGTAACGTACCTATATTTGTTCGAAACCATTGCTAAAACGCGTACAAATGAAAATTATTTATTACTATAGTGATTTCTATAAATTTGTTCTATTTAGCTGTGTCGCGAATTTCATAACAATGACAGACGTGATGTATGCGAATCAGAGCCGATTATTTCTACGAAAACAATTTTAACACTATAATAGTGAGAATATCGATGACAAGTCAGTTGATAGAGATTAAACTCACACGTGACCGTGAACCAACGTCACGACGTACCTACGTATAATAATATTCGGTTATAGGAAATAATGAAGTGACTATAAGTTTACGATACACAAACATAATGTTTATTAATTATCTGCCGATTACACTGATTACGTACTGCAGTACGGGCTATTAATAACGAATAAATCTCATATCACATCAGGAGTAGATATTTCAAATGTGGCCTTTGGTACGCACTCGTCTATGTATGAAAACGTGTAGGTACATAGAATTTTTAAGTGGGACGCGGCGAGTGCGTCAAAATATCAATCATATACTCACTGTAAATCGAGCAGCAGAACGGCTGTGTTCTAAACTTTTCGTCAATAACGCCGTGTAACCATTAGAACTGTTGGGGACTTTGCTCAGCAAAAGTCTATATTGAACACGATGAGCAAAAGTTTCACCTAACGCCGGAAAAATGTCTGTACCTTTATCGCTCACCGCAGTGGTAAGATCGTTCGTCAGGATAACCTAATAACATAAAATATAAATTTACTATAGAATAACATAGCAATACAACTTATCGTTTTTGATTAAATACTTTTTTTCCATCAACTTTCATCAAATTAAATTCATAAAATAAAACTGATACTCGATAGCATCTAATTCCATGAACCATGGACATTCTAACAGGTGAATATAGAAGTGAATCCTCCTCCAATAATATTAGTACCTAATACTCACTATTTGTACCTAAATTGATATTAAAGTGATTTGAATTGAAGTTTTTGGGTAATAAAAATTTTTAAAAGCCTAATTATTATGAATCGTGAATTTCTTCTAATTGTTATTTGGAGATAATTCTTTTATTCGAACTATCCAATAATGTTTTCAGTCGTAAAGAAAAAGTAACGAAAAAAAATAAGACAAATAAGAAAAACTAAAATACATGACGATAATATTTGTGAAATCAACTTCAGTCATTAAACCGTAACTAAAAAAAAAATGATTTTAAAAATGTGCATCAGTCATCGACACTGGCTTCGCACAGATTTCGTGACATTTAAAAAAAATTGTTTGTTTTAGGATTATTATAGCAATATCTCATTTTTTTAAAGTTTCTATACAATAGAAATTTCTACTTCAAATTCAGTGTGTTCACCCCTTATTCATCTAATCTATGTATATACAATAAAACTTTATAGAGATTCATTTGATGTGTTATTTTCATACGTGCTTTAAGTTAGTATTACGACTTAAATTACTTTTGACTATAAAAATGATATCTAATTATTTTTGTTATAATTTAATAATATTATATATTTTTTACATTGAGAATTGAAAATCTTGTATAATTTTACACATACATTAATACATTTATACTTTTTATATTAAAATGTAATTAATTATTAAAGCGATTTTTAATTATCCAATGAACTGAATAAAGAACTTCCGTTACAGTTACCTTATATGATTTTGTAGGTTTATTAATGTCTAATAAAAATATTCAAATCTGTTCTCAAAAAATATATTTATCAGTTTTGTACTTTTCGGATTGTACATTTAAATATTTATTTGCCTGCAAAAATAATTGACCCTGATGTATTATACTCATTATAAAACAACCTTCAATCACGTCGCGAATCGCAATGAAACATGCACGCAGATTACACTCCTTAAAAACAATAATATTGCCAAACATATTACACGTTTTAATAATATTTTAAGGTCTACCGTCAGATCGTAATAGAAAAATTACTGTACAATAGGTGTCTATTGTTATAGATTTGGATCGAAACAATTAAAACATTATAATGACGTTGTCACTTACGGCCAGATTATGTTTGTAGGCGATCGTTTGTAATAAATCAAGAGCACTGTGAACGAGTGAATTCTTTTTAATCGAATTGTCCATCAGTGGATACAGCGGCATAACAAAACTGTCTATTACGATTAATTTTACCTGAAATCACAAAATAAAATATAAGTGAGCGACAATGTAGGAATATTATACACCATATGTATAATTTACAGTGTATATTAGACGTGTATAATGTAAGAAAATAATTTTCGATTGTTCATATAAATATATATATATATATATATATATATAAGTACGTACGTTTGGATATTGTTCAAGAACTGTGTACAAAGTGTGCAGCTGGTTTAGGTCATTCATTTTAATTCTGTGTATTTTACTCAGCATACCGCCAGTGGTCAAACTCTTTAGCAACTCGCTGTTGGCTCTTTCGAAATCGTTGGGTCCCGACAACACTTTAGACACATGGCCAAGGAAAGCGTCAATCATTTCTAAAAACAAATGAGCCACTTGATGTCGTCTAATTCACGAATAATAAAACAACAATAACAGTGAAATTGAAATGTTTAGACGATTCAGATTTGTAAATAATATTAATAATGAAAAAAAAGTATTTAAGAGTTGTCGTATGGAGTATAAAATACATTGTATTTTAATAGTATTATAATGTATGAAAAAGTAAATGTAAAACTCCATATGCGATATAAGTATAAGTTTTTTTACGTCAAAAAAGTATGTGCTGCAATATGTTCAGAATCATAAGTAATTAGCGGACCACCTAAGTACTAATTAATCAGTCAACTTATGTCAGGTGCATATATAATACATTATATATATTGTATTTACTATCAATATCCTATTTGCTTTTTTTATATTTGTATAGTATGCATACTTTATACGTGAACTTTGTAATGGGTAATTTGTACCTGTTAGCCGGTGTTCTGAAAAATTCGAATTCGTATCAACGTAAATAGCTTCGGCCTGTAAACCTTCAAAACATGTGGGTATTTGAACGGAAACACAAAGTTGCATACTGAAAAATGATTACAAAAACAAGAAAAATATGTATGAAAAATTGATTACGAAAATAAAACAAAATAAATCACTATAATTTATAAACATAATTCATACCACAGTTGGCTTTTTCCTGACCCTGGAGCTCCAGATAATTCCGTTATCTTTCCAAGTTGAACGCCACCGTTTAAAAGTTCATCTATAGCCTTACAGAACGTGGCTATACTATCACATTCTACATCCTATTTATTATACATAATTAAAGACGAGTGACACATTTAATTTATTACTTTTACGAAAGTTGATATTTAAATATTTTTTCCGAATTATTCTACTCGTAAATCGTAATACGTACTACAAACCGTTTGTACGATAGTCCCTAATACTTGATTGTAAAATATGATTTGGACCCGCTTTTGAGATAGAACATAGAAAATATACTTATGTATATGAAATAATTAATAACTCAGTGGTCACATGCTAGTCTATTATCTATAATAAATATAAAAGGATAAACTGATGCATCAACGCATAGCTTAAACCGATGAGTCTAAGACCTTGTAATTTTGCACAGAGGTTTCTTATACAATGTAGGCGAGCACTAAGACAGGGTTTTTCAAAATTCAACCCCTATTAAGTTTTTTATATTTATCCCTAAAGTAGTGAAACGGGATTTCCAAAAGAGTTAAAACATTTTTTCGAAAAATGCAGCTTTACATGGGCAGTGCATTCTTATAGAGTTTACTTATTATTGGATTTTCATAATGATATACATATTATAATATTAATAATACAATATACACTTGCCGAAAAAAATAGGACATTTTACTTAACACGAAAAATTATACCTTAACTGTCGTACCGATTCATTTGAAATTTTCAGAAAATGTACTTACTACTGTATGTAAGCGCAGAAAAAAAGAATTTTTCAAAATTTACATTTCAAAGAGTCAAAACAGCATTATTATTAACATAATTATGTAATTATAACATAATTTATCAAGAATGTATGGCTATTATTATTATTATTATTATTATGATTCATAAATGTTTTATATTAGATTTTTTTGGAAGTTATAATTTTGTTATAAGAACATTATGTTTACTTACTAATTCTGCTGCAGTTTTGGGTTTGGGTGCTTTTAACATATTACGAATTTCAGATTCCGATTCCAAGTGTTTTCGTAAAAAAGTTGATTTTTTTTCAGGATCATCTAAAATATGAAACAATATTCACGTCAACTTTCAAACAAATCCAGTTAATTTCAGCATCATATATATATATATATATATATATATATATATATATATATATATATATATATATATATTTAAAGCCACATCTACATAATCTAATAATATTATAATGTTCAAAATTGTTGCAAAATGAGTTAATAAAAAATAAGTAGTTAATATTACCGAGTGCATCGATTAAATCTTCACAACATTTGTATCCAAGTTTATTCAATTTGTTTACCATGTGCTTGCTCAAAGGCAACGTCCAAATAGGCCGATTCATGGCTTACTCTGATGAAAAATAATTAGGTTAATATCTAATCATAACAAAATAATAAAATAAATATTACAAATTCAGTCCAATTGCTTACACACATAATCAAAAAGACACGCATTTAATTGAAGCACAAATACGTGAAATAAATTTGATGATTGCGAATGTAACAATATAGGTCAAAGACGAATGCATTGGATTTTTTATTTTTAATTACTTATACAGAATTCTCCGGTGGTCAAAATTGCATATATAAAGCCCACCCACTAGTCTATAATTACCATAACAGTTTTCTCGTTCAAAAAGTTCACAATACACTTGTTAGCTATGACGCTTATAACTACTGTCTTAACGATTTTTATGTTGACGTATGATGTGGTCTATGGAAATCACTACAGAAACACTACGTTTAATAAATATGGGTAAGTTATTTGTTACACATAATTTCCTATAATCGTCATCATCAGTTTTTATGATCAGAACTAGGATACATATAATCGCCGACAAAATTTAAATTTAAACATGATCATATACGATCGATTAATAACTATTTTGTAATGTGAAAACAACTCAGTTGCTTTGTTCGAGGAATGAGCGTTGTAATTAAATTGTATTTATTTTATTAGCATGCCCATACAAGCTCGTTTCTTTTTATCGCGTATATTTTTTAAACAATAAAACCCTGCTGTTACTGCTTAAAACTTGAACAGTGTAGACTTCCGGTCATTTAAACAGAATTAGGTATTGAATACAAAAGACAAAATCGTCTCAGATATATCCGTCATAACAATAATCTAGACGTCAGCATGCATTTTTCCAATATTAAAATACGAAACCAATTAATTTCTTTACATACATTCAGGTAGATACGTAAAATGTAATAGGCTATGAATAATCATTTAAATGTGAAGGTAAAATATATATATATATATATATATATATATATAACACAATACCAGTGCTTCTAAAATTATGTGCCGTGATAATGTTAAAAATATGGACGCGAGAAATCAGATTTTTCATTTAAACGTTTATGATTCCCATCAATAAAGCATTTTTCACTGACACGTAAACTACGTTTATGTTATATTTAAGTATGCACATACCGTAACTAAAATATATCTAAAAAATATAGAAGATTATTTGAATATAATATATAAGATTTTATTATCTGTCACAATAGAAAAAACATTTTAGGGGCAACTAATCTAGATAGACATTTTTGAACCGAAATGCACATTTTCGCCTCGAAAAAGAAACACGTAAAACCAGCGGCGTAATCTCTTAAAGAACGTCCTGTAGACGACAATGTCATTCTTCAGCTGAACTATTTTAGTTATAGCGCCTATAACTGTAGTATATTACGTTCATTTGGCAGATACGTATCGTTTAACGAAACCACAACGTCATCGCCACCATTAAAATGATGCTTGTTTCCTCAGGTCTAACGTATGTGCGGTCGAAGAGGTGTTGTCTACAGGCAACGGCATATCCGTGTACCGAGAGCACAGCTGGCCGTTGGACAATCGCCAGCATGCTTGCGGACCAAACACGTTGAGTGGCTTTTGACAGTCTTTGTCACCCCGTTGACCCGAATTTAACGCAATTGTTTTTTTTCTTTTTCATTTCTTCCGATTAGAATTGTAAGGTACGAATGCTGCGAAGGATTCAAGCCGACGTACGGACGTCCCGGGTGCACCGGAGGTAAGTGAAAAACGATTAGTCACACGCGTATGTTATACGCATACAAAAGTATAGTGTACGCGTCGACATAAACCTGTCAACGTTTCCAGTAAAATCTCCGAAGAACGTGTTGGAAACGGCTCAAGAACTTGGCGCCCGCGAGTTTGTGCGATACGTCCGGCAGAATGGCTTGTACGATTTATTGACCTGCGGCGGCCCGTATACGATATTTGTTCCCACCGACGCAGCTTTTGCCGTAATTTCTTATAACATATAATAATGTTCATTATACAAACTAATATAACGTACTGCATTCACGATTGCTGCGTTTTGTTTTTTATGACTAGAAAATGGATGGTACGCTCAGGCAAGCTCTGGAGTCGTATGAATCAGCCAACGAGATACTTAAATATCACGTGGTACCCCGGAGAATTTTGACGCAAAATATGACGGCTGACGAAACGCTCGACACGCTCGACGATGGACTCCGATTAAGATTCAATAAATACTCGACAAAAGTGAGCGGACGTTTTCTAAGTATAAATCATTGTAACACGATAGGTTCCTATAGCTATAATGTACAAGACAAGTGAAAATAAAAGAAATATATAAATTATTATTACGTAGTCATTTCTAAAAATGGTTATTTTGGTTCTTCAGAATATTTTACATTTTTACATACCACTTACTTATATATCATAAACAACAAAATATGAACATTTAAATATCACTTTGCTTATAATATGAATACTGTGATGTGAGAAATTTACTTTAAACCCTAATCTAAATAAATGCACAGTGAGATGTTTAATAAAACAGTATGAGCGTTTAACATAGATAAATTTCACATAAGTTATTATTGAAAACATGTTGGTTATATTAAAATATTTTAAACTCACATACACTTTATTATATTAAATAAATATGAATTAAAATAAATACTATTTTTCAGATTGAAACAATAAATTGCGTTACAATAACGCGAAAGAACCGCATCGCTCAGAATGGAGTGGTGCATTTAATAAATAACGTGCTAAGCCCTTACAGTTATTCAAATCGTAATTTAGTGCAAACTATAAACCAGGTTTGAAATAGTAGAATAGTTAAAAAAAAATATATATATATATACGGAATTAATTAGATATTAATTTATCACAGAACAGAGAACTATCGATATTTTCAAAAATGGTGGAAGTTTCACGTATGCATCAAAATCTAAAAGAAACATTTCATACACTTACCGTACTGGTTCCGACCGATACTGTATTAAAACGAATTCCACAAAGTCAACTCCAGAGAATATTGAATAATGAGACACTCAGCAAAGGTACGAATGCGAATAGTATCTGTATTAATATGTATGGCGAATACGAATATATTAATAACAATTGTCTTTATATACACATATAGGTATTATTAGTAGAAAAAATTAGCTATGTAATCTTTCAATATACAATTAATACGAGTTAATACATTTTTATATTTTTATAAAATAATTACTTTAGGCATCCTGTAAAAAAAATTTCTTAAAACACCAACCAAGATAATTGGGTTTTAAGGACTAGGTATGTAGATACAACTTATTTCTTTATTTTCTCGCGGGAACTATATTCAATGTGCGTCTGCAGTAAACGAATTTCTATTTTATTAAAATCTGTTCCAGACAACTTATTCTATACCTATACGTTAAAATGAAATTTATAACGAAATGCTAATGTATTTTTACTGCCCAATATACAGCATTTGTTTTAAAGCATATTTTGCCGACGCCGGTTTGTCTGAGCGCGGTTACAGAAGAACACTACGTCAGAAGTCTAGCAGATAAGCATTACGTTAAGTTTAGTTGTGACGGGACGAACTCGGTGACGGCTCAAGGAAATTGTATCAATAACGATTTGAAATTATTGTCAAACGGAATGCTCTATGTAATAAATTTCGCGTTGAGCAACGAAGAAGGTATGCGTTCAATTTGATTCTAATATTGGACGAAATGATTAATGAAACGATTCGTTTGCATCATTTCGTTTACAATAGACGAGTGAAAAAAATATCACGTTATTTATTTATGATGTTTGACGATGAATCGATTGCAGGTAAATCGGCGTGGCAATTATTGCAGCATCCGGGACTGAGCGAATTCGTTCAGATCGTGAACATCGCTGGTCTAGCGCAAACATTTGAAAATTTCAATACGCTAACCGTTTTCGCGCCGACCAACAAAGCCATTAGATGTAAGTGCTGCAGGTCTTCAGAGAAATTATATCTTTCACTGTCGGGCAACGGCCGTGGTAGTTTTGCAGCACGGGCATTTATCGAATAAGACGTATTTTTCATTATGCGTTACAGGTATGAACCCTGGAGAACTGCACCACATACGGTCGAATCCGAGTGCCGCTAGAGCATTTGTAGACTTCCACGTGGCAAAAGAAACGTTAACTCCTGAGCTGATTTACGACGGTAAAATCGTAGAGAGCTTGGCTCACAGAAAACAACTTCGTCTCCAGAGCGTTCAAAACGAATTCGGAGTTGAAGGTCGTCGAATCGACTTCCAAACGCCAATCGGCTATAATGGGGCTGTTCATGTTATTAATAAAGTGCTGTATCCACCAACGATATCTGTCGATGCTCTGATTAGAAAAAACGATAGTTTCAGGTAAAGTTTTCAACCCAAATGCACTCAAGGGGATATGGGGTGAAACTATTCCCTTGGTTTTTTAATAAATATTTAAAATTTTGAAATTCATTACGCATTGATATTGTGTTTATTTTTTTGTTTATAATAATCAAATTCGGATTCATAATCGATAATCTTTATTAGAATAGAATGAATATTTTTCAAGGACTATAGATAGGTAGGTAATATTAAATTAAATATAATTTAACAATCAAATGAAAAATTTTAACATTAATGACAAATTGTATTACCTAGATAGATAAAAGTTTAACTTTAAAAATAATGATTCTGAGAATGAAAATAAAAATGTCTTGAAATTTCTCAGTCCTCAATAAACTATTATATCATATACACTATAAGTAATCACTATTAGGGGAAAATACGAATATCTACAAAACTGTAACTCATGAGTGATAATGTATATTAGTTATACATACCTAGTTTATATTATCAGTTTTATTAACTATTGTATGATGTCGAATGTTTAGTTTAATATGGAATCTTTAATAGGTACCTCGTCCTCATTGTCCATTGACTACCACATACAGTTGAAAAAAAAATATTTCACCAGCAAAGACTATACGTTTTCCAGGGGGTAGATAATTCAACTACACCGTCACGAATATTTTTTATTTCATTTATTTCGACTCTACACAATATAATAAAGCAATATTTTATACGATTTGAACCCTCACCCTCCCCTCCACTCGAAAAACGGGCTCGTAACGTAAGCTTCGGTGCTTGCACGCGTCTCCAAGCTAATTTACACATCGTGTATAATATTATTATCAACACAATACCGCTCGTTTTGTGTGCAGTTTGTATGCACAAGCGATGGACCTGCTGAGCGCATCGACTTGGACGTCGTTCGAATTCTATGGCAGCCGCAACACGTACTTCATACCGACGGACTACGCGTTTCACAAACTCGGCGCCGCCCAATTAGAACAAATATTCAGTCATCCGACGTATATGCAAAACATTATGAACAACCATCAGGCCGACCGTATTCTACCGTCGACGTTGATCAGACAACATTGGCAGTACGACGTACAAACGAAAAACGAAATCGTTCGTGTTTTTAACAGGGGCGACAAATTGATGGTAGATATATGCTATAATATACAGAACGCATGATACGCGCTCGTGTAAACAAGCTTATACGTGACTTTTTTTCTTTTATTTTTTTTTTGGTTTTCCGATGAAACATTATGTATGATATATATTTTGACCGCACATAAATACCTAATACGTACAACTATTCCAGGTTAACAATGCCGAGATCATTGAAATGGACATAATAACGACCAACGGACTGGTTCACATAGTCAACGATTTAATCTTACCATAAATCCGACACAAAGAAGAGAATAAAACACAGATCACAAAGATATAATACGTTCATAACAGTACTTGGTCGGCTTTCGATGTTATTGTGTAATCCATGTAAAACTATTAACAATTAACAGTAGTGAAAAAAAAAAAATTTCAAAATTGTATAATATCATCGGTGAAACTGCAATACTTCGTAAGTCCAAAATTTAATTTTTTCAAGAGACACATAAATGTGTTTATAAAATCAATATTTTTCTAATTTTGCTACAAATATATGAAAATAATTTAAAATTTAACATTAAAACAAATTGTGTACCTCTTATTACAAGTTCAGTCTTGAACTACTCATTAGTAATAATTGCACTAAAATATAAATAACATTAACATTATAGTATAAAACAAAAACAAAAACAATTTATGTACTTATGTATACTGGTTTAGTGAACACTTTCACTGGTAATATTAGAAAAAAGCATAGTATCATTTAAAATTTAACATTAAAACAAATTGTGTACCTACTATCTTAGTCCGACGTGACGATATATCATGACACGGAGATACGAGATATTAGTAACAATAATTTTAATAGATGACATACAATGTATTGTTTGAATATTTATAACCTCTTTGGAAATATGATATACGAGATATTTACACAACAATATTATAGAGTATTTTTTTCCGAATATTTTGATATATATATATCTCATTTTCGACTTTTTTGGACTTACGAGGTATTGCAGTTTCACCGTTCACATGTTCAATATAATCATGATATTATATTTATACGTAAAGTTAAAAGTTTTCTAGGGATGTAGGTCACGTGTATTATAGATCAGGTTTACTTATATTATATTATAACAGAATTATAAATCATTTTACACTTTCCTCTAATAAAATTTTAAAGTAGACATAGATTAATAATATATAATTTAAACAAGTTATGAACCATGGCTTATTATTTTTTATTTCAATTCAAATATTTTCAAAATCAAAACAATGTGGTAGCTTTTCAATTTAATTTGTACCAATGACACAGTATCTAAGTTTAACAGAACGTACACGACTCAACGACGGTCTGCGGTCGTCAGATAATGATAAATCTATATATTATATCATGATCAGAAACGGTACCGAGTAATTTTTCTTTTTGTAAGAAAAAATGAAAAAAAATCTCTTCAATGGGGAATTCATATGCATGTATATCGAACAAGTATCAGCAACGCAAATCCTTAATACGCAAAACTGATAATCGGAAAATCAACTTTCAACTAATAATGGAAACGATTGCGTTTTTATATCAATATAAGAGTTTCGTTCTCAAACAAATTTCATAATAAAACATTGATATACGTTACAGATCTGCAGTGTCGGGCTAAAAGTGCTCAAAAAACTGTAGTTTTGATGAAGGTCTCATTTGAAACGAGTGGTTTTTATACGCGAGTTCTATATTACTTGTTGTTACCAATTTGAAAATGCTCTGTTCTTAATCTTGTTTCATATTATTTTCCCCGTGGTGTCTCTCAATTGTGCGTTCAATTCATTTAAATATGATTAAAAATTACATAATTACATTTTTTTTTAATCAATATAGTTTTTATAAAAAAAAAATAATAATAAAGTCAATATAGTTTTTATACGTGTTAATTTCTCATATAAATTTACATCCTTGTCATATAATATTATGAATTCTCATTTAATGTGTAGAACAAATAGATGCGATTTTGTCGATGACTAGATATTATCAATCTAACTATAGATGAAAATGTATGAATTAGTTGAAAAGTTTAGAACGATACTGCAGAAAAAAGTTTGAATAAAGACGAAACATCTAGAGAAAAATTCTATTATACTTTGTCACATTGTTACAACATAGAAAGAGGTTGGTTAATCATTAAGACATTTTTCAAGGTACCAGTCTTAACTACATGAATTTTTTATATTTAAATATGATTCGGTTTTAAAAATATCATAATCGAGTTCGAGTAAATCACAAAGCATTTATCTTCATCCGGTATTCAAGAACACGATATAGATATCTGTCAACATACACAAAACAAATATGTTAGGTAACCTACAAATAGGTACCTAGAGCTAGACACATAATAAGTAATTTATTTGTTGTTTTTTTTCTAACATTTTCAAAACATTCGTAATCTAAATATGATTTTTAATAATGAAAACACGTCATAATATTAGTATAAACATTGAATAATATTTGCGTAACGTAACAGAATAGAAATGTATGCGATAATAATTATAACATATTTTCCTCTTACCACTCCTACTGCAAGCACCAAATTCTAAACTGTGTTAGTGGTACCCATGCCCGTATTGGGAGAATATTTCAGTAATTCACCTCTCTCCCAAATATTTTCCAAATGATTTAAAGTACCACACAGCATACAGCAAATACATTTTTAGAAAAAGGTCATCATTTATACTATACCTTCCACCTCGAAGGTAGAACACGGCTTTAATGATGCCTATCCACGAACACGAACGTATTAAGGCCACCAAGATTAGTCTAAAAATATATACATGTCTCAAAAATGATAGTAAACAATAATATCAAGTTTCAAATTAAACATTATAAAAGAAATATTATAGTCACGCACCTAATTGTGAAAATAATATTTCAACGTTTTAATGCATGATATTATAGGTAGGAGGATAGATCTATGGATTCATTTTCGCCTATAATCGGATTGGTAATTGTTTCTAATCATTCATTCATTCATTTGATGGTTTTCCAAAAATATAAATTGGCTTTCTTTATGTAGATAGAAAATTTTAAGTGAAAAATGTTAAAGGTAATTTTCCGAATATTTTCGAGAACATTTTGAAAAACTATTAGCACACATCTATCAATTCAAAAAATAATAAGTCTAAAAACTTGAATAGTTTTTCGTCTACACATTTTAGAAGTAATAAATAATTATTATTGCCAATACTTAATGGATGAAAATTGGTGTAGACATGAAATGATTTTGTAATTGAAAAAAAACAAAGGCAGTTATTAACACTAATAACTCCGTGTCGTAAAAATTTACATACATAAGTCCAGAGAGATGAAAAGCACGGAGCACATAGATTACATCATTTTTTACGTTTGACATTTCCTCTTCGTTTATAGATATTATGTTTATGTGAAGTGAATATCATTATATTTTTACTGCCTATACGCTTTGCACGCCCATTCCGGTCAGGCCGATGTCTAAATATATTATGTAAGGGACGCACATGCACTCCTCACAACCCCCTCGAATAACGCCCTTGGCCTATATCTATAAATATACGCAGAGATATGTATACGGTTAATTTTTATTAGGTTTTCAATAATCGCGACGTTATTACAAATCGCAATACAATTATGTAGGCACATGGCGATTGGCGATATCGAGCTTCCGGCGCCCCATGAATTTTACACCAGTGGCGAGGCGGGCAGGGGGTAATGCGAACGTTCCGAACATAACACCGGCAAGACTGTGCGGAAGGAGCCAAAAAAATTCCGCCTCCTCCTGCGGAACGAACGAAAGGCTGCTGGCCACGCGCCGCCGGTTCGCCGTCGAAATACCCGCGAGATCGACGGACGCGCGGACTTTTCACGTCGTGCCGACAATAACAGCATTATATTCAATTAGATCTTCACTATAATTTGTGCGTCTCACGACCTACACGGCTGCACTACGGCAACAGCCAACAATTTTAAAAGTCTGTTGATAATGGCTGATAACAGTGACGTTCGAAATATTTTTGTTGTTATCACGAAAAAGACGAACGCTTGGTTGAAATTTAAATTATCGCCATCATTTTTTTTTTCGTCATCAGTTTATTATGGCAATTAGAAATCATTTTTAATGGCGACTTCTGTATTCGATATCGCGGATTTCGTTCTTTATTCGCACGTTTCGGAGTGGGGTGCGGCGTCTCGCATCATCGCACTCGTCGGAGTATTCAGATAGTGATAACAATAGTCATATTAATAATACAATAATCGAGTGCCGGCTAATTGTTGCGCGTTCGCGATGATAACGATGCCACTATCAGATAAATTCCGTAGTCCGTTCGGTCAAGGTGTGTCATAGAGAAAATCCCGACGGTCGGGTTCTGAAAATTGCGCGAGGGTAAGTTTTATTGGATTCTAAATCAAATGTACTCACTCGTTTTTCTTTACCGCACCGTTTCAAATATTCCATGGGGCTCGAACGAATAAAAACTACTTGCACACTGCACAGTACACACTTGTTGGACAATACACTTTATTAACACTAATATTTGATAATACCAATCGAGATGTTTCAGTATGTTGTCATTTTTACAGGTTAAGGAATAAGGCGCGTTGCGCTATCAACAACTGAGATCCGTTTCTCCGATACATTAGATAACAAGTCTGGATTGCGTTTTTTCCATCTGGCGCCCCTGAATTTCTGTCCGAGAAGATCCTTTTGTCCATTTGCCGTCGAGACAATAAAATATAAAAATCATGTCCGAAACATTCAAATTTTCCGACTACGATTGCGTCGGTTTTGATTTAGACAACACTCTGTGCGAATACCGAATCGGGCCCATGGTGCAAATGATATACGACGTGCTGAGTGATTATTTGGTCAACAACTATGATTATTCAGCTGCACACTTGCGCCAACCTATCGATTACGATTTCTTTCAGAGAGGTCTGATCATTGATGCTGAAAAGGGAAACATTTTAAAAATTAACGGTAGTGGACAAATATTGAGAGCAACTCACGGTACCAAGTTTATGTCTGATGAAGAAATTGTGTCTGCGTATGGGCCCAATCGGACGTGGGCGGTCACTGATTTGTTTATAAAAAATTTTATGGACACATGGAATGGATCTGTTTCGGAAAAAATCAGACCTCTCTTGGATTTCTTCGATATTCCCTCGTCCCTTGTATTTGGTCGTTGTGTCGATGGTATTGACGAAGTATGTCGCCCCGGAACCTACAACGTCTGGCCAGATGTCTTGAATGGCTTGATATACATGTACTCCAGAGATAACTTTTCAGCAAATTCTGGTGATTTTTTCCCTAACTTGAAATCCACTCCATCGTTATATTATAACAAATGCCCCGACTATGTAATTGATTGGCTTAGAGAATTGAAAAAAACCAAAAAAGTATTCCTTATATCTGGATCAAACGTAGACTATGCCAATTTCAGTGCCACTCAGTCATTAGGTGATAACTGGAAAGAACTGTTTGACATAGCAATTTTTTACTCGAGAAAACCCGGATTTTTCACCTCAGATAGACCCTATTACAGCACTGACTCACAAATGTTAAAGGAATGCCATATTGTTGAAAACATACAATTAGGGAATATTTATAGTCAAGGCAATTGGAATCAGTTGTACAATTTGTTAAAAAGAGAAACTGGAAAACCCAAACCAAAGTCATTGTATGTTGGTGATAATATACTGCAAGATGTCATTGCTCCATTCAAGTTTTCTGGTTTAGACACAATAGCTGTTGTGGAAGAAATGAAATTGGATTGTAATGAAAGTGATCTTAATCCTGACAATAATATGCTACGAATGAACAAATGGAGTTCATATTTGGCTGATTGTGA
Organism: Therioaphis trifolii; assembly: GCA_027580255.1. Classification (NCBI taxonomy): domain Eukaryota; kingdom Metazoa; phylum Arthropoda; class Insecta; order Hemiptera; family Aphididae; genus Therioaphis; species Therioaphis trifolii. The sequence goes on along the minus strand of CM050409.1, from coordinate 14,513,608 downwards.
TAAAAAAGACACATCAGTTTGGACTTCTTTTATTTCCAATAATGGAAAACTTTGTGTTCCATCAATAAAAAGTCTAGCTAAAAAACCATTGAACTTTGAATTTACACCATTTAGTAAAAATAAAATGTATAATGGTTTTTTTCCATTCGTACCAAATAGTTTGTTAAAAATTCTTAAGTAATAATTGATTGTTATTTTTTTATAAAATTAATATTAATGTTTTTTATAATATAATTTTTCCTTGCTTTCCGAATGATTTAAAAAAAAAACTTATTATTTTATTCATCTTTTATTTTAACAGGAATCCCAAAAAATACAGAAATATTTATGCATATATTAGGAAAAAATAAAATATTATTATTTTCATATTTTTGGCGCATTTGATTAATTATATTTAATTAGGTAATAAGTATAAACCATACTGTTACACATTTGCTCTCTTGTATGTGTGTAATTTCTAAATCTTGAAATTTTTCAAATCGATACACACATCCAACTATAATTTGCTTTTATTAAAAAGTAATATAAGTTTGGTTATATTTATGCTTATACATTTAGAAATATGAATATTTAACTGTGGGGTAATCAAAGAGTTAAACTCCAAATCTAAATTCTCTTCCCCATTGGATTGAGAAAATTATTTATATTATGTTGTACAAATATAACTTACAATTTTATTATGTTAATGTTTAACATAATTACACATGATTAAAATTTTTCACTTTTAATTCTTAAAAGTGAAAAAAGAATATATATTATTTGTATAGATATAGTAAAAATGGTGTACGTTCCTCAATTAATTTACTTCCATGTTACAGGTTGAAGAGAACAGGAACAGGAAAGAAAACAGACATATGTTGAAATATATTTTGTCTTGAGGTGCTACATTTTTATATATAGCCCAGAGTAAATATTTTAATAATTTAAAAATAGTGATGAAACAAATAAATGAATTAAAAACTTAAAACACAAAAAATTATATATTATTTTATATAAATGAATATATATATATATAACAACAAAAAATATTGTTTCAAATATAATCATTAGTTGAAATGATTTTGACAAAAGCAAACAATACATATAAATATTCATATAATTTACTGAAACTAAATTATTCTCATCCCTATTTTCAGCAGAGAATATTTTCTAAGTAGTTCAAGACGATGTAAAATGTTCTCACTAAACTTTATTTCAATCTAAAATAAACGTTATGGGTTAATAAAAATTGTGGTTTTGATTTCAAATGACACTTACAGTTATAAAACTTCTTGGTTCTTGAACTGATACTGAAACTGATGAATTACTCTAATGTTTCAATAGTTATAGCTATACCCATACCTCCACCAACACACAAAGATGCGACGCCTCGTTTTTTTCCAGTTCTTAATAAAGCATGTACTAACGTGACTAATACTCTAGCACCTAAAATAAATTAATTTAATTATTTAACTTAGCGTTATTAATTTAATTTATCATTAACATTTTACATTACACAAGTATCACTGACTAGTATTCAAATAATCTTAATTTTATTTAACCATTACTATGAGGTCATTATAAATAATAATTATAAAAACAGTATAAATATTTAAATTTTAAATCAGTAACCAAATTAATATTAATTTGTATTGTTAAATCTATTGATTAACAATCATGGTTATAATTATAGTTTTAATATAATAAATATTAACTATTTTACACTATAGTATACAATAATAAAATGTTAGTGGTAATAGTGACACTAAAACAAAAAATTAATAAACTCATGATTATCTGTGATGATTTATTCATCAAGCTAAATTTAATGGTTCATAAAAAAAATTATCAAAATTTGTATTTGAACCATGTACACAAAATCATACAAATATATACATTTCATAAAAACTAAAAAAAAATAATAAATTAGGTAATGATAATATTTTTTAACTGGAATGAAAAATACAGTTTTTTTATTCACAAAAAGTTTTTCCAAGAACAAAATTGTTTATATTTGGGGAAATTTTTTTTATGGTTTTTTCAATATTCAATTGTTTTGTCATTTGATTGTGTTATCAGTTAGCCACAGATTTTATAAAAAATTAAATAATTTGCTTAGTTATGAAATATTAAAAATTATATAAAAGTTTTGGACAACAATATATATTTTATTCTTTATTTTATCATATCAGACTTACAAAATACAGGTATTATATAAAAATACACACAAATACAAAAGTTGGCTAACTGATATGACAAAAATAATACTTTTTTAACTAAAAATGTAAATACTTGTGAAAACATAAATGAATGTTATATTACATAAAATATCATAATTTGAACTAATATTCAATCAAAATTATCTACCCCCTATTAAAAAAAATATTAACATAAATATCTATATCCTAGAAGTTATTTACTTATTTTTTAAATTGAACTGTATGAACACACATGAATTCATCACTTTAACAATATGTATCATACCAGATGCTCCTATAGGATGACCCAATGCAATAGCGCCTCCATAAATATTTACTCGAACAGAGCTTATACCCAAATCTTGTAATACTGCTATTGATTGAGCAGCAAATGCTTCATTTAACTCAAAAATATCAACACTATCTAGAGTCCAACCAGCTTTTTCAATCTGAAAATGTTATAATTGAATTATTGGGGAAATCATACATCTATAAATACTTCCAAAAAACACATATTTCATTAAAGTATTAATGAACATTCAGGAGAATTTGTTTCACACTTACCGCTTTAAGCACTGCAGGAATTGGTCCAATACCCATTATTTTTGGATCAACTCCACACTCGGCATGAGACACTATTCTAGCCATAGGAGTACAACCTCGTTTTTTGTATTCTTCTTTGTTCATTAATAGTACAACAGCTGCACCATCATTTATACCTGATGCATTTCCAGCCGTAACAAAACCATTCTAATAATATTATGTAACATTTAAAAAATTTTCATTAGATTGAATAAGGTAATTTATTTTATAATTTACCGATTTAAAAACAGGTTTCAAGGCAGATAATGATTCTAAAGTAGTATCATGTTTTGGATATTCATCTGTGTCAAATATGACAGTATTCCTTTGTATTTTCACCTCAACTGGCACTATTTCATTTTTAAAGATGCCATTTTTTTGAGCTTCAGCAGTACGTTTCTGAGACTCTAAAGCATAATTGTCTTGAAGTTCTCTTGAAATTGTATACTTTTCAGCAATATTTTCAGCTAGAAAAATAGTTTATTCATTTTTTAGTAAATGTTTATTAGTATTTTACTACAAATTCTGAGACATTTTTTCTTCATAATTTCATAAATAGAAATAATATTGAATTAAAATTTAAAAAGTTTATTCAGTTTTCACCAAATTATTCTTGATGAATTTCTTATGCATTTAGAATAGTTACATAAGTATGAAAGTTTTAAAATAAAAATTATATTCCAATTATTCTTAAATTTTCATTAAAAAAGAAATCTGAAAAATAAGTCTTAACATGACCCTTACTGTACCAAGAAATTATTCTGGCATGCAATTATTTAATATTTGATTATCAATTGCAGAAGGCAACGGGAAACCACTGCACATTAACCCTTCATTCCCTAGTAAAAACTTCTCTTAATTGCAAACCAACCCTCGGGCTGTTTCCTAAAAAGAATGTTGCAAACCAAACCTCGGGTTGTAAAAAAAAAAAAATTGTAAAGGTGATTATTAACATTTAGCCATATGGTTTTACCAAATGTCTTAGAATATATATATTATTAGATATTTATTTTATCAGGGATGAAATGACTAACGTCTGTCCCACCCCCAGCCACTGATTTCTATGTTAAAAAAAAAAAAAAAAAAGAATACATTTTATCAAATAACCCATATAATGCTTCATCAATTACTCTAGCTCAAGCCTCAAACAATAGGAAATGTAAGATCAGTTATTCTTACAGTGCTACACATTTCAACAGCAATTATAAAAATAAGATTCTGTACCTCCTATTGAGCATTGCTGAGCTTATTCAAAATTTAAAATAAAGTATTCTATGTATAAATTTATTTATTTTGAATTCAAATGAACATTATATAAGAATATGTTCATATACAGATAATTTCTTCATTACTAACCAGTGATGCCCATGTGTATGTTATCAAAAGCATCAGTTAATCCATCACACAACATTGTATCCCTCAGTTCTGTATTACCCATTTTGATCCCAGATCGTAAATTAACAACATGAGGAGCATTACTCATGCTTTCTTGTCCTCCTGCAATAACAATTGAAGAATCTCCACATTTTATAGCTTGGTATCCAAGAACAACCGCCCTAAGATTTAATCACCTATAGTTTTTCATATTTTTAACTCATAATCTACAAAACTTATTTAATTCACTACAATATGATATTTAATAAATGAAGCTCATAAAGTACAGTAGGTAATCAAATTTAAAATTGCACTCACTTTAGCCCTGATCCACAGAGCATATTAATGACATATGAAGGTACTGTGAATGGAATTCCAGCTTTTACAGAAGCTTGTCTGGCTGGATTTTGACCTTGACCAGCTATGAGAGCCTAATACATGATTACATAATACATAAATTTAATAAAACATAGATTAAACTATTTAAAAAAAATTAAAATAATTTTTTTTTGCTAACCTGTCCAAGGATGACTTCAGACACTTCATTTGCACTGACATTAGCTCTTTTCAATGCTTCTGAAATTACTACATTGCCTAATTGATGAGCTTTCAAAGAAGACAATGTACCACAAAATGAACCTGAAATAATTTTCTGGGATGAACATGAATAATTTAATCTAATTAAAAATGTTGAATTAATATTTTAGTCAATCACATACTTGAATAAAAATTTGATCATATGAAAAAATAACAAATCTGTAAATTTAGTTTTTGACCTAAGTCATAACTTCTAATTTCTTAATAATCAAAGTTAATTTCATCATCCAAGAAAATTATTCATTAGATATTTATATGAAATTCATGATTCTCATAAATATAAATGAACAAAATCAATTTTCATAAAAATGTAACTGTCTTTTATAGTTGCATGTAAGAGAAAGCTTATTAAAAATTTTCAACTCTTAAAATAAAAAATTGCTTTCTTTATAAAATAATTAAAAAATAAAACCTATCATTTTTCATAGTAAAATTAATATGAGCCATAATTAAAAATGTATTATGTTAGTTAATAATTGTATTTAATTAATGCAACAATTTTATTTATTGAATCAATATTTACAAAACTTAACATAAAGAAATAAAAATAGCATTAAATATTTAAGTTTACAAAATTGTCTAATAGTGTTGGTAAGTGTTCCAAATTTGATTAGACAGCAATTTTCAAAAGAAATAAAATATTTTTCAACAATCCATATTTAGCTCAAAGGTGGTAAATTTAAAAATAATAATAATAACAGGGTTTGAAAATACTACACCTAAAAATTAATATAAATTTCAAATTTCTAGTATAAATATTTTTGGAAGAACGGCCAAACTAATTTAATGAACTAGCATAGTTTTAGGAAGCTAATAATAAAAAAAAATCATGAAAATATAGAGACTGTCATACTTTATAATTTAATTCAAGTTTTCAATAGTTAGAAATTTAAGGATAAAATCATTTTTAAGTAATGTCATATTATTTTTGATTTATAGGAAGCTGAATGAAACTTTTTGACAGTAATTTTTATCCGTGAATGAAATTACAGACATAAATATAAAAAATATCATAAAACCAATACATTATTTGCTTCGCTCAGTATCTTAAATAAATACACAATACATATAAACATAGTATAATATTACTATGAACCTACTTTCAATATTACACTTAACGTTACATTTGGCATTCTGAACTCAATAAATATAAAATATATACATAATATGGGTAGTAATAATAGTTCATAAAAATTAATGAACCAAATGAAATACATAGAATTGTTTATGTAATTATAGTGATATTAGATACTTAACAATATTTTCCACTAATAAGTAACTAATTTTAATTTTCTATAGTAAAGTTTAGAAATAGATAATTTTTTACATTGATGTTATTGCGATACAAAGTTATCAAATGAAACAAAGGTAAAATATTAAAAATGTTGAATATTGACCTTTGAACATTTTCTTTATATTTTAAAAATATAATAAAATATCCTGATTTATGAATGAAATACATTTTATGAAATGTATTAATGAATAATTTTTAATACTAAAATCTACAACTATAAAATTTAATATTATAATATTAATAATTATAAATTATCAAAATAGAATTTTGGGATTATATTCAAATAAATCTAGATATACCCTACTTCAATTAAAATATATTTCTTAAATTACTAATACATCTGACATAATCTATTGAATATAAAAGATTCAAGAATCACATAAAATCAAATTAAATTACAAAACGTACTTAGGTACAAATAATTTAAATTCTTATAGTGAATATTTATACGAGATTTGAAATGCTGGTAAAACAATTTTAGATAATGATTCTTACATAACAAAAATAAAGTGTTGAGCATTTAATTTCTGACAAACTAATTATATATTACAAATTATTTTAAATATAAATGATTTGGGTCATTAAGTTAATTTAGAAAATTATTTTAATAACATTTCATTACTATAAATATCTTCTTAGGTAATAAGTTATTAAAAGTTTTAAAAGTTCAATTATTTTTAAGATGTGTATTTAGTAGATTTGGAAATGCGATAGGCAAGATTTTAATTCTAAACAGATAATTATAAGTAAACAATGTAAACAAACATTTTTTATTAAAAGTTAACAAAGTATACTAAACATATTATGTATTAAATATATGTTCAATGAATGAGTATACCTAATTACTACATATTATAATGAAAAAAAATTCAAGAAATACCTAAATTTTAAATGCTTACCTATTGGCGTACGAACAGCAGACACAATGTATACTTCATTAGCCATGTTTAAAGATTTGATAAAATTAAATATCAATTAGTGAAAACTATGTAATAAACAAGTCAACTTCAATGCAAGACTATTTGAATTAAATTGGAACTAGGTAATAGATATTTTAATGTTAACATAAAAAATTTAAATTAAAAAATAAATAATTAAAAAGATAACGATTAAATTACATATAATTGATCTATTTAAAATAACGGTACTCATGCTCTGATGTAAATGACTAATGAATAAATTATAAAATAAATATAAAAGTAGTACTACTAATTTTTTTATAGTAATTAGTAGCTGGTATTTGAAAGATAAACGTTTGATTAAAGCGCCGTATTGCCGTGTGATATCACACACGTCATCAGTGATAACACGCGAGAATCAACAATTTTGGTGCGTTGATAACAGTTCGACCGTCAGGGAAAAAGAACAAAATGAAAATGTAAATTCCCTGATGGTGTCCGTATCTGCCCAGCTATATAGCGAACACAGATCATATGTTAGCGAATGTTATCATACGATAACATACCTATTGTATTTTTCGTAATAATTATTAATCGTTTCCAATGTATTTATTAATTTCTATAGCGGCTTAACATTAATAATAATCAGTTCGGCGATCAGTGTCGTGAACGGAACATTGTCGCAACGAATATCAGCACATTAAAGGTCGGCGTGTGACATAACAGCAGCCCGTGTGGCGGCACTGCCGACGTTTTTTGGACCAGTCAGTATCGAAAAATGGCAGAGTTCGTCGGGGTGACATCGAATCCCTCGATAAATTCAGGTAAATAAATCATTTCTATCCATGTGTACCGTGTAGGTCTGGTGTCGCGCTGGTCGTACGGTCAGCGCGCCGGGGTGGTGGGTTGACGGTCGGCCTGTGGACGTCCGTTTGTAATTTTCCGCGGGCGTCTGTCCGCCGGTGGATGTTTCTAGTATGGTTATCAGTACGAGAATGTGCCTATGGCCCTTTTAGTTTTCGATGCGTTATACATGGACGTACTCGACAAACAAGCTTGCCTCTGATCGCCGTAACTAAGATATGCGTCTTATGATCTTATCCGTCTCAGCATCACTCAGGTTTCCTCTATGTGATTAACCTCAAAACGTATGTTGTCCAGATGATGGATTGGGTTTTTGCACCTGTGCAATATTTCATCAGATTCGTAATTATGTTTTTAATTCGTTTGAATACATTGAAACCCTATATTTAGCACCAAAATCCATCGTGTATTGACAAAACTATTTGATTCATACAATTTTTTTTTTCTGTTTTCCCTTATCTACTCATATGAATGTGTTAGAATAAAGTTTTTTTAACGCCTGGTATTACACAGTAATGGATCAATTTGTTTTCTTCTGCATATTTGGGAATTATTATCTGACAATAACACAAATATTCACTAATACTGGTAACCATAGCAACTCAATGGACAACATTTTACTTCAGCCATAGGACATGGACAGCAACACTTTATTTTCAAACAATATAGACATGTAGTTAATACACACTTAAGTACTCAGTTGTTACTAAGGCGTCAAACCCTTTCAGAAAACTTTGTACCTGTGCATACAAATATCCAGAAATATAATATTTGACATTTTTTTTATTCATTGATGAAAGACATATCTTGGTTTTATTAATTTATTTAATTTGACCATTATTTGTTATAATTTAATTTGTTTGATTTTCAAAATCTTTCTATATTCTCATTCAGAAGTTATTTCTTAATTGCACCTAATCAAATTTGTTATCAAAGTTATCTTACTCTTACCATACCCCTAAAATATATAATACATTTATTTATACACATGTATGTTTTATACACTATTTGCACAGAGGTAATAAGAATAGCACATTCCAAAGTCACAGTTTAATTTAGGAACAGTTTTTTCTCTGTTTTTTTACTACAAATATCCCATCACATTAATTTATTTTTGTTTCTTGACAACAATGTGTCTTGAAGGCTTATTAATATATTTAATAATCTACATTCTTAATATAATTTATTATGGTGTTTTTAAATTGTAATTTTTTCGTTTATTATTATTAATCGATTTATGTGTTAAGAATATTACATATGTTGATAATAGTTTGTAAATAATGTAACTATGTCAAAAAGTGAAAATAGAAGAAAATGTCATGTTTAATACATTGTTTTTTTCATTTTGAAGCCAGTTTTATTTACAATAATTAATTAGTTTGATTTATCATGGTACGAATAAACTATTTAAAAATTAAAATAATTTAATTTATTCTTTGTGTACTCCTTATAATGTTACCAAATACCTGACCTATCCACATACATAATTAAAAATACAAATTTATATTTATATAAATATCTACTGAAATTTTTTAACAAATTATATACACCTATTTGTGCACAATATATTAATTCAAAGTAATAATGTATTAACAAAATTTCTATTGTTATAAATGTATTCATAAAAATTGTTATAGTCTTCTTATTTTTAATAATTGTATCTAATCTATTTATTTAGTATCCGTTATATTTTCCTTCATGCTTCAAATTGTCATATATGAAGTAAAATATGTAAAATATGTTATACATTTAAAGGTAATATTGTAATAATATAACTTAACTATATCCTCATAGTACATTTCTGTACTAATATCTCAAAGATGTAAAATATGAATATACAATTTAATAGGTAAATACCTACATATTAATTTTTGTACATGAAAATGCTTTCATAAAAAAAATATACCTATATATTTCTATTAAATGGTAAAGAACATCAATAATATTTGCATTTTCTGCAATTGACTTTTTTATAACTGTATAGAAATTGTATTTATTAAAATTTTAAAAACATTAATTCATTTACATGACATATTTAATCACATTACAAAAGTAATTTCTGAATCTGTTTAACTTGACTGTTAACTAATTAACTAAGAAACAATATACATATCTTTCTAATGATTCATCCTCTAGTCAAGTGTTACATATTTTTTCAATACTTCAAAAAGCTAATATTTAATTTAATCAGTCTTAAAAATGTTTTGTTGCTATTTAATACTTATAGATAATTTATCTACATCATTATTTTTGTAATTTATAATATCTCAATCCATTGATGCATATTAAGAACTTAATTGAAGAATAAAAATAATATTGTTTAAAATATTATTTATGTTTCTACCTTTAAAAAAAAAACATCAAGAGGTGGATATTAAAGGTATTTTAAACGGTTTATAAAAATGTATTTTAATGGATATTAATGATGACTTCTAATAATTGAATAATTAATTTTGAACTTTCCAAATTACTCTTTTTTTCTATCACTCAGATAGATTTATTTTATTAATATTAATTAATTATCAAATATTGTCTTTGTATTATTCCTTTCATATTTAACTAAGTTATTAAATTGAAATAATACTTGCCTTACAGGTAATAAACTGATAAATAACATGAAGTTAATATAAACAAATCATTTTATTATTTTTGTTATTTATATTACTATTAAGTACCACATTTATTTTCATATTATATATTAGTAATAATATTTAGATATAAGTAGGTAAAATATTATGTTTTGAGATTAATAAATAAATTTGTTTGTGTTAACTAATTATTATCACATTTTTACCATGACTCATGTCTAAAACTGGTTGAAATATTTAGGTATAATACTGTTCTTGGTTATTATTCGTTTTGTGCACTGTGTTTATATTAATTGTACATTTAATTTTTTATTTATTGTTACTTAAATTTTTCTTATACATACATTTGTATTTTATATTCATATGGGTTCTTAATATTACCTTTGATGTTGCCTATATTATTTTATTATTAAAGATAATAAATTGATTAGACTAACCAATATTTATATTTTATGAAATTTTAAATGAATGAAAACTTTAAATCAATTTAACAAACGTACTTAAAAATACTTTTGAATTATATTTTTTATATCAGGGGAAGCCCTGTTTAATCGACCTTTGAGATTTTCTTGGTTGTTGGAATCGAACAAAAATAAAATAAAAATGGTTCTAAATGTATAATAATGGTATGATAAATTTAAATAATACTTTATTTTAAATTTACTGAACAAAAGTTTTTGTATATTTGATTACAAACTCTCGGGAATTGGGATACTCATCAGATTACGTACTTTGTACTAACCACTTGCTTACAGTGTATAATTTCATTTTTCATAGTTATTTATTGTCTTAATTATTTTTTATTTATTAAATTTGTATATTCATTGATTAAACAAAGCAGAAAAAAATGCACAAATATTTTTATTTTATGTTTTCTGAAAAATTTGAGAAAAAATGAATACAAATTGTGATTCATTTTAATTCATCTTTAATTGCAATCGACCTGTTGTTCACCCCTGGCTTATACAATTAAAATTTATATTCTATGTTTCAATTGTATGTATGGTATATAAATAATAATATAACTAATTTGTTTCAAAAAAAAAAAAAAAAAAAATTACTTTTATGTTTAATACATATGCGTTAAAAAGTAAAATACTGGTTTTAATTAAACCTCAACAAAAAGTTTTGGATTTAATAGCATTTCAATAAGTATCTGAACATATCAAAATAAAATGTAATATTAACTTTTAAAAACTTTTACTAGTTTATCGAATGGAGTGAAGATTAATTGACAGTATCGTTCAATTCATACCATTATTTGATTAGTTCTTTGCATGTCTAGTGCCATTATTATATAAGGTCATAAAAAACACGCCTTTATTTTTGGCTTTTAAGGGATTCTTTTATTACTATTTTCTATGTTTTATAGTTAAACCTTAAACTATTATTTCTCGTGTTGTTTTCATACCAACCTTTTAAAAAAAAAAAAAAAAAATAGTTAGGTAAAAATTTTACATTTAATGTAATATGTAGATATGTACTCGGATTAAATTAAATGTAATTTGTAGAAATACTTATTTAACTGAATTATAGTAGATAAAATTGACAATATTGTTATGAGTCATAAATCATAATGATAACCAATATATTTATTGTGAACAAGCTGAAATTAAAAGAGCATATTTTTGAGGCTCATTTGTATCCCCTTAAAAAATGAATTAAAATTATATGTATAAATCTTCATATAAATTGAATTCATTACATTCTTCTAAATAATATAAATTTAACCATTTTTATTTTCAATCAAAAAATGTTATATATTTACATTTGTTCTGTGGATATTAAATTAAAAGTAGAGGTTGCTAATTATAAAAAATTAAAACCATAATATATACAAGTAATACAATTTATTTTCTACATTAATAATTTTAGTGCATTGAAAATTGTATCTAAAAAATTTTAATATTTATTATATTTGGTTAAAAATGGGCTGTTAATGCTTAAGGAGCCTCTATTCTTCTCTCAATTTTAGAGGGAAAACATTCTTAGTAAACTTGTCTTGCAAATTCCACCATATCAATGAATACAATGTCTCTTTTTTTTCCATTTACCAAATGAGTAAATTGTTTTGCACTTTTGGTTCAGTTAGAAATTAAATAGAAAATTTGTATTTTATCATTGTATAATTTTTAAGAAAATAATTTCAGATTAATTAGACTTTAACATTCTATTAATTCATATGCATGATATTTCATATATTTCTAAACATTTGAACTATTGTATGCATGTTATTGTATTTTTGCGACATGTTTTAAAAATGATAATATATCATAATAATTGAATGTAGCTGGCTATTTAGTACTATTTATCTATTTATAAAGAAACTATACATTCATTTACTGTATCAATTTTAAATCAAATAATAAATATTGGAGGTAAAAGTAACAATTTTAACATTTTATCACAATTTTACCATTTTTTTCTAATTAAAAAAAAAAATCATGTATTCAATGGTTAAATTGAAATAAATAATAAACAAATATTAAATTTTCTATTTGATATTTTTTTTATTTTTATTAGGCACTGTAAATTTTTCATCTGACCCTAGTTTTGACTCTTATTTATTATAATTTTCATAATTTATAAGACTTAAATTTTTTTTTTTACCCACAAATTTAAAATCAACCATTGAAAAAGTTATCCTAGATTATCTTAATTTAGATTTGATGACACATATTAAAATTGTTATTACATTGTTACTTCAATATCTATTACTTAGTAATTATGTTATTATTAATAGTGCTTTATTTCAAACACAAATAGGTATTTCCAGATCTGATTAGTTATTCTATAAAATATTTTATTTATTAATTTTATATTTTTATATTTAATAAATATGTTAACTATTGAAAAGCTCACCCTTGTGTTTCATTCATAATCATCAAAAAATATGTAAGTCAAAAATTGAAATATTATTTTTTACTACTTTTTAATTCGTTTTAGTCATTTGTAAAAATATATGTGTAATATTGGAATTTGGCAAGCAATATTAGTTAATAGCACCGATTTAAAATGTCTTGATGTAAGTGCAGACAAGAACGTCCAAACTCTTTCAGTAGTTACTCAACCACTGTAGTGTTCAATCGTGTCAATAAAAAGTGACTTACAGCTTAAAAACAGTTATTTTATACGCAATCATTGAATTTTTATGATGCTATTATTATCATCAAACTATATCAGATCTTAATTTTTATAAACATGAAACTTAATCGTTCTTTTTATTCTTTTCATACTGGCGTATTTTTTGATTTTACTAATTCATGTGATTTTGCACAAATATCTCAAGGTATTAAATTATTTAAATTATTTAAAGTCTTTAGTTGTGTATTATCTTTTAAAGTTGGTTTATATAAATTTAGTAATATTATACAAATTATTATTGTACTTAAAAGTCGAAATAAAGTATTTTCTGTTTTATCTCGTAAAAGATTTTTTGATAAATTAAAATTCTATTATTTGACTTGAGACATGATTAATTCTGCTTAATTGAAATATTTAGAATACAGTTATATGAAGTAGTTGATGTGTCTTATATTGTTATCTGGGATGAATTTGTACAATCTATTGTAGTTCTAAGAGTGTAATTTTATCCGCTTTTTGTCCATGTTTCAAGACATCAAGACATTTTCTGGAATTTGTTATTATTGGATAGATTATATCAATAGGTAGTTATTATTTACTAATTGGATTAATTATTAATTACTTATGGCAAACTGACAACTATAAACATTTGGTGTAGATATAAATACTCCGTGTCGGGAAATATCATAGAATTTATTTTAAATAAATTTAGTATATTTGTTTTATAATTTTAAACAACTTTTTTGCAATGTACATTTGAATTCCAAAATTTCTTTTAAATAATTATACGTTTCTTATAAATTTCGTCATCGACTTGATTAAAATATATCATATAAAATAAAAGGTACTTTTTAAATGTATTTTTACTGTCAAAACTATTGCAGTAGTATTGCCAATAGGCTGTAGTAAAATTTAGGAAGTATAAAATAAACATTCGTGCTCACTGTGTTGCCCATTTTACGTGTTCATATGCGCGTACTTCCGGTTTTATTATTGTTCATATTTATGTACATTGTGTATAGTAGTACTAACAGTAGTTTTAATTCAGTTATGTCCAGTGATGTTCATACATCTAAACATAAGAGAACTTATATTCAAAGAACTCTTATGGACTCGAAGAACTAAGTTGTCTTGTGTAAGTTAATTTTATTTTACTTTTTATGTTATTTTTATTTTGGTTATATCTTAAACATTTTTATTTAATTTGATATTAACAATTATTTTTTTGTTAAAATGTATTGAAAGATATGTATGATTTCAACAATTTCATGATTTAAGTCTTTTTTACGTTTATGTTATTTGTGTTGTCTTAAGGCTTCTTTAGTAAGAAAAATTCCTACATCTATTTTTGTCATTTGGTTTTAGATAATGTCAACCCTTACAATTCGACATAGCTATTTTAAGATTTCCTGTTTAGTGTATTTATGTATATCTATTCCATCTACTTGAAGCAGTTTTCTTTGATCTTTTTACTATTTTTCTCATTAATCATGAAATCCTTAGTAAATAGTTTTTTTGTATAGAAAATTGCAATTATAATTTGTCTGATAATTATTATTTACCAGTTTTGTACTCTACCTTTCTATATATTTTCATGAAAATTATATTTGATAAAAATGGATAAATAAGTAGAAAGGCATAATATAATGTATCAATTATTTATTCAATGTATTTATTATTTTTTTTTTCTTTATAATCTATGCATCTAGTTAATTCTTTTGATATTAATTAAATATCTGTATCCACTCATGAAGTCTTTGAGCTATGGATTCAATCAAATAACATCAATCTATATTATATTGCAGTTTCTACATACTTATATTTTGGGTTTATATGTATAATTTTTGTAACTAAAAATGCATATATATTACTACATATATACTATCTACTTTAGGGAACTATTTTTAGTATTTACCATGATGACCATAGAAACTAGAAGTCATATTTAATGACAATTAGTAATATTAGATTCAATGTTAAAACAAAGTTAGTGAGCAATTGTTTTATTTCTTAAATTACATATTTGTGTGTGTGTGTGTGTGTGTGTGTGTGTGTGTGTGTGTGTGTGTGTGTGTGTGTGTGTGTTTTCTTTATCATATACCACATTACCTGTCATGTTATATTATTCATTTTATTTTATTTTAATATAGCTAATATTTGTTTTACTCTAAGTTTAATTGAGAATCCGAGATTAAAAATCTACATTCTCATACAAGTCTAATTTTTGTTATTGATACAATCGATTATGACTAAACAATATGGAAATCGAGATAAATCTGTAAAAACTGTTATGGTAGTCTTAGACTAGCATTCATTACATGAAGGTAGTTGAAATAACATGATATATGAGAAACCTTGTTGGGGCACAAATCAAATTCACGAGTGAAGCTTATTCTAAAAGTTTGAATTTAATCCTTATCTAGCATTGATATCAATATTACAAATCTCTGAGAAAACTCCTTTTCAGAGTCAGCACTGTAGACATCGATGCCTAAAAATAACAAATATTCATTCTATCAAGTTATTTTAAGCGTTTTTCATAAATTTTAACTTCCTTTTTCTTAGTTTACCTTACATTTTACCCAAGGATTTTTATTTACCAGATGTTGATATTATTATACCATAGATGATTACAATTTGAGTGACTTTTAATTAATTTATACTACTATCATCTGAAAATAATTTATCATGTTTTTATCGGTGAATGGTTTTATTTAAATTATACAAAAATAAAGACAATAAAGTTTGTTGTATTTTCAACGTATTTATATAAAACCTAATTCTCTATTATCTTCGAAAGAATTGCATCATTTAAATCTTCGACGAATTTCTATAATTCAATAAAAAACAATTTTGATCTTATGCTAATGTATGATATTTACAGTTTAAATTTGTATGCTTACCGATGTTAGGTATTTCCATGATTCAATTATATTTTACGTAAATACCAGTAATTTAATTGAAATTATTTATAAAATCTTTTTTTTATGTATTTCAAACCTTGACATTTTAAAACTGTTATGTTATTTTAAAAATATATTTAGTTTATTGTTGACCATAGTGCATTTTGTTTACAAAAAATTAGTGTGATAACGTGAAACTCAGTTAACTTAAGGTCAAGTATCGTCTTACTATTTAATTTTTTAGAACTAACGGATTAGGCAGTATGAGAAAAGTGTAAATGATATACCATTTTAGTTTTAAAAACATGAAATTCGAATATTGGGTTGATCAAATTAATATTATATTACCTATAGGTACTCTGTTAGTATTATTTAAATTTAAAAATTCCTATATAGATTAATAGCTGATGTTTTTTACAATTAAAGATCAGAAATTGTATCAAGTTGATCATTTAGCTAGGTTATTTTTAAATTTTTCAGGAAATTAAACTTGGGGACTCATAATAACTCTAAGAATGTCTATTGTAATTTAAAAAAATAGCTATCAAACTTGAGAATATTCACTAATTATTTGCTGTAGTGGGTATTAAGTTGTTTCACCTAACCTAACCTAACCTTGTGCGTCATAACTATATTATTTTGATAAAATATTTTTTTTCTTCAGGCTTTAATGTTTAGTTTATGTAATCATATGTATATTATTTTTATTTTGCATATATTTGTATACTTCGGGGATGCTTACATTGTTTCATAGATGTGATGAGATTTTCACGATCTTGTAAAATTTAATTCAATATTATTTACCAATATTGAAGAATTTACATCTTTGAAGTTTTAAATGATTTTGTCTACAAATATAATAATTATTAATGAATAATATAATTTCACCAAATAAAATTGAACAATAATATCAATGTTTTAATACTAAATCCTTATCTATTTATCACTGTCACTGTCCTGTATTGAAATTAGCATATCTAGATTAATGTCTAACACCTTGTCATTATTATTATTGGTTTTGTACTATATTTTTTATTAATTTTGAATGAAATTGGAAAATTATATCGAGCACTTTGGAGTTAAGTGTTTCCCAATACTCTTTATGTACGAGGTGTCCCATATAAAACATTTAAAATCAATTTTTTGAAATATTTTGAAATATTAAAAAAAATTTCAAAGTTTAAAAAAAGAAACAAAATTACATTTTGTAAAATTTTCAATAGGTTGATATTACTAATTTTCTGTGCGATTTACTGATATATAACATGTATGAGAAATAGATATTGTTATTTTTATTTGGTTGGGTGTAATAATAACTTTTCCTAACCCATACATTAGTCATGAAATATATATTTCGCAAATTATAATATTATTCATTTATGAAAAATGATATTAGGGTATAAAACCCAGGCAAGCGTGAAGACCTATCTACTCCCGATTCATATATATATATATATATATATATCCCTAATGACAGTTCTAGTGGTATGTTATTATTTTTAATTCAACTTCCACATTATCTATGAGTAGATCACGTTTTTACTATTGATAATTATACTTTGGACTTTTTGAAATTTCTTAAAACAAAACCTCAAAAAAAAAATTAACATGTTAAATAAATTCTATGAGCATAAAAATTGGTTTTCATTGAATAAACCCAACTTTATCCTGAATTGTTTTTACTTTTCAAGAAACTTTATCAAGTTTACATTATTAGTTGTTTGAATATTAAATCATCTTACAAATAGACGTATTTATTTTTAGATTGTTATGGAAATCGAAATAATAGAATTGTACTTTATCTACTGTATTGATGCTCATCTTTAATTTTCATAATTTTACTTTGTTCACTTTATCATTTTAATGAACAATATCATATAGTTAAAATAAAGGATTACATATTGTAGATTTAGTTTTATTATCATTTAAAATTTGGTCGTAAGTCATAATTTAATAATATAATTGAATTTATTGAATCTAAATATGGTTTTGATTTTCGAGTGAAGTTACATTTACATTTTAGCTAATACTTTTGCAAAATAATTATTTTGAATTTTTAACACAATTTTTTAAAAACTAATTAATTTAAGATACCACTTCAAGTTACTGTATTCCTTAACCTACTCTAACGCGTATTAAAATACTGATATACTTAACACTTAAGTTAGTAGAAGTTATGAGTCGGGAGTCCTAACTAATGACTGTTAATTTATCATTGTATGTTATGTTAAAACTGTGCTACTTATTGAGTTTGCAAAATCATAAAATTCGTTAATATAATAGTGAACATTAATGCCAAACCAATTTTAATGAAATGGTTGAATCAATGTTCAACAATTTATATATCTTATTATTTAGTACTTGGTGTTCATATTCTTGCCATAAATGTCAAAAAATTCTACTGTTTCAAAACAGTAAGATAATATCAATTGTTTTGAAGAATCGATTTGTCTATTTGGGTTTTGTAATAACAATTGTTTAAAAAAATCCTATGAGTTTAAAATGATTGACCAAGATAAGTACGTTTCTTTTTATTCAAATTGTTGTCTTAGCGAGAGTGTAGAATTTACTTACATAATAGTCGAGTTTTGATTGATCTTATTGAAAATTCAGCACCGTTCTCTGCTAATAATCACTATAATTTAACTCTTACAGTTTTAAAAACTTGTTGATATTGTTTTACAATTTATCTGAGTGAAGCGAAGGATCTATTTATTGGTTGTGCAATTATGTTTTTTTTCTGGAGACACTTTTTGGTGCAACTATAATAAAAAACTTTGTCCAAAAGTTTCATCCAGCTACTCTATAGATATGAAATCTCATTTTAATAGTACTTTGAAGATTCATTTTTTTTCTCAATCGTTTTTCCAGGCATGAGGAAAAACTGCAGAAAAATCGATTAAAATTTGCAGTAAATGACACTTTAAATAAATCGCTTTTAGTTTTAGTTATTCAGTGATTCATAAAATCAAAAAAAACGTTGTTAGAAACTTGAAATTTTCACCTTATGTGAATGACGCGTTGTTACATACGAGCCAAATTTTTCAACAAAAATTAATAAATTTTGGGCTAAAAATACCTCATTTTTTAAAGTTGATATCGTGTAACATTTTTAATATTTGACAAAAAGTTCTAGAAATTCAATATGACCTTACTTATATACTTATCTAAAAATCTTTTGTCTGGATTTTTTTATAAGCGTTTAACTAAATTATTATCCAATCATTATGAAGCTTTACATTTAGTTAGCCAATGTGTTTTAAACTTTTGGTAAAAAAAAAAAAAAAAACTATTTATAATTTTTTAACAGATTTGATAAAAACCAATTCTACATGGCGAAAAAAGATAAAAACGATAAAATATATAAATGGTATATTTTTACATTGAAACTTTGCTCAGATTCGTTTTAATAAAGGAATGAATTATCGAAATTCAGTATACCCATCACCATTATCTTGTATGAGGAGCAAAGATTACCCCATGATATGGTGTTCGTCCTTTTTATTCTCTCCGGTTCCAGCTATCATACCTTTGATAGTAATCATATTACTATGTACGAATGACACGTAAAATAATTCATCGAACATACATAGTACTTAATTATTTATTTACCTATTTAATATTTTCTATCTATTTACAATTATTACTCACTAATTTTTTAATTCTTATCTTTTTCAGGTGAGTAATTTAATATACTATTAAATTGTATGCAAAACACAAGCACTTAAGTTAAAATAAGTTAACTATGAATCATGCTATCACATTTGTATTGCAAATGGATTGGGTAGCAGATAGTCATTACGATGAGAACTGGAGTAAGTTGATATATTATTTATATTCTTAAAATATATTACACAAACGTTCCATAGAAAAGAAGGAAGGCTGAAGAAATTTTCTATTAAATAAATCTGTAGTCATTTAATACAATTACAATCAACAGATAATAAAGTTATCTGTGTCTACACGTTGTGTGCTGTGTGCTTGTTCTATTCGTATGATTCTATAATATAATTCAAAACATATTTAAGTTTCACTTTCGTGTTCATCATATCATGACCGTACAATAATTTGAATATCCTTTATTCTTTTTATAAATTAATTTGTAAAATATGCGTCAATCATGTGTTACGACATTTGAAAGGGATATATATTTTGGAAAGTGTCCCAGTTTAATTGTAGAAAATATAAAAAAATATAAGAAAAGGTGTCAATGAAAAGCGTGGTTTATAAAGGTGATGGACCGTAACTGTATCCAATCATTTTGAAGTACCTATCCCACTATTTTCTACAACATTTTCACTTTTCAAATATATGAAAATATTATTCCTTGCTATTTTTGCAATTGTATATAATTATTCAATTCTTGTACACTTTTATTTTCAAAAGAACTGTTGTAACTTGTAACTAATATCAATTAATAACTATTTTTGTCTTTGTTGATTGTTGATATTTAATTAATTAATTAATTTTTTTTTACATTTAAATTTCAAATCTAGTAAAACTATATTTTTATCAATAAATATTTTTTTATGGTTCTTAAACAAAACATTTTTTTATGAACGTACTTTTTAAGTTTTTAATTTGTTTTTTTAACAACCACTGATAATTAAATATTATATTTTTTGAAAATATTGATATCTTTATATTTATTTATCTAATTAGAGTTTAAAAGATAAAACCATTCAAATTTAGAATAGTAGCAGTATGGAGTTTTTCTTTGATTTGGCACCTCAAAAAGTGTACTTCCGCTACTCCGATACTCTTAACTTTAAATGATTTCTATTTCTTAAGTAATTATTCGTATTATAAAAATGTAAGTATCGATATTTTCAAAAATACACTGTATTTCGTAATATTAAGTAGTGGATATTAAATATTTAAGAAAACTAAACATCTTGTGGAATAAATTTATGAAATTACCTAGATAGACGCCGGACATAATTCGCACCACGGATATTCTTTTTAGGTTAGGTTAGTTAGGATAGTTATTACATTTTAAGAAAGAAACAATAAATTATTTCTTTTGTAAGCTGACCTGAAAAAGCTTCATATAATTATATCGGTTTGTATTTTACCGTTTTAGTCAAATTATCGGTAGTTTTTTTAATCAAAAGATTAAAACATATGTATTTTTATAGTGTGTGTGTGTGTGTGTGTGTGTGTGTGTGTGTGTGTGTGTGTGTGTGTGTGTGTGTGTGTGTGTGTGTGTGTGTGTGTGTGTGTGTGTGTCCAACGAGTGATTTTTATTAAGATTGGATTGACAAGGTACACGTTTAAAGTTAACGTTTTATATAAATTTTAATAATTTTTTGTTGATTAAGTCATTTTTTGAACTTAGCACTTTCAATATAATGTTTTATCAATATTTGTTGAGATTTTGTTTGTGTAGTTAGATAAGTATATAATTATAAATAAAATTGTATTGGAAACATTCTAAAAATGAGATATGTTTAAAGTTCTATTTTTAGTTCAAAAGTTATTAAATTTTTTGTTCGAAATTTGTATGAAGTCTGTATCGGTGTGTTTTTGATACTTCATGTAAATTTCAAGTTTCGTACTGTAAGACTTACCAACTTTTGGAATTACCACTAAATAATCAAAATCGATTTAAAAAAAATCTCGTTTACGTTTATATTTTACCGTTTTTATTTAATTATTGAGTAGTTTTTATCAATTATTGGGAAAACTTTTGAGAACAGAAAAAATTATATCAAACAATAACATAGAGATCAGTTCTTTGTCTTAAGAGGGACTGAACATAACTGTTTGATGACGTTAGCTACCTGAAAAAAATTTACGCATTTTATTGAGTTGTTCACTATTGTTAGAGCTAGGTGTACTTACTCCATATGTTTATATTATTGATATTTTTACTGAGCAGTTTTAAATGCCAAATCGTTGTGAGGAGTAATAAGAAAGTTATTGAAGAAATTAATCTTTAAAAATTAAAATGACCTTTGTACGTGATGTCAAATAAAAAGTTAAAACTGTGTGGAGTTAAGTTATTTTACTGGAGATGTATCTCGTACCCAATACCATACGAATATTCATTAAGGTATTTTATATTTATTGTTGGTAATTTTTTGTTAGTGTTTTATATTCTGACCCCGATTTCACAGTATTACTGGTTTATTATTGAAGATTTCCCTAACCAGACTGACCAGGGTCAGGGTCATGTTTATCCAAATTAAGTGATGAGTAATAATCGCCGTCTTGAGTTTGTCTATCATATAGAAACACCATGCATATATTTTATTATATTTGAATAAATGTAACAGAAAATGTCCATTAAAAACTCTCACTTCTATCAATTATTCATATTTATGTAATTTAATCTGTAACATTTAAACGTAATATTAATTCTCAATTTTCGATCAACATTAAAAATGTTAAATCAATATATTTTATTAATCCTCTATAATTTAAATGTATAATATTTATTTAGATGTATATAATTGTATAATTCATGTTAAAATTCTACTTGAAAGTTGTATTACAAATTTTTAATTTTAGACAAGAGATTATCCTGGAATACCCTTTAAAATAATATTGAAAAAAAACACAAACGCTTATATAGATACTTATCAGATATTTAAATAAATACTTATTTTCCTATTTTTATTCGAAAATTAACTTTCGACATTTAGTTATGAGGGGTTTCAAAAATCACGATAACCCAATCCCAGATCCATTTAATAATCCAACTTGCATAACGACTTAGATAAAATAAATTTCATACTAAATTATTGTACCCTTTAAATTTAATTAATATATTATGAACAAAACTTACGAGTTACAAAAAAAAGTTAATTTGAAAAAAAATCATTGCAATACATAAAAACCAATTGCTCCCGCGTTCTGTAGAAAGACTAAATAATATAATTCATATTCGACTCTTTATTTTTGCTTTGATTATTCATTTGATCGTGAATTTGAATAGCATTCAATATTCAAATTATCCTTTTAAAATAATGTTTATAAATTTGTTAAATTTAAAAATTTTAAGTGTTATATTTAAACTATTTGGGATTGTGTATTATGTACAAAAAAAAACTAAATGGTTTCCGCACATACAAAATTATTATTACAAAGCGCATATATTGCCTCTACTTGTTAATTAATAATAAATTATTTATTTATTAATTATAAAATATTATAATTAAAGTATATTTAATTAATAAACAATTAACCTTGTTATTTAAAGAACAAATTTAAAAAAAGAAAGAACCACGAATACTTCTTAAAATTGCAAATGTGTGTTCTTGCGCACTGTGAGCAACAGCAAAAATTGGCCATAGTCGTAAAATACGATCATTAATTTCGTGTTTATCACCTTATTAGTTTAAAATAACAATTATTAAATTTCTGTTAAAAAAAAGGCATTAAATGTTAATTATTATTGTTTATTATAACTACAATCTTAGTAAATATATTCACAAATTTTACCTAAAAATTCGGTTACTGTTTTGAAAGTGATCCGCAAGAGAAGATCAATGACAGAGTCACATCCCCTCCAGCTATTTTGCCGGCGGAATGTTCGTTTCTGCACTGGTTTTCAGGCTTCAGTAGGTTAGTAAGTGTCGTTCGTGCCGTAGCTGCTCAATCGTCAGTCGCTCCGCCGTTGTTAGCCCGACCATGCGTTCTAATCATGACGTTATCGAATTTCAATAATTTCGCACGTGTTTGATGTGTTATTTTATTTATGGAATCTATGTTGCTCATGGTGTGATATGATAAATGAATTAAACGATGTCGGGTTTATTAAGGGTACCGCATTACCGTCATAATAACGAGAACAGCGGGAGAATTGGTCCTGAAGAAGGGATCGATAATTTATTGCTGGTACCTGAAAGTGTACTGGATATGGATGGAAATCAACTTAGGGACGATTTAAATGGATTAAGATTCACATTTCAAAAACAGTATCTGCAAGCAGATCTTGGACCTCGGGGAAATATTTGGATATGTAAGGTTTATGATGTATTAATACATATACATATATATATATATATATATATATATATATATATATATATATTAATATTATTATTAAGTTTAAATGTTCTCTGTGTCTATTGTATAGTTTTCACTAGATTTTCTTAGTTACATTTTTTTTTTTTAATATCTGGAACTAAATGTATTATTGAATTTTTTTAACAATTACTGCTGTAATATTCGCAGTAAAATCAATCACCAAACTTGACCTAAATTATTTATTCGTTACTTCTTACTCTTAGTTTGTGTATGTATATCATATATTTTATAGAACGTATACATACACCTTGTCTAATATCGTATTCACTTACACATTTTAGAGAGATAATACTTATTTGGTATAATGCAGTAAATCGAATCGAATGAACTTTTCTTTCATTCTTTAACATACAAAAAAAATGTATTTAAGTAATTAGTTTTTTTAAATGCATAATTTTCATTAAAAACTGTAATTCATGAGTTTTTATTTTAACAACTTACATATTGTTTGCATGTGTTTTGACTTATTTAACATATGCTTGTTTACTATATCAAATAATTTTATCATTTTTTTTGTTTTTTAACATAATAAATTTAGGTATGTCATAAACTTTTTTTTATTTATATTATTATTGTTATTATTAAAACAGAACAACTGATAAAATTCACATGAGTATCCATTATACACTATTCCATTTTCGATGAATAAAAGTGTTTAAATGTAGCACCAAAATTTAAATGCATATTCATATTTTATCAAGCAAATTTTGCATAAGAAAACTATTTTAATAGTTTTAACAAAATCATGGTTGAATCGTCAAAACAATTTATAATAATCAAATTTTCCGTGTATGAGTTCTAACATAAATATATTTCAACTTATTGTATAAGAATACATTTAAAATAGTATACATTTGTTGTTATTGATAACTTCGATACACATCGTACATGTCAGACACGGTTTCATGATTACTTTTTTTTTGGCCGACAGATTTTTTGAACGGACATGGTACGTTTTTTTTGTCTATATAAGAATGACGAACATACATATATGAACGTTAACTATGTTTTTCTTATTTTATTTTTAGATTGACACGTACTTCTATTGTTAATATTTAGGCCGTATCATGCAATAAACTTATTTCAAAAGCCATCCAAAAAATTTCCTAATTAACAAAAATAAAATATTTCAAATATTTATTGAAATCCATCATTTAGTGTTTTTACATAAATTAAAAATATACTTGAAATTTTAATTTGAAATTGTTGGAGAGATCTTCTGTTCTGTTATCTAATCTATATTACACTGTGACTCATAAATATATTATCTATTTATCTTTAAAACTGGCATTAGTTAAAATTTATAAATGATTTATTCATTGATAGAAAATTGATTTCAATTCCGTGTGCTCCTATTAAATTCTGTTGTTCAAGTAACAATTTGTTCATGAATAAAATATTCGTTTGTTTTTAATTTTATTTACCATAGAAATCATTTTTTAATTTCATAAATATTCCAATCTATATTTTTAGGAATTAAATATTTTGAAATCTAATAAAATTGTAAAAACAAAAATAGATACCGATGGTATAAAAAATATTATATTATATACTGATAATATTATCAAAAAGTAATGTCATGTAATCGAAATGATAAAAATAAAATATGATATTCAATACAACTGAAAACTAAGTACGTAGGTACAATTTTTGATTAGTGATTTTATAACTCATGTAGCATTCAAAAACATTAAGGTAAAAATGACGCAACTCGCACAATCAAATAAATACAGTAATTTTTTCAGTGAAAGTGTAACTATGTCAAATTACATTATGTCCCATAACAATATTCTCAATTCACTAAAAAAAAAAGAGAGAGATTTGGTGTTTTGTAACTGTCGTATTAATAATATTGAATATTTGGATCTAAGTAAAACAAATGGACAAAGACAATTTATGAACTCATCACTTGGTCGTTTGGTCATCAATTATTCTGTAATATATTAATAAAATATCAATTTTCGGTACATTTTTTTAAAAGAATTAATTTGCCAAACAAATTAAGTTCACACAAGTATTACTTAACATCACTCTTAGTCGTAATCGCATATTATGTTCATATTAATCAATAAAAATAATTTGTATAATTGGTAAATGTCCTAAAATGTAGAGAGTTCATAACATCGTAAAATATATACTCTACAGCAGGCATGTCAAACTCTAAGTATCAAGTGGGTCAGATATATTGAAAAGTTTACTATGCGGGCCGCACATAAAAATTTAACAAAAAAAAATGTTTTATACCAATTTTTCAATTTTATTCTTTACGTTTACAAATACAGTAGATACAATTAAATTTGAAAAGTCTAAAAAAACCAAAATTTAAATAAGTCATATTAATTATTTATAAGCAGGGCTCGGGACTTAAAGCATTTGCTTATTTTTTTGGTTTGTCTTAAAATCTAGCAGAGTGCTATGAACATTCATGAAATATAACAACGATTTTAAATTTTAAATTTGAAAGTGCTTATTTTTGCTTATTTCGTTGGTTTTAGAAAAACTTGCTTTTAACTAGTTTTTCTGCTTTTCTTGCATATTTTCTAATTAATCATGATTGACGACGTGGGTTGACGAAAATTTATATTTTTTCAGCGTGTATTTGTATTACAACTCTAACTAGAAATATTTGTTAACCTTTTTATTCTATTCCCTCGTAGTTAATATACCAAACTCGTATTTTGGTTTGTTTTGTTATCAATTTGCGTGTCGTTCGTAGCTGGCTATAATTTCAATGTAAGGCATTGGCGTGGGTATTCCAAAAATTTTTGTGGTTTTAATAATTATATTATGATTTGTGATTTATATTCTTATATTTTTTTGATATATTAAATATTAAAATGACGATAACTTTAAAAAAATCATTGTGTGTTTGTGGTTTAAAAAGTCTAAAAATGTATCACAAGGGCATAAATAACTATTTATTTAATACAAATTATTGGAAGATTTTGAAGCAACGTATTTTTTTTTTTAAAGGGGTTAAACATTTTTGATTTTGCTTATTTTTGCTTATTTTAATGATTTTAAGGGCTTATTTACGTGCTTATAATGAAGTATTTAAGTGCTTTTTTAAGCACTTATTTTGATGATTTTAAGTGCTTTAAGTCCCGAGCCCTGTTTATAAGATAGGTGTTATTTAAACTGCAAAATAAATCCATACTAACAATAATTTTTTTGGATGATATTTGACATCTCTTTTACCCCGCCAACTTTTCAATTTCGGCAAAAATATTATTTGATATATTAAGCCACTTTTAACACGACATTTAGATGTGTGTCGGTTAATCTGGATCTAACGGGTGGTTTATTACTGTTCATTAATGAAAATAGTTGCACACATTGATACGTACTACTCAACATAGAATTGATTTTACAAGCAAATTTACGAGTTTCTACATTTCGTACTGGCGCAAAATTGTAAATTAGAAAGATCAGAACAGAACACAGTATAATAATGTACATCAAATCATCCATTCTCTAATAATCTAAGATAGATGTGACACGTATTAATTTTTAGTTTTTTATTTTTCCATTATTATTGGTAGCTGCGGGCCACAAAAAAATGAGCCGAGGGCTGCATGCGGCCCGCAGGCCGCGAGTTTGACATGCCTGCTCTACAGCCTTCAACTTCAGAACAACCTTGACATTGAAATCCTAAAAATTCAGAAACAACTAATTATATATTATATATACTACGATACATATTTGTTTTTTAATGTAACAAAGAAATAAAAACACAATATCCACATGCATTGACTGTATTACTAATTATACACGTTATTTTCATAAAAATATGAAATATACCTGATATACCTACACCGATTTTCATTCTTCAGATTTTGTGTGGTAAGATTAATTAACTTCCAATGTTTCTATGTGTATCTGTTATACTTATAAGTTATAAGTTATAACTTTTCAGGCAGAATAAATATTTTCACATTTTCTCGTGAATCGTACCTACACCTATGATCGTTTGTTTATTTTTAAAGTTTATGTATTCAGAAACTTAATATTAGATATTTTTTTGGAAACACTAACTTTTATTATAAAACTGTTTCCTATTATACATGTAATAAATTGGATGGCTTAAAAAAATTATTATTTTACGTTTTATATACGCTGTTTATGTATGTGTCTGTATAAGTGGCGATGATTACGAGAACTGAAAAATGTAATTTTATTATTACTTTTGATGTAGTCGTCCTAAAAGCCGGTTGATCATTAGAATATTCTTGGAAGGAAATAGAAAATGTACTATTCTCATTCTTACATTGAAGTTCGTTTTGCAATAATTAAAAAATTAATCAGATTATTCAATTAAATAAATTGTTAGTGTTTGCTTATTGTAATATACTACGTGAGCTACCATCATACATTCAGATTCTATGATGAGATTAATATCAATTTAAAAAAATCTAATAATACTTATAAAATATTGGTTTGTTATAGTAAAATTGTGTTTCATAACCATGGTTAAAAGTGTTTGTGAATAAATACCATTGTTCTAGTTGATCAAACTACGTCAATTATTTTTATTGTCACAAAAAAAAAAATAAAACTGTAGAAAGTAGAACCCTATTTCCTTCTTATTGTAACCATATTTTAAAAGTAATATTGATGGTCAATGACCACATATCATTCCAGGTCGTATAAACTGTTGTTTTTATTCCGGAAGGTCATAGAAATTCTTAAGCTTCCTCCTCATGCATGAGTTGAAATTAACTATATTTACTTGCGTCTACTAATTAGTTTATGCACCGTAACTGCCAAAATTTATTGAATCGTTTTAACGGTTCCTTAAGGCATAATGTACTGTGCAGTCAAAAATACGTATAAGATATTTGAGTTCTACAATTAACTGTTATTTTTTTTCCTACTGTAGTTATACTATTTAAAACGTATGTATACAATTATTTGAATTTTTTTTAAATAATATGAGTAGAATATCAAATTATTTCAAAATATTATTTTTAGTTATTGACATTTAAGTAATTGCAAGGTGTATTAATATTGTTATCATATTATTATGTAAAATTAATGCTTATAAATTTTTTTTCTTTTTATTACCCGTATTAATAATTAATACGAGTAAGAAAAAGAAAAAAAATATTAAAAACAATATGACTACATTATTCTGCGTATAATGTAGTTGAATTTTATATAAATGAAAATTATTGCTATCTTTTAAAAAACGTTTATTTGTATTAAAAGTATAATATTCAGAAGAAAGCTGCATCTAGGACACATGTAGGAACGTAAAGGTTGTAAAGAGGACATGTCTGAGTGAACATCACATAATGTGAAAATATATATTGCGATAGATATGAAGAGTCGAAAGTGAAAGTTCGGTGAACATCAGGATAATTCAGGATCATTATATATATATTTTATTTTTTATTTTTTTTTAAGTTCCATAGAAAATTTAGAATCATAGATTTATCAATTATATTTTTAATAATTAAAAATATAATTAACACCTTTTTTTTTTTTTGACTAGTATATTATATGACATCGATATTGTTTTATAAATATTTCAATAGAAAAAATTATCATTATATAATTTACGTTGAAAACTTAATTAACTATTTTGTATAATAAAATCCTCTTCAATATAATACTCTGAATATTTCAAAAAAAGTTGTTGGATTGGAGAGAATGTGTCTGATTTAGTAGGCATCAATTTCGAAAGCATAAATTAAGAAATCAGCAATAATTATAAGCTAATAATTCTTAAAGAAATAAGATTAGAATTACAATTTAAGAATAGTAATTTGATATAAGTATGATTATTTTTATTTTTTTTATTTATTAAAACACTGATTGTGTAAAAAATAAATCGTTTCGTATTTACCATTTTATTAAAAAAAAATGTATAAAAGTAATAAAAGATTTTTTGGTAGTAATTTCATACCCAATTAATTTTATAAAAACTTGTTAATTTTTTCGTTTCAAATTGTATTATTGCAATGATTTTTTTAGGACACCGTGTCCTTATTATGCAGTATTGATATTCAGTATTTATTCTATAGTTATTTTTATTTTATATCCATTAATAGAGTTTTCACTGTAAATGTGTGTAATCCTGGTATAAATGTATTTAATAAAAATTTAGTGATGAAACTTAACTATTTACAATAATTAATGAATAATGTACATTTAGAAAGAGTTCTATTTTATAATAAACGATATTGTAGTATACAAGTATAACTATAATATAGTTTTTTGTATAGCTAACCTATAATATAGCTTTTTATAGTTTATATATTATATAAATTATAAAAAGTGTTTTAAACCGATTGTTTGCTCAACTATCTTTTATATCGAAATCTTTTTTTTTTATATATATATATATATATATATAGTGTACATATTCGAGTATTTCTCATTTTTGTGAACATAGTTTGTCGTAATTGTTGTAGAAGTGTATACTATATTACTATACATGTGTTGAAAAATATTTTCACAATGAAAAATTAATAAATGCTATATAATATCATTGATTATAAATACTAGGTTAGGTTAGGTTAGTGTTTATAATCAATGATAATATGTAGCAATGGATTTTAATTATATAACCTATGTATTTAATGATGATGGAAAGCGTTGGGCAAAAAAAAAAGTAATTTGAAGTTCTTATAGTTGGAATATATTTACGATTGGGTTTGAATAGTTCCAACATTTTAAGATGTGCTTAAATATCTTGATAACATTACGAAATTTAATCGATATACGGAAGTTCCACGTTAATAATATTAACATGTAACATGAAACGTATTAAAAATTTAAAATGTCAACTGTGAAATATATGTGTATGTACACACACACACACACACACACACACACACACACACATAATATATATATATATATATATATATATATATATATATATATATATATATATATACTATAATGTAATATGTTTAAAAGTTAAAAACGGTCCAATTTCTCTACTATTACCATTAAAATATGAGCTGTAGTTGTTGTTGCGGATCGCATATGTGCCGGTTTAAGTTTTTACTCAATGACAATTATTAGTATGGAAGAACATCGCACATAAACTTTATGTTGTTGTAGCCTGTAGGTACTCGACGGAAATATCCGTTATGAACTTTGACATGATGTATTGTTGTTTTTAAGTGTTTGTAGTGAGTTGTTGTAACTTGTTGATAGGTATTTATAAATATGATTGTTTTTAACTGCCGAGTATGAACGTGCGCACACGAGTGTGTGTGTTATGATGCCTATACAGTATCCTGTATATTATAACATAATGTGGTCGCGATGATTACGATACGAGTTATACCATTTATTATAGAATAATATATCATAATCATTGGTTAGGTTTGCCGACCGAAAACTTGCGTGACACTAACACGTCGAATGTATGTATGAATAATTTGATGTGTACAGCACTCGTCATGTTTTAAGTGTGGTGTGTTATACATAACTATTTACACCAGGTGTACTGTAAGTCGTATCATTTTGTCGGCTGGTGCTGCGAGCGTGTGTGTGCGTGTTTGTGTATGTGTAATTGGAATCTCCGATTTCGCGAATTTATCAGCGCGGCGCGACCGACCCCCTTTGAACGCGTAGTAATTATCTATTTAAGATACGGTATGCGTACGCACAGCGGCTGCTGTAATAAGCGGCCGGTACGGTTACGGCGGCACAGGCGCCCGCGGTAATTAGTCCTCATAAAACACGGGTAACGAAACGAAAAAAACGAAAGGAAATAAATAAAAATACCGTCGACCGACTACGTTTATAATAATTAGACCTTCGCGCGGATGAATATACACATTTTTTTCCACTCCGCTCTTCCGCCGACCAGTTTCTTCGCGTACACGCTATATACGGTTTACGGGCCACCTCCGGGGCCGTGCGGTCGCCGGCCGCCGCGTGTACGTGAGCGGACCGGGACGGTCGACGCGTAGCCTCCGCGCCGCGGTCGTCGTCGTCTCGCCGCGTAGTCCGTATCCGTCGCCGTCGCACGTATGTGTGTGTCAGTCGTGCCGAAAACCGCCGTTGCCTCGACGTTAATAATATTATTGTCGTCGTCCGCTCGCTCATCGTCGCCGCCGCCGCCGCGCCGCAGCAACAGCTGTCGTCGATTCGTCCGCAAGAAAATCCGTTCGAACGCGTATTAGCCGCTCGCGTCGCCGTGGTGGTGCAGTGCGCACGTGCGTGTCACTCGGATGGTCCACGGCTTGCCCAGTGTTCTGTGTTCGGTGGTGGTGCGTCCGACATAACCATGGTGGTGCGTCCGTCGACCGAACCACAGATGTTCCGGTGCTACTCCACCAACGAGCTGCACCGTCCGCCGCGGAACATACCCGAGTCCGCGCTGTCTGCACTTCGCGGCATATTGGTGTCTTCGCTGTCGTCCGGCGGCGGCGGCGGCGATCGCCAGCCGAACGACCCACCCGTGCCCCCGGCCCGGCAAGCCGCCGTGCGACGGTTGTCGTCGCCGCCGAAACGTCCCCGTCGTCACGTAACGTTCGACTCGCCGACGACGAACGGTATATTATATTATAATATTATAACCTTAACTGGGCTGCAATGATAATATTTCAGCCGATCGCAAATGACAACAACGATAAAGACATAAATACGTATTATCTGTGTGTATTACTATACTACTAATGTATAAATTTAACTAACCGAATAACACTCGGCTCGCGAGAACCTGCTGCAACACACAGTTATACCGCGCTTTCGTGCCCGGTCAAGTACACCGGTATAATACTTTCCCGTCGATGACTCATCGGCCGTTCAATTCATTACGCTCGTCCCGTAGTATACGACTTACGCCAATTTAAATCGATTGTCTATACTAAATTATTATATTCCGTTAACATTTTTAACTGAATTAACTCGACACTTAAATCCGTGATTGTGCACTTATAACAGGCGTGATTAACTCCGCATACCTGACGGGAAGTACAGTGAAATCAATTTAAGCAGAACGTAATTGCAGTATACGCCGATTAAAATCAAGCATATAACTTCTGCAACCTATGACCAAAGTTAAAAACGAAAGGGTTTCAAGGACCCCGTCACGTAACCTCATTTAAATGCACATACACGAAAAATTCAAATTAACAATTTTATTTGAAAAATTGAAAACTCGTCGAGACCGTCCACAGTTTTATGTCCAAAAAAAGACTGTCCGCTTGAATCTCGCGTAGAAATCTGACTTCAGGTGTGGTTCATACACTCGAATGTTAACATTGAAACACCACAATTTCAATATTCTATCCGTCGCTCTGTATTGCTGTAGTATCTCTGCGTCGTTGATGATCGGTGATGATAACTTTGGGTATAATTAGAGTGACTCCCGTTCGAAACGAAACGCCCGCGGGTTTTAGTAAAACACTAGTAAATACCAATGTGTATGTGTACTAGTAATATTATTGTTTTCGTGTGCAGAGGAAGGATCGAGAAAGCGCACGCAAATCGAAACGCGTCGATTATCATAATTGCAACTCTCATTGATCGGTTTATTTTTGCTACGTTAAACGCACGTAGCCCGATAACGTGTGCCTTATAGTTACGCGTGTTCTGAGGAATCGGCAGGAACATCACCACCGTTGTCATTACGTATAAAAGTCAATTGCCCCGTAAATGAAACCGCGACGCGTGTGTTCCGCTCGCGTGGCGGTCCGTAAACCAAAATATATCGTTATTATTATAATTTTCGGTTTAAACCAAAGACTACGTGCTCGGTGCACTACAGCCGCCGCCGCCGCCATTTCTCTCTTTAAGTCCCTTCGTGGTGTATAATACGCACGGCCGTGTATTATGTATTTACGTAGGTAATACACCGATGCGCGTGTATAATACGTACGCGCTAGGTGTACTATAGTCGTGTACACGTGTACCTCCATAGGCGAGAACGCAGCCGCCGCGCGTTTATTGTCCGCCGCGTAACATTTTCTTTTTTTTTAGGAGTGGTCACTCGCCGACGGCCGCCGCCGCAAATAGTAGGTTTATCGTGAAGGTCGCGACCGCCATGATGTCATTTTTTTTTTTTATTCATCCACGATTTACAAAAGTTACCTCTATACCTAGGCGTATTCGAAACGTACGCGGCAATGTCAAATAGCGTATATTCGTATTGTCATACACTACGTGTGTTTTTGCCAATTTCTTGTACGTCTAACGTTGCTCGCCTGAACTGCGATAATAACATATCATACGCACATGCCCGTGTATCCCTCAAAACTTGCTCGCGGTACTTGTTATAATACCACGATCACACTCGGACGACTGAATTAGGGAATAATCTTTTTTTCTCTTTGGACCACAATACGACGCGATTCGTGAGAATTATTGTTCGCTCTATTCGCATGATTTATGACTAGTATTACTCGAGTGGGCACGCTTTTCGTATACCCACTCAACTTGTCCGACAATGAGGACATGCAGGATTGTCAAATGAGTATAGTGTGTATAATTTACGGGATTGGTCGAATATTTAATGTCGCTATTGTAAGAATACTGCACGTCTCAATTTTGATCAAAATTTCTATATTATTTTCATGTATACCTATAATTACATTTGTAATATATAAGTTCGTTTTAATATTTTGAAAAAAATTCATTTGTATGATTATTTTTTTAGCAGGAGTGACAACTGGTAATCCTGACAATCGGCCAAGTACTGCGCCAACACCGCCTCAAATTCCGCCTAGAGGTACAGTTTTTATTTTACTATATTACATTTTATAAAATAAATTTATTTTACTTGTACTTGAAATCCATCGTAGCCAGAAGATCACCTGTATAAGACGTCTAAAGGTTTTTATTTTATTGCGGTAATACTACTTACATCTAAAATGTAATCATTACTTATTAACTATTTTATTCTTATATTAGGTACATTTTCATTGTGTTTCGTTTTTAAATTAAATAAATATGATACATGGCAGGTATTCATTAGAGCTTCGTGTTATATCCGATTCATTTATACTCAATTTTTAACAGTATAAATTCTGGAATATATTTTAAAATTTTTATATTTATAATACAATTGCGCTTTTTTTTCTATTCGATCAGGAGGACTTCATTGGTTTGCCCATGGTGCTGAGTTTGACTTATATGATGAATCAGACAATACAGGTTTACTTAAATGTTCTCCGCGTATCTGTGTGTTTTTTTTTGGAGGGGAAATATTAACATGTTGCTAAATTAATCATCATATGTGTATTTGCCTGGTTGTTTTATTGAGTAACTTACTGTGTTGTTTTTAGTTTTGTAAATATCATCAGTGACGACGGAAGGGTAATAATGTGAATCCTGGAAATCTATTTCTTACATAATTGAATAGGTTATATTAAATATATTAGATTTTAAGCACTTTAACTATAAACTGAATTTTTTTTTAATTCAAGAAGTAGATTCACGTACTTAATGAAGTTATAAAATTTACATTTATTCAGTATATTAATGTTTGTCTCATTTCGTGT
This sequence comes from Therioaphis trifolii, assembly GCA_027580255.1. Taxonomy (NCBI): domain Eukaryota; kingdom Metazoa; phylum Arthropoda; class Insecta; order Hemiptera; family Aphididae; genus Therioaphis; species Therioaphis trifolii. Next base: position 14,477,744 of record CM050409.1, on the reverse strand, counting down.
TTAGGTATTTTTAATTTTTTATATTTTGAATTGAAACAGTAATACGCCGTCACTGTAATAGTTTTCTATAAAATTTAAACATAGTTTTTATTCTTATAGGTTTTCAAATAACTGTATGTTTGTAAAAATGCATAAATGTTGTGCTTAAAAAATTGTCAGTATTGTTTGATTACTAAAAATAAAAACTGTGAAAACGCTTTTTAAACTGCATAAATTAAAACTAATGTGCGAATCGAGCTATGTAATCATTGCGACTTACAAAATACATTTTTTATTCACACTCGTTTTTTTTCTTTGTTAAGCTCGTAATTTTTTTAAATTTTATTTTGGGTGTACATATTTTTATTATAAATATGTGTTTTACCTACTACAAAACTAATATTTTCCATATATATATTGTATCTATAACAACCTGTGTTCGTGAGCTACTCAAGCTATAGTCGTGTTTTTTTTTTTTTTTTTTTTTTTTTTTTTTTTTTTTTTTTTTATGACTTATAATACTGTACTCACGTGTGCTTTTCAATGCTATTTTAGTTAGCGATTACTGTCATTATCTATTGGATAACTTCTTTTGTGTACATTTATATATATATTTAAACTGGGTTATGATTTTTTTATTCTGAAGGAAAAGAAAATGCAACAAAAGACCACGAAGAACGATTACGACTTATTCGTGAGAAACATGACGAAGAACGCCAAAGAAAACTCGAAGAACTCAAACAACAGGTAATTTCGTATTTAACGAATATTTGTTACATAAAATACATCGATAAACTCATTATTTCTTTATTTTTCTAGGCATTGGCTGTTCAAAGGTGTAGAGAACAAAAAGAAGAGGAAAGACGAAGACGTTTAGAAGAAATTCGTTTACGAGAAAACGAAAGGCGACAACAAGTTGAAGAAAGAAAACGACAAATATCTGAAGCTGAACAAGAAAAACGAGATGCTTTACTAAAAAAAAATTTAGTAATTACTAAAAAAATGAGCTTATCCTGATCATCCGTTAATTCAACTATTTTTATACTTATTAGGAACGTGAGGCTAGAATAATAGAGTCAAAAAAAAGGCATGAGCGTGGTCAACAAATTTTTGCATTCGGAAGTTCGACGCCTCGCATGCTCATTGAACCATCAACTGCTGGAGGATCGTATTGGGCTACTCGCAGGTTAGTATAAACTATAAAACTAATAAATCGTCGATTGGGTCAACATTTTTCAATTTTTCATAACTTATAACAATTTGTTTTTATCATTAAAATGAATTCATCGTGTTTATCGTGATTTTGGTATTTATATTTTGGACATTAACTTATCTGTGTCATTATTTTGTTGTAAATTTAATTGAAGATCTACATCTACCAGTAATGTGTCAAATTTAACTCCTATGGGTCCTCTAACAAGCTGGAGGTCGTCAGAACGTGTGCTAAATGATAGTTCTGTCAAAAAAAGAGCTGCTTCAGCTGGTGGTCTATCAAATCGAATGGCTGACGGTAAGCTTGTCTATATTTTTTTCCTATTAGATTTAATTGAATTTTATATAGGGCTTAGTATTTAAATAAAATTTTGGGAACGAAATTGTTTGCATATCAGATTTTTCAGAATACAATAAGAGACAGTCCATGTCGGATGTCTTGCGTTGGAGTGATATGTGTTACCCCGTTATCCCAGAATACCCTGTAGATGTGGGGTGTGGTGAGTTTTTGGGGACAAAAATCCTGTTATACGTGTTTATAGTGTTATATTCTGTGTGTTTTTTGAAAAAATATTAACTTCAGATGCATGTATTTCTATATAGGTACATTGTCAGATCGACAGCAAATATGTCTAATAATAAAAAAAAATGCGTTTAGTGCGTGATTTGTATGTATTGTTTACTCTCATTGAATTGTTTACTTGTATCAATTTCGTCTAGAATACATAATATAGTTCTGAAGTTTAATAGTAATATTTATGTATTGTAGAGCTTACTAATGAAATACATGTTGAATTTTCTAATAAGTGTTTAAAAACAGTGTATTATCGTTTCCAAAAAAATAAAAATTAATTTGCCTTAAATAACCTATAAAATAGTTAACAAATAGGTACATTTAATACGATTTAAACGCCAAGATAAGGTACATATATTTGGACCGTTTACAAAACGCGTTCTGTGTGACAGTAGCTAGTTGCAATAGTAGTACTGTAATTTGTAGTTGTAATGATATTACTCTGCAGTATTATTATGTATGTAGCTTTTTTAACTATTTCCCTGCCCGCCGAACTTACTCGTACATTATACATTTTAATTAGCTTATTGCCCTGCGTACACGCCTACTTACTATAGCCGCTTTTTGCGCGTCTACCTATACGTAGTAATGATATGTAAAACTCGTTTACCATTGTTGTGTATACTAATTAATTAATTAGTTCTTCATAAAATACATGAGCTATACTATACACAGATGATGGCTTTGGTCGTATTACTGTATATGCGAATGTGACGTTGTGAACTCTACATCACTATGAGTCTATTTCCAATAGAAAAGGCCTGTAAAAATACGATTAAAAAGCGTCGAAAATACTAATATTACAGTAATCACAAAAATCGTTTATACTCTTTAAAGTCGAAAATAATATAGGTAACATTTACTTTTACTTAATTATTAATTAAATTAATCACTTTTTATAATATATTTTCTTATAGAGCGAATAGTTATGATTAAGACTCGGAACTTAATGCTCTAAAAATATTGTATATATGCATGCAGTTATGCTCATAAAACACAAGATATTATTTATGAATATGTACTTAACGTTTTTTTAAGCATTGGTGGGAGGAATAAATTAAATAACTATTATTATTATCTACGGGGGACGGAGTGGCCGAGTGGACTAAGGCGGCGGTTACGACGCGTACCGTCTTCGGAGAGAGACTGTCATCCTCCACTCCGGGGCATGGCAGAAACCTACGTGTGCCCCAATAGAAATTCTGCCAAACCGTCATCCGAACTGTAGTCCCTAGGGTCTACACTCCCGAATAATCATGCCATACGAAAAAAAAAAAATTATCTACGAGTAAAGGTTCTTTCGATATTTTAACTTTTTCGTTCAATAACTAAAAATATTTCTGAAGTTATAACCAGCTATTATTCTAGACTAGAGCACACCCTTAAAATACTATCCAATTATAGAGATTTAAACTTATTTTATTAATCTTATACATTTTTAATGTCATTTTAAAGTTGTGTCTCACGTCTATCATCAATCTATGTATTTATATAACTGTATATAAAAAAATCACTTAGGTTCGCTTATTCACTAAAAGTTAGGTAATAAATTGTTTTTAAAAAAATCACCGAATCTGCAAAAAACTTTTTTTTTTAGATGCAATGCAATGAAATTGACGAATAGCTTACATTAGATATACAATTTATAAATTTAAAAAAAACCATGCTATCGCATTAACTTTCGAGTCTTTTTAAGTTATGCGAGTATTATATAGGTACCTAATTGATTAACGTTAGAATTAATTGCTATTTATTTTATGATTTACTCATTAGTTCAATAAATCATGGAAAATTGTTTAAAAAAATTCGGTAACATGACATTTGTAATCAGATTCCTTACACATTTTATTTGAAAAAAACTGCTGTCAATTATTGTATGAACCGTAAATAATTTTCCCGATATAAATATATTTAAAACCCTCCTAGCTAAATTGTTTTTCTAATATTTTCATTACTTGAAAATTATAGTAAGCAATTTTTACCATAAATATTGATTTAACCTACTTCCGTTGAATTATTAAATACTCTTAAAACGACTTATGTAGTACCTAAATAATATACCAGCCACACGTTATAATTATTGTCGCATATTTAGGATCTTCGTGTTCACGTCATCGCAGGTGCAGTTGCCATTCATTGTGATAGGTAAAATGCTATATTTATATAGTATTTCGTTACGTGTATATATTATAATTATAAATATTTACAGGTTGAGTATTTATGCATGCTCATCCCATTATTAAAGTGTGTAGTGCATACATTTAGATATTTTTTGTGTACAGTTAAAGGCATTTATAAATTATGTGTTAAAATATTTTTTTTATTCATTTATTTGCGTAATTTTTTACAATTTTTAACAATTTTTTTTTTTTCGTGAAAATATTGATAGATATATGAGTGTTTATTATTTGATCGATGGTTAAATAGATATAAACATTTTACGTTCAGAGTTGCCGGCTGTTGGTAGTAGATTTCGCGGGTTTATCTAGGGTATCTTTCTTCTCCGCTCCATTACTCTGAACTAAATAGCTGTTTACGTCTCTCAAACTATTGGCCGAAAAATAAAAAAGCACGTATCAAAATCTAAGAACACGCCTGTACGTTCTCTATCAGTGTTGATTTCATTTAAATTCAAATAATTCAAATCAAAAGTGTAAAAGCGTTTTCCGATTTAAAGAAATCCGAACGACTTACGTAAAAAAAAACGATGGGTGAGCACGCTTGACCCACTCATCCCTTTGTGCACGCCGCAATAAAACCACCACGTGTACTACGCGTGTGTGTGCGTGTAGCGATGTCGCGGCGACGTCGACCGGTTGGTGATGGTGCATATGCGCGTTTGTATATGTGTAACATATGTATGTTTAAGAAGAACGTGGTGACGGGATCGTCGACCGGAACGAGGTGAGGCGCCGCAAGACGGACCTGATGCCCACCATCACGTCCCCGCGCGATCACACGCCCAGCAGCCGTCCCGGATCAGCCAGCTCGTCCCGTCGGTCTCCAGGTAGGGCGAGTTCGATGACTCGGCTGGACCGCGCGGGCGTCGTCGGCGGCGCGGGCGCTGCCGGACGCCTGTCGTCCGCGCGCAGCATGAGCCATCTGGCCGGCGGCAGTGGTGCCGGCGGGCGATCCGCAGCCGCCCTGGGCGGCGCCGTCAAAGATCGCTCGGCGCACCACCGCAGTATGATCGCCTTGAACCCGGTGCCGCCGCCCAGGCTCACTAGAGCCGAGCGTCTGCGTAAGCGCGCCAGAGAGTTCGCGAGTAACGCCGGCGGTGCAGGTACGTGCAGCAGCAGCAGTATAAAAACGACAAAAACGCGTGCCGTACATAACATCATTCGCCGATCCGAGACAACGACGCCCCCTACCCCGTCCGGCTTGGAGACCTCCCCTCTATGAGTACTGTCGATCGTGAAATTTTCTTGAGTGTCGCTTATAGCACCACACTATTTTTATTTTTATTAATAATTATTATCGCGTTGCAAAAATAACAAGCCTTCTTCGTTTTAACGTCTATTTTCAATTCCATTATTTGTGACAGTTTTTCCTTAAAAAAAAAAAAAAATCTATATTTATCTTTTATCTCCGCGTCAATGGTCAGCGAGTATTGGCTTCAAGCTGGCGGGATTTGTTATTCCAAATTTCCCCACTCACACACGATTAACACGTCATCTGGGTTTACGGGAGTTGTCTGGGCATCATGAAAATATTCGGGATAGGACGCAATGCTTCTCGACTGAAAGTTTTCAAGTTAAATTCAGTTAGATACGTATAATACATGCTCGCATACACGAATCGTCGTTTGATAGTTATAACTTAAAACCCACTGTCATGATGAAACGGTAACAGATCTGTTTAAATTTCGTTATCAGAAATCGCCCTGTGAAATTATCTTAGTATGTGTATACCGTCGTCAAAAGTATTTCACATTTTTTACAAAAACTGACGTAATTTATTCCACTCCCGTTTTGTAATGTTGACGAGATGCTGAAAACACAGAGCATTTCAACATACTTCACAAATCACAAATGACTAATGTTTTTTTTCTTGCTTGCCTATTTCTCAGGTATACGTATTTTTAATTTCGCCGCATACACAGTTTAATTGGATTCAATGCGTTCGTATAAATATTTATAAATCCGTTAATATATGAGAGAAAGGAAACCTTTTATTGTCATAAAACTTAGTATTAAATACATTTGTATTCATGTTGGCATAATTTCTTTCTTAAATAAACGAAACAACCTAGGTGGAAGTTGTGCACGTATTGTAGTTAGCTACATAGTAGGTAATGGATTTTGTATGATTAAATGCTTGTTATGCTTATTATTTCATTATATTATATATCTATTCAGTAAAATATATTACTTGAATCTGTCATACTTCATGCTGTTTCATCATTCATCACTTCTATTATTAATACTGTATCTTTCATAATATTAGTCGCCAATATTACTCAATTAATATACATTTTAAAATTTACTTGTTTTTTTCTGTGATTTTATGAAAACAAATGAAAATTTGTTTTACTATAAAGAAATTTAAAAAAAAAAACCTAAGGTCTTATGTAAACGATCCCGTTATTATTTCTCTTTTATTGAAATATTTATCTACTAATGTAGCGTTATTGATTCTATTTTTTACTTATATTAAAACATTCAACGAAACAAGAATGACATACCATACGTGTTTCACTAAGTCCTATTTGTAATTTTTATTGGTTTTTGATGTATTAATATTTTCGATACATTTGGTTAAGTCGCAGACTTCACACACGCGTAGTATTTGATGTAGGTAACATTAATAAATAAAATGCATGTTTAACTTATTGTGTGACACTAATATTTGTTTTTGTGAATGAGTATATACTCCTTGATCTTGCCCAAACTCAATTAAACAGTAAGTGCACTTTATCCAACAGGTGGCGGTACTAGACTGGGCCAAGGCGATTCATATTCCACGCCAAGTTTCTACCAAATGTTTTAATAAAAAGAACTAATTTTATCAAATATATACTAATTGTAATTCTTTTTTGTCTCAATATGTTTCCAATCATATTTATTAAACATTTACTCTATTAATTTTAATCTATTTTATGTTGTACATACTTACAGATGCCAATTTTTCATACACGTAGGATAATTTTTTTTTTTCATTGTATTATTTATTTTACAGTAATCAACAGATAGTAAAATAAAACCAAGGCTTACACTGAATAATTTTTTCTAGTACCAAACTATGTCTCACATTGACCTTAGTAAAACACATACAATGATAACAAATAGCTATGAGCATAGGTAGTTATTATTATAAAAAAAAAAATTATTATAACTATTTAAAAATTATCTTCGTTTATGAGGTGTATATTTTTGTAATTTTAGTTTCTTCGTAAAATAATTCTACAACATATTTACTTCGTCATGTGATTTTTCGAGGTGCAATTCATGTTAAATATTATTATCGATTTATCCTACGTGTATATCATCAAATCTTGTCTAATTCTCATTTCATTAATATTTTTATTTTCCTAAACTCATAACAATAACAGCACACTACAGTGAGTAACAACAAGATAAATAATGTGCCAATTGATTGTCTAGGTACGAAATCTGGGGAAATGACGCCAAGTCGTCCTCCAAGTTCTATGAGCCAATCCGTCACGGGACCTTCTTCAGTGCAATCGAGACCTAAGCCTCCAGCCACGTCTCGAAAACCGCGCCCCGTCAGTATTGCCGGAACTGGGATTTCGTTAACCGAACAGTTTTCGAAGCCTCTGGCCAACGGTGAAAAACCACCTCTTCCCAAAGTTGAAGTTAACAGAAAAACGCCCAAAGTGGAAACGAAAAAATTCATCAATGAAAATAAACAGTCTACAGCGAAGGTATAGGTATAGAGCCGATTGGCCTTAACGCATATTTTACCGTTTAAGTTTATAATAACTTTGTAGTCTGTAGTTATGTAATTGAAAATAATTAGTTCATTGTAAAATTTTGTTGAGCTTCATCATGAATATTTTCAGGATAAAAATAAAAACACGAAGCCATCAAAAACTAGTGATAACATCGAATCTCCCGAACAGCCCGCCACTGTTGCAGTACTGCCTTCCAAAGACGAAGGCAGTGGAGAAGTCCCAGTCCAAAAATTAGACAGTGACTTGAACGAAGGTGCTGAAAACGTCATGACTACTTCAATGAATTTGAAGAAGATTACGACGGAAGAAGAGGCCAAGGCTGCGTTAGCCGAGCGCAGAAGACTGGTACGCGAACAAGCTGAGAAAGAAGCGGAATTAGAGAGACAACGATTGGTAAACTTAATATTATAATATGACCACAATAATAATGATTTGATTTAAAGAACACTGTGTAATGTTATGTTTATGTTGTTCTGTTATGGTTTTGGTCGGTTCGCTGGTACCACAGGAGGCGGAGAGATTGGCCGAGGAAGATCGACTGCGTTGTGAAGAAGAAGAACAGCGTCGGTTTGAAGAAGAGCAACTGAAACTTCTGGACGAAGCCCGGAAAGCTGAAGAGTTGAGATTACAAATGGCCATTGAAGAGCAGAAGAGACGTGAAGAAGAAGAAAAGAGATTAAGAGAAGAAGAGCTCAAGTTGAAATTAGAAAAAGAAGAAGCTGACCGTAAAGCAAAAGAAGAAGTGGAAAAGTGAGTTTTACTTTAAAGCATCAACGCAGAACTTTTCGCGGGTAGAATCAATGATCTCTGTCATCGATCTACACGTATTTAATGTGTATACGTGTGGGTTATTTTGTTTGTTTATGTTTTTGTGTTACCTGGAAATTTATGAATATAACGCTTTGTTCCCAGGCTAAGACAAGAAATGGAAATCAAATTGAAAAAGGAAGAAGAAGAGAGAATAAAGAGACGTGAAAGAGTCTCAGCTATCATGAGGAGAACAAGAGAAAATAAAGAAAAATCTGGAAACGCATCAACCAAAGTATGTATTGTACTTATGGCCTGCAACAATATTATGAAGTTGCATGTATTCTATTTTATTTTAATTTTTTTAGGAAGAGACTGAATCAACCAAGCAACAAACTGAAGAAAAAACAGAGAACTCGTCGTCGGACCCGATGACTACTAGTCAACCTTCCCCGGTATTGTCTGAAACAGAATCATTGTTAATCGCCGAGAGGAACCATTCAATAGATTCGACACTTATGCCACCACCAACCAGTGATACACTGTCCAACGGATTACCACTGCTCAATACGTTGGGTATCAAACAAAATGGCCATACGAAAAGCAACAGTGGTGATAATGATAATAATGAGGTTGTGCACCATGGTAGCAACAATGACCATCCAACAGCGAATGGCAAAGTTTTTGACTCTGAAGTGTATGTATTATGTATAACACTTGACTAACTCTACAGTTGACTTAAAAATTATTTTAAAAAATACTTACTCTAAAGACTTAAAAAATAGTGATTTAAAAATTATTAAAATCCAAAATTTCCTAAATTACATAATAATGGATTTTCAAAATATTTTAATAGTAATGATATTTGATTTTTCAGAAAATTAAGCAATGTATCTAACAATTTACTTGATTTATCATTGGAACCTATCCCATCAAATGCTTTGTCAACGCAACAAATCATTGATATCGGCATGAGCAAATGCATTCAAGACAACAACACAGATTTTACCGCGTACCAAGAAACTAATAGATCGGAACAACAAATTGTAAATGGTAAATATACGTGTCTTAATGATTACATTTTCTAATTGGAAGTCTGATATCAAAACTAAATGAATCAAAATTGTATGTATTAAATATATACGTAAATTGTATATTTAAAAAATGAAATTTCTTGAAATTGTGTTACCTTTTGTTTTATTGATTCCTTTTAATTTTTTTCAGATCTTTTATCATAATGAACACAAGAAATGACCGGTTGTACGTTGTAATGGGTATTTGTATACTTGACGGTAGATTGAAGTATTAAACACGAGTGCTACTTTTATTGTTATTTTATTATTTTTATTATCTAAATTATTAAGTAGTTAAAAAAAATTGAAACATTTAATAACAATTATTATTATTATTATTATTATTATTTATCCATATCTAGACATACTACTACAACAATGAATAACTATAATCTATATCAAAAAAAAAAAAATTCTTTTTAGTATATTTTCAACTTTATAAATTTAATAATAATAATAATAACTCTAATCGTGTTAAATATTATATACATTATCTATCGTAATCATCACGTTTAATGTAAAATAATAATAATAATAAAAATTGTTTATTATATTTGAATAACAACATAAGATAGCTTTGTCTTATAAACAAAAGAAAAACCGTCTAAATATCGCAAGGCAATAAAACTTTGTGTATACATCTATTCAATTCATTACAAAAAGTATAATTGAAATAATACACAGGGTTGACTCCACACCTCTGTGTTGCTAAATAAAACATTTCTATTCCGGATTGTATGTGTCGCATTTATATATATATATATATATATATATATATATATATATATATATATATATATATATATATATATATATATATATATATATATATATATATGAATGTGTTCACAGGATAAATTCTTTTAATGTTCCATTTTACCCTTTTTTTATATACTTACAGATTTTTTTTTAGTCTATATCTGTTAAAAATTATTGATTTTATAATTGTATGATGATGTTATTTATTAACTAATAATTTTTAAGACTAATTTGCAATATTTCTAAGATCGAATGTTTTGTTTACAGTATAGTAACGATCATACTTGTGTATATCCCCTAAAAATTATATCCAATCAACGGTAACTTAAAATATTTATCGTTCGTCCTTAATTAGTGATTTTTACAGTGTTCATTCTAAGATTTATTTTCAATCTATTACCCTGATCTCAAAACATTATTTATTATAATATATTTTTTTAATATTTCCCTTATTAATTGTTGTAAGTGGTTTTATTTTAACATTTTCGCAAGATTCAAATATCAAGTTCTTACTAATTTTTTAATTCAATATGTATTATTTTTTTAAATATGCATAAATTTATCGATGCTAGTTAGTCGCTATTATTATTAATATATTTATGTATGTCATCAATCATTGTCTTATATTTTGAATAAAAAATTTAATTTCTAACCATTAAATATGCATTATAGTAGGTATGAATTAACATGTAAGACAATATTTGTTGTTCGTAAAGACAAAGCCATCTTATGTATTTTTTATTTTATTATTATTAATTCGATAGTAACGTGAAAAGTTGTATAAATACCTTGACTAAACAAACATGTTAATCATTGATTTTGTAAACTTACTAGTGATTTTTATCCAACTAACATTTTTGAATGTCGCTACTCAAAATAATAATATTGTTTATTTTTATTATTATTATTATTTTTTTAATTACTTTTTACTTTTTTTTTTTTTTTTTTGTAAAAAACAGTTTTTAAATATAATTTTTATTTGTGTCCAAATAGACTATTATTGAATTTTAAGTATATTTTTCAGCCATTAATATTATAAATGTATACATATATCTTCTTTTATTTTTTAAACATAATACATGTAAAACTTAGAAAATTATTTTGTCAGTTTATTGTTAAAATGTATGTTCAATTAAAAAAAATGACTATAATAATATTATATATATATACCTATAAAATTTGTAACTTGTAAATTGTTTTTTTTTCTTTTTTTTTTACTTTATTAGTATTTACAATAATATTTAAACCATCTAAATTGATGTTTTAGTAAAACAAAAAATATTATATTTATTCAAGTATTACAGTATTACAGTTGGTTATTTTTTCATAGTGTTGTTGATACAAATTTTAGATTAATAAAATATATTACCTGGTTCAGTGGCGGATTGGGGATAATTATTTACCTGGGAAAATCTCTGTTCAGGTGGCCCTCAATCAGAAATTTTATTGCCATTTGTTGTTTTATACCATTTTTAGTCAAATTATCTGTATGTTATTTTAACCATTACCTTATACAAGTTTTAACTTAGTATTCATTAGACATTTTCTTTTGCCAAAAGTTTTGAAACGTTTTTTTCTGTCCGTAAGGTTCAGAAAGATTGGGTTATTATTTTTTACATACACATAAATTAAGAATTTGATGTGAAAACAGTATTTTACATGCGCAACTAAATGCTTATGTGACAAGAAATTCTGAGTAACAAATGTTTTGTATCTTGAGAAGGATATATGATTAGGATGATTTTAAATTCCTAAGGTTTTACATCAAGAGTAAACAATTTTATTATTATTATTTTTTTTTTTTTGCTTTACGCGCCATTTAGGCGCTTCGCAGCTTCTACCAAAGTTCTCCAAACTTCTCGATCCTCTGCATCCTCAATACTAGCTCCATTGCTTAAACTCTTCAGGTCGTCCTTTACTCGGTCCAACCACCGTTGTCTTGGCCTTCCTCAGGTCGTTTTTTATTTGGTTTGTTGATGAGTACCTGTCTTATCAATCCACCCTCTGCACGCCAAACATGGCCAGCCCACTCTAACCTTTTCGACCTTAGAAAATCTTTTAAATTGGCTGTATTAAACAGACTGTTTAAGTCAGCGTTTTTTCTTCGCTCGTATACACCAGTATCGGGGTTTAATATAGGCCCATATATTTTTCTAAGTATTTTCCTTTCAAAAGTCAACAGTTTATTCTCGTCACCTTGTGTCGTGGACCATGTCTCACATCCGTACATGACAATGGGGTGCAAGTAGGCAATGTATAGTTTTTTCTTTGTGTCTCTAGATAGCAGTTTCGATGTGAACATTTTTCTCATTGCATGGTATCCACGGTTTGCTGCACTAATCCTGGACTTAATTCTCGTTATGCATATTATTTTTATGATATATATTAACGCCTAAGTACTTGAAATTTTCGATTTGCTCAAAAGAGAAATTATCAATGCTCACATTTTGTAACGGAGTAGGTCTTCTACTCATTAGCATATACTTAGTTTTATTTTCATTTATTTTAAGGCCCATCTTTTTACTTGTCAGTATGAGCTTTCATACTGTCTCTTCTAATTCCGTTTTCGATTCTCCAAATAACACAATGTCATCCGCATATGCTAAGAGAGATGAGCGCCTCCAAACTAGGTTCCGGCACTTCTGGTTCCACTGTAACATATATTTGATCCTTAACCGGTTCTCTAGAGCCATCTGTATTGTTTGTTTCATCGTCTGATTTATTATTTAATAGATACAACTTAAAAAGTTAGTACAGTCAATATAACCATTCAATTACTTATAAATTAAAAATAAATCATGTCTGATTCTACATTGTTCCAAGGATTCAAGATTGAGACAAGTAAAGAAACATGAAATGCATCAAGAAGTCTTGGTAGTATATTGCACTTACAATTGAAGAAATGTAACAACATAATTTCAACTTTCTCAAGTTTTGTTTTTTGGTTAGTTGATTAGCAATGTAGTGTTTTTGAAAATGACCCTGCGTACTGTTGCTCTATCTTTTCTTACATCTGACGTCCACACACAAGAAAAAAAAATTCTCGAACTCCACTGCATGTTTCGATAGATTATTTTTTTTATATACTGCTGACTAAGGCTGATCTAATACATTAAAAAGAAGCCACAAAATATGATTTAAATAGCAATATTTTTGTTTTTTTTTATGATTGAACAACTTTCATACTACAAATATTTATTTCAATGTTCCTAAAAGACATTGCCTATTTGATTTGAATTAGTTGAATACACGTTTTAATAAGAACTTTTAATTATTTTACATTCAACCTGGGAAAAAAATTAATGAAATAATTCTTCCAGACAATAAATGTCTGATAAAATTCTGTGTAGAATCTACAGTTGACTGTGTTTTGTTAAAATGTATTTGATTTGCAGCGGCAGACTAGTCTATAGTGTGCTGGTACGATGTATCACACCAGGCTGGTCCTTTAGTCTCGGATTGGGCCAATACGATATGTATTTTTATCTGGCTTTATCTTTATAAGTATTTAATATGTATATATATTGGAGCTTTTTACCATTAATAGTATCAATAAATTGTTTTAGAGCAAAATATCAATAAAAAAAGATCATTGTGTGAAAATCAATAATTAAAATAACTTGGGCTGTTTGTCATTGCAGTGTAATGAACCACTAACACTCCAGTTCAGCCCTGTTGTTGAGTATCAAATGTACAGTAGGAAACCATATTTGTAGAACGATGAAAAAAAAAATTGTTAACAAATCTTCTTCAGAGACAAAACATAGATGAGATGATTGCATTGTATATATAGTCTCAAGAGGTATTGTAAAATTAAAACCAAATGTATTAAAGGAAGAAAATATTTTGGTTTTATATAACAAATATGCTTGTCCATTTAATTTTAGACTATCATCTATCACAGCACTGTCTGAAATCAGATGTAAGAAAATATAGATACAATGATTTTAATGAATTATTTATAATTCATTTTTTTATTATCATTGGTAAAAAATGTCAAATTAAATATACTAATTATTATTTTTTATTTTTTATACCAATTCAATTCAATCAAGATCTTTAACGTATTCTCCAAGGGTTGTGAGAAAAACTTGTTTATTTAAATTTTTCAATAAATATTTATAATAATTAATACAATTTAGCATATGAGCATTAAAAAGCTTAATACTAAAAATTATTTTATGTCCATTATTACGACTGCATTGACAATATAAAACTAAGATATTTAACTATAATATTTAACTTTTGTGAAACATTGATAATTTTTTAGGTCATAATTTCTTCTTTATTTAAGGCATGTCATTTATATATTTTTAGGACATTAACTTCTTAACTCTAATTATCTAAGCCATACAGTATACCTCCTTAAGTTAGCAGAATTAAGTTTGGAATACACTCTAGTTGAAAAACTCTTACGTAGACTATTCAATGAATTTAACTAAAACAAAAATTAGCATAAACCCAACATAACCTAACGAACAATTTATTATTTTTTCAGCCTTTATTAACCTACAGATAAGGTTTTTCAACAGATGGAGTATCTGGGGTTAAGTTTTCAAAACTGCAATAAGAATTAAGATTCATTTTAATATTAGCTTAGAATAATTAATTATGTAGCTATCAGGTTTACCAAAAGGCGTACAGAAATAAAAACTGTTTGCTTCAGAAAAACATTAAGTTCAAAGTAGCCTTTTTTAAAATTTCCAAGAATTTAATACAAAAATCTTCATACACCCTCTATTACACATTATAAAAATAACAATAGATAGATATAAAAGATGCAGGCAAAAACAAAATTCAAACAAAATTATTAAATGATTAAATATTTATTTTATATTAATCATATTATTTTTAGATTTAATACATTACGGAATAAATTTCATTAAAAAATAATAAAAATAATTTAGAGGTTAAAATATTTAAAATTTTGAAAGATTTGAATCCATTATCAGTTATTGATCAAGTATGAAATTATAATGCTCCACCACGAAGACGTAAAACTAAATGAAGGGTTGATTCCTTTTGAATGTTGTAGTCTGAGAGGGTACGTCCATCTTCCAATTGTTTACCAGCGAATATCAAACGCTGTTGGTCTGGTGGGATACCTTCTTTGTCTTGGATCTTGGCCTTTACATTTTCAATAGAATCAGATGATTCTACTTCTAGAGTGATGGTTTTTCCTGTGAGAGTCTTGACGAAAATTTGCATACCACCACGGAGACGCAACACTAAGTGAAGGGTTGATTCTTTTTGGATATTGTAGTCTGAGAGGGTACGTCCATCTTCTAATTGTTTACCAGCGAATATCAAACGCTGTTGGTCTGGTGGGATACCTTCTTTGTCTTGGATCTTGGCCTTTACATTTTCAATAGAATCAGATGATTCTACTTCCAGAGTAATGGTTTTTCCTGTGAGGGTCTTGACGAAAATTTGCATACCACCACGGAGACGCAACACTAAGTGAAGAGTTGATTCCTTTTGAATGTTGTAGTCTGAGAGGGTACGTCCATCTTCTAATTGTTTACCAGCGAATATCAAACGCTGTTGGTCTGGTGGGATACCTTCTTTGTCTTGGATCTTGGCCTTTACATTTTCAATAGAATCAGATGATTCTACTTCCAGAGTAATGGTTTTTCCTGTGAGGGTCTTGACGAAAATTTGCATACCACCACGGAGACGCAACACTAAGTGAAGAGTTGATTCCTTTTGAATGTTGTAGTCTGAGAGGGTACGTCCATCTTCTAATTGTTTACCAGCGAATATCAAACGCTGTTGGTCTGGTGGGATACCTTCTTTGTCTTGGATCTTGGCCTTTACATTTTCAATAGAATCAGATGATTCTACTTCCAGAGTAATGGTTTTTCCTGTGAGGGTCTTGACGAAAATTTGCATACCACCACGGAGACGCAACACTAAGTGAAGAGTTGATTCCTTTTGAATGTTGTAGTCTGAGAGGGTACGTCCATCTTCTAATTGTTTACCAGCGAATATCAAACGCTGTTGGTCTGGTGGGATACCTTCTTTGTCTTGGATCTTGGCCTTTACATTTTCAATAGAATCAGATGATTCTACTTCCAGAGTAATGGTTTTTCCTGTGAGGGTCTTGACGAAAATTTGCATACCACCACGGAGACGCAACACTAAGTGAAGAGTTGATTCCTTTTGAATGTTGTAGTCTGAGAGGGTACGTCCATCTTCTAATTGTTTACCAGCGAATATCAAACGCTGTTGGTCTGGTGGGATACCTTCTTTGTCTTGAATCTTGGCCTTTACATTTTCAATAGAATCAGATGATTCTACTTCCAGAGTAATGGTTTTTCCTGTGAGGGTCTTGACGAAAATTTGCATACCACCACGGAGACGCAACACTAAGTGAAGAGTTGATTCCTTTTGAATGTTGTAGTCGGAAAGTGTGCGTCCATCTTCTAATTGTTTACCAGCGAATATCAAACGCTGTTGGTCTGGTGGGATACCTTCTTTGTCTTGGATCTTGGCCTTTACATTTTCAATAGAATCAGATGATTCTACTTCCAGAGTAATGGTTTTGCCTGTGAGGGTCTTGACGAAAATTTGCATACCACCACGGAGACGCAACACTAAGTGAAGGGTTGATTCTTTTTGGATATTGTAGTCTGAGAGGGTACGTCCATCTTCTAATTGTTTACCAGCGAATATCAAACGCTGTTGGTCTGGTGGGATACCTTCTTTGTCTTGGATCTTGGCCTTTACATTTTCAATAGAATCAGACGATTCTACTTCCAAAGTGATAGTTTTTCCTGTCAAAGTTTTGACGAAGATCTGCATATTGAAACTGAAAACAAAAATAAATATGATTAATAAATTAATAAAATATTTAAATCACAATTTTCTTTTTATTTCCCAGGTTTATAAATAACCTAGATTTAAAAATTCAAAAGAATTAATTTACACAACCAAATAAGCTTAAAAAAATTGTAACACAGAAGGTAAGAAATTATCAATAACATTTTATAATAATCCTGAAGTCTTCAAAAAAATTTAAAAAATAAAGTTTTCTTAATAGATAATTGTAATTCAAAATAAGAAAGCAAAAATTTGTATAAATTTTTTTTAGTTTATTTAAAATTTAGTTAAAACAAATACTTAGTTTATAATTTGTCATCAAGAATTAATAATAAGAAAGTGGATTATAAATAAAATTGATTCTCTGAATACAACTATATAACTAGACCAACATAATGTTTATTTTAAATTTTTTTCAATATTCTTTACAGCAATTTCCAAGGTAAAATTATAATTAATACTATTAAAAAAATATAATAGGTATATATATAATCATATGTGTGATATTAGTAAAAGTAACAAATAAACAATATATTTAATAGTAGTAATGTAACAATATTAAATAAAGATGAATAGTTGAAATGATTATGTTGGCAACAAGCGGTCATAAAAAACATCATCAGTCACGGAATAATTAAGATTATTATTATTAACTAATACTACGATTTAGTACTACCTAGTCTCTCAAGGATAAATGCGCCGATAGATTAGTATTAAAACAAATTTGTAGTGAAGTACGATCACCAATCAGATACAAAGAAACATAAGTATGGGACCAAATTTACTTACGTTACGTCACGTATATGTTGAAATCAACGAGTAACGTCACATACGACACATTATTTTAATAACATCGACAAGTACCTATCATGGACACACGTAATGTAATATAGAAATCGAAAATGTTATAACAGAATAATCGGAGTAAATAGGTATTATATTACATGGGATTATAGAAAAAAGGCAACGAGTATAATAAATAGAAAATTAAGGATTAAAAATCTTAGTCGACTAAAACCGACAACACAAGGATCAATAACGCAACGGCGTGAATGAACAGAGTAGACGGTTAACAGATTGAAAATTGAGCATTCGAGCAATTGAAAGTTCGCCGCGTAACGAGAAAGTAGGATAATACAAGAAAATCAAATGATCGAAAACGGTATACTGTGAGCGAAAATTCTACTCGTCCGACATATTGTTTTTGTCAGCCATACAGAAAGCGCTAGACTACGTCCGTGGTCGTGGCAGCGAGAGAACGTCACGTCGAATTCGCTAATACTATTGTAGTATGATAGTCGATAGAGTATTATTAAAGTTTAACCGTGGATGAAAATACTTACGTTTCGATATGGTTCTGCGCAAAAAACGAGGATTGAGAACAGTGACGGCGCAACAGTGGAATACGATCAGTAATCGCTCGGTAGTAGACTAGAGACTTGCGTTGAAGACGGTGAACGACAGGTTTATGAGCGGAGGCACAGCCGACACGGAGGTTGTGGACGAGGAAATTACGCAGCGAAAATCGTCGACCAATGGCGTGCGCCGTCGTGGTCACAGCTGATGTCCGTGGTGCGTGGCAGTCATGGAGAAACCGACGACAAAGCCAACGTTCCTGGCGCGGTTGCCAAGTCTTTGCCTGTGCCACGATCAGCTGGAAAGATCGAGTGTACGCCGTACACACGGTGACGTCAGCTACCCGCGACACAGAGTTCTCGAATCTTCTACGCTATTGTTTTCGTATTTCAATATGTAAATTATTATTATGATGAAATTCTCCGTTGTTATTGAATAATTCGATAACGCTGTTTGGGACAACGGCCGTGTTGAATTACGATTTCACGCTTGTGCGGCGTGTGCGACGACCTCGTCCACGGATAATAATGTGTGCATTCGATATTGCGTCGATTCGAATTGTTTTTTACTCAATGTTAATCGACGAAAGTGCTTAGACTGATGCTCAAAGTCTCAAACCAATAGTATTAAAAGAGTATTTAAAATACTGCCCGGTTGATGGCTCTGTGGCTTGACGACAGTCGTTATAATACTTAAAAATATAGTTAAAACCCTTGTTCGGGATTTGAAGCACTTCTAATCACCAAAATGAGCTCTTAGAAAAGCATTTGAAAATCATGAAATAAGCCGTTAAAAAGGCTTTAATTCATCTCAAAATCACAAAATCAAACAAAATAGTTTTAAAAAAAACCTAAATAACAAAAAATTAGATAGTTGATATTTCCAACTGTGTCGAAAATAGTTTGCTAAGACTACTGTTTTAGCAAAACATCGCAGTTGGTGCGATGGCAAAATAAAATTGTTTACCGAAACCAATCCGCTCGAACTCGAGTTAGGTAATAGAAATTATTTTACATTTTAATGATATCGTAAATAAACGTTGAGGAAAAAACATTGAAAAAATCTGAGTTTTCGTCTGAGGCGTGTGTCGGCAGTAGGTTCAATCATTGATAACAGAAATATAAATCACTTTTTAACGCCATTATTGAAATCGTTGTAAGATAACATGCATTTCCATGACGATCTGCTAGATTTTATATAAAAATATGCAATTGCTATGAGTCCCAAATCCTACGTGAGTTATAGCAGACGGTGTTGATACTTGATATATATTATATATACATGTATATATTGTGTATATATATATATATATATATATATATATATATATATATATATATATATATATATATATATATATATATATCAGTGGCGTATTTACGGGGGGATCATTGGGTTTGATCCCCCCCGGCCACCAAAATTTGGGATGAATACTTTTTTTTATTTAAATTTATTTTAGCTCTATGGTTCTTTGACACTAGTAAATAGTAATTTGTGAAATATTTAGATTTTTTGACTAGCAAGTTGTGGGTGAATTATCTAAAAAATCTAGGTAACTAAATTTTGTTACATAAAATAAAAATATAATGTAATTCAGAATAAAATACGTTGTTGCTAACTATTAAATATAAATTATATTAAGATTTTCAAAACATAAATACAGTATAACCTCATTATTCCGGACCTCATTAGTCCGGACTTTGCTTAATCCAGACAGCCGTTTATAATACGTAAATAAACCGATCGTACGAAAATTACGCTAGTTTTCGCCGTAGATAAACATGAAAACGAGTTCTACAAATTTCCCATAAATGCGGGTTATTGCGATTACATATTTATCAATACTAATAAAATTGTCTCATAATTTAAAGGAATCACTGTGAAAGGAAGACAACCAAAGATTAGCAGTTTTTTTAAACCAGTAAGCGTGTCAAGTGTAAAGAATGAAGGTTTGTCTTAATTACTATGTGTATTTAATGATTATACAATATAATACAATTATGTATGTACTATTTTTTAGGTTTAATAATATATATGGTTTAATAAAATATGCAATACAATATTTTTATAAATTTATGATTTACTATTTTTAGTTATTCTGTTTAATCCGGACTTTCATTAATTCGGACAACCTAGAGCCCCAATTAGTCCGGATTAATGAGGTTCCACTGTACTGTTGTTTTATATTTAATTATTTAAATGCAAAATTAGAGTAAAAAATAATCAAAATTTTACGAGGTTTATTTGTAATTTATCTCATTTAAATATGTGATCTCATACTTCCGTATATTTCGTAACTCTTTTGTAACTTTGTTGTTGTGCCATCGAGCTAAGTCCTCAAATTTATACAAATGCAGTACTTATAGGTATATAAATCATACATTTATCCAGTAGTCAATAGTCATTAAAGTTTGATACTAATTAAGGGGTCCCTATTAAAATTTTTATTTTGATGCCCCCCCTTGGAAAAATCCTAAATACGCCACTGATTCAATAAACTAACAATAACTTAACAATAACAAATTCGTTTATTTACACAAGACAAAACCCCGAGACCCCGCCAAAATGTCCCGAATGTATAATTCGTACACATGAAATCACAGCAGAAATTTAAAATGTATTTTATCATCTAACATATATTTTATTATACGTTTTCAAACAATGTGACTTAATTTTTAAAAAAATACCCGAGTAGACGATTCAAGTATTCAACAGTGTATATTAAGTTCAGCATTTTTTTTTTACATTTATACAGTTGGTGAGAAAAGGATGTTATTATTCCATCATCACAACTATTATTTCATTATCCCGCCGCGAAATTATAATCGCGTTCTAATCTAATAGACCGAGAAAAAGAACGGTGGTGACTCGCAGGACCTTAAATTCATTTTTAAAAATCTGCCGTACAGAAAGTTGAAAAAACAAAGATTTCAAACAAATACAATTTGATATGGAACGCTCATAGTCATATCTATGTGTGGCCTCTCGGTCATCGTTGTTATTATTGCTGCATGCTGCGTGCGTCATAAATTACTCACGTCTCTGCGCAATGTTTTATGTATAGAACATGGATCACGTGTTTGTGTGACTCGGGTTCGAGTATTCATGTTATATTTATATAAATATTACGCGTTAACTTTGTTTTATTCGCGGCGTTTCGCAATTGCGCACGAAATAAAAGAAATAACGATTCACGTGAAATCGGCAGAAATTTCCTATGTTTTTTCACCTACCCAATGATACAGTTGGTGTTTTACACGGTGTAATGCTACATTTTCACGAAATATAAGATCGATTTCGCACATCATTGATGATATTGATTGTTGATTTAGCTGTGAATCAACTACGGTAAGATTTTGCTTACGAGTACGGCCGTATAAGCATAATACATCGACATGTTATCGTCACTCGTGTAACTGAGAGAGGCCAACGTTTGGAGGCAAATGGCAATAATCAATTATTCATGAGAACATAACTACAGTGTTCCGTGATTTCAGCAGTAATTTTACGGAAATAGTGAAATCACAGTGCGAATGAAAATATTTTATAAATAAGTATAAAAAAAAAAAGCCGATAAGATAATGGTGGTGGAAGTTCGTCCTTCGTCGCTTCGCTCCTCGGACAAGATAATGGTGAGGAGTATATAGCACTTTCTATCATGGGATCACCTGGTTTACGATAGTTTAGTTGTATGGTACTTTACATTTGAATGCAATGATAAATCATTGTAAGTTAAGTACAGGATACAGTAGTTGGGTGGGATACACGAGATGCATTGCTAGATTAGGCATTATTGGATAGATTTTGGAATTATTTTATATTATAAAAAAAAAAACGATTCTGAACGAAGATGAAGATGTCAGCCTTAAATTGTAATGTATATTTTATTTTAATATCCTAGATTGGGTTAAATTTACATTTGTCTATTCATGTGACTTCTGCTCGTGAGCATTGGACAAACCAGGATGTGCATAGATAGGGCGTAGGTAAATACCATATTATTTGCCTAAATGCACTATCGTGACGGTACCACCCGACCCCGCCGTCCATATATGCTGAATGCTCCGTGGCTACGTCTATTTAAATATTAATAATTAATAATAATATATAAAATCCGCATGTTTATGGAACTGATACACACATTAAAATAACTGGAAATTGGAAGTTAGTAACGTTCTATTCAACCATGTAAAGGTACGTTATACACCTTGTGTTTACAATCTACCAATATTTTGTATAGAACAGCTGTCAGCTACTGATTATATTATAATAAACTTAATCTATTTAATTATCTTTATCAGCTGTGATATTACATAATATTTTCATTTCTTATCTTTGAATACAAAAATTTTTATACATTTTCAACTACAAAATAATTTGCAAATATTCGTGATTTTGACAAATTTTGTCGATTTTTGAACTTCAACTGCTTATAAAAAAAAATTGTGCCTATGTATTTGAATAATTTTTGAATCACTCTTAGATCAACTTATTCAAAACCTTCTATTAAATTTTCAAGCGATTTGGTAGGGCCAAAAAATTGTTATCGACTTTTATAAAAAAAAATCTAAGAAAAATCGAATTATTCAAATGCCTATAAATAGCTAAAAAATAAACGAAATATTTTGAAAATACAACTATGTAAAGAAAATGCCTATTTAAACATTTTGTAAAAGTTTTAAGTTTCTACGACCTATACTTTTTGAATAAGAACAAATATCAAAAATCAATGATGCCTAAATTGTTATTTTACGCGATTATGTGAAAAAATTGTAATTTCAAACACTCATAAAAATTTTTGATTTTATTCCAGTGCAAATTTTTTTACAGATAATTGAAGGAAAACGTATGTCAAACTTTGTACCGAATTTACAATTCTTAGTTTTGAATACTTAAAATTTTATGAATTTTCAACTGCAAAATACATAGCAAATATACATGATTTTGACGAATTTTGTCAATATTAGCACTTATAAACGCTTATAAAAAAATTTTGTGCCTATGTATTTTTATAATTTTTGAATGGGAGTTAGAACAACTTATGTGGACCCTTCTATTAAATTTTCAAGTATTTCGTCCGAGCTACATTTTTTTTATCAACATTTATAAAAAAAAAAATAAAAAAAATCGAATATTTCAAATGCCTATAAATTGATTAAAAATGAGTGAAATCTTTTGAAAATAAAATTATATAAAGAAAATGCCAATATAAACAACTGATAAAATTTTCAAGTTTCTACAACTTATACTTTTTGAAAAAAAAAACAATTAGCAAAAATCGTTTGAGGCTAAACCGTTGTTTAACGTGTTTTTGTAAAAATTTAAATTTCAAACACTCATAAAATTTTTTTGTCTGAATCCGGTAGAGTTTTTTTTGCAGATAATTGAAGAAAAACTAATGAAAAACCTTGTACCAAATTTTCAAAACTTAGTTATAAAAGAAAAAAATTTTACGATTTTTCAACAACAAAATTATTTGCAAATTTTCGCAATTTTTACATATTTCGTATAAATTGGAACTTTGAGCACTTATAAAAAAAAATTGTGACTTACGATTTTGGATTTTTTTTTATCAGTTATGGAACAACTTATAAGAAACCTTGTATTAAATTTTCATGATTTTCTGGCAAAAAAAAAAAATTTTATCGTTATTTTAAAAAAAAATACTTAAAAAAATTGAAAATTTCAATTGTCTATAATTAGCTCAATAAAAGTCAAAAGTGTTCAAAAATTTTACCACGTATAGATGATTTCAATATAAACATTTGGTGAAAATTTCAAGTATCTACAATTTTTGGTTTTTGAGTAACGGCTAAATAAAAAAATCGATTTCGTCGAAAACGGGTTTTGCACAAAAAGTACCGGTTTTTCCTCATTTTTTGTTTGTTTTTCCCGTGGCATTTGAAAACTTTTGGGAATTTTCACTTGTGACCTCTCTAAGGTACCTCCGATATTCGTTTTGCCACCGAAAACATACCCTGAAGTTCAAAATTGAAGCATTATTTCGAGTAGTTATGGTGTACACAGACACAAAAACAAAAAAAAAACAAAAAAAAAAAAAAAAACAAAAAAAAAAAAAAAAAAAAAAAAACACACATCATAGTAAAATCAATACATTCTTCACTTCGTTCAGAATCTAAAATAGTGGTTATTTAGGGACATTTTAGTCTTGACAATAATTTATATTCTTCATATGAGTTTTTAACTTCTTATTTTTTTCATTTTGTCCTCTACCTACCCAACTTGTGAAAGTGAAACATTAAACAGAATTTTCCCGTCGTTATTTAATAAAAAAAATTAAATCATCATTAATAATACAATTTCAACGTGAACAATCTGCTGAGTATGTGTAATTTTAAGAGAACACAAAGTGTGTCAGGAGACGCAGTATATTTTAGGCCGTGATACACAAGTCATATCGATATCGTTAAACGCGGTGCTCGTCCTCAACGTAGTAAACACTGTGCATAGGGATCCGTCTCTCGTATCTAAGAACTGTCTAACACGGCGTCCGTCTCCGATGAGTTAAATATATTTTAAAATAATAAAAAGATAATAAGTTAGATATTAAGATAAATAAGTTCATAAGTCTTCTGACCAATCTTCAGTTTTCATTCTCCTTTTCTTCTGTCGAGAAAATCTATTTATGACATCGTCGATATCGATGGGTATTTCTTTATGTATGTGCAGTACTGCTAACCCATTTAGCCTGTCTTCTGTCATAGAAAATCTCATGTAATTTTTTAGTCACCTTAGGGAAGAAAATGATCTATCAGCTGTTGCTGATGTTATTGTTATTGTTGCAAAAATTTGTAGTAATATTTTAATGTTTGGGTGAAATACCTTACAATGTACCAATGCGGGCAATGTTTCAACAGTAGTTTGGGGCTTTGGATTTTCTATGTTGTGCGTTGGCCCATTTCGTCTTCCAAAGTTCTAATTCAGCTTGTATTTCCAAGTGAAAATTAGCTGGGATATCTTCATCATACATTAATGCCGCTTTTAATATCTCTTCTGTTTTATACTTATTATTGTTAGCAGTAATATCCTTCTAATGGAATAACATCTTTGAACCTATCATTAAATCTTGAATTTAATTCTGTTATAAAATGGTCAATAAAAGGCATATAAATAGTAATTCTGAATCAATCTTCAGAATTTGACGTCTTAATATTATTTCTATTTGTTGCCGACCACACAGACAGGGCTGGGCAGTATCTTAGATACTAGTATTTAAGATACGTATCTTAGATACAATTGTATCTTGTATCTTGTATCGAGATACATAATTTGAATGTATCTTGTATCGGGTATTTAAATACTTTATTGACTTGTATCTAGTATCTTTTTATGATTAAGATACTAGATACATTCAAAAAATATGTTTCATATTATTTCATTTATATACAAATTTCCCTAATAACCCAATAAGTAATGATATGTTGGATAGTAATATATTAGATTAAAGTAACTTTGGTGTCTGGCGATAATATTATATCAGAGATAAGACTTCGTTGATCACCGATCGCCAACTGACGTCTGTCGGTTCATACTCTCTGTCTGTCTCGTGCGTATTATGCATCTGTGCGGTGTTTGTGTAGACTGACAAAGTGACGAAAAAATATATAAATATTAATATTGCAATATATATGTGTTATTAAGAACATGGACAACCAAAATAATACAATTGTTAATATTCCAAAATGCTTAGATGGCAAATTACTATATATACTCTCGAAGAACTCTTAGTCGCCGTATAGATGGTGATTATATAAAAATAAACGATGCAATTAAAATTTTTTTTGAAATGACACAGTTGTTGGTCACGACAACTGCTGATATTTGGTCCACAAAACATCGCAGTTTTATGGGTGTTACAGCACACTGGGTATTTAAAATATAAACATATATTATGTATTAATTCAATAATAATTGTACATAATATGTTAATTTAATGATTTTAAATAGACAAATATATTAAGTATCTTGTATCTTATAGGTATCTCAGATACATGTATCTTGTATCTAGTATCTTTAAAATATTATAGTATCTTGTATCTTGTATTTAGATACTTTTTTTAAGGTATCTTGCCCAGCCCTGCACACAGACTAGGAATTTTTATTTCTTCTCCAATTTTGATGCTACTTTAGATGCATTTTTAAAATAGATAGAAAATTCTTCATCTCAATTATTTCTCTTCGCTTCAAATATTTGAATTACTTTTTTAACATGTGAGAATGCACTCGATAAATCTTGTTGTGGACTTTGTAGTCTAATACTTAAATCTTTAGTGTAAGAAAACAAATTTGCAACTATTTCCAAACTGATGAGAAAATCACTTCTTTTTATGGAAGAACTGAAGCTTACTGCTTTGGTTGATATTTCACCGTCAAAATCTTCTTCAATTATATCAAGAGAATTCACGATATATGGGAAAAGTTCACGAAAAGTAATAATTGAGTCATGACGCTCAACCCACCGAGTTGTACACATGGCTTTTAATTTTGTTTTTTTTTTTTGGCAATGACACTGAATCAGTATTTTCAATGACTGCTAACAATATACAGTGTGTTCAACGATAAAGGTAACACGGAATATTTTGAACGCATGGCCTTGTAGGTATGCAATTCGGGTTTTTTGTAATGCGTAAAAGACATAAAATTACATTTATTTTTGATAAATCTTAATTTTTTTTTTTTAATTCTGCGCATGCGCAAAAAAATTAATTTTTTTTAATGGCACCTCCCATTTTTGAGTTCAAATTTGAATTTTGTGCATTTTTTCAAGCAACTTTAACCTTTAAAGTTTTGCTCTATCTTCAAAATTAACTGATTGAGAATGAGCCGATTTATAACATTTGTATTTATCGTATTTTTCAATAGTCTATTTAGAGTTTTAAAATTTATAAATGATTTCGTATAAATTTATCTTAAAAATTCAGTGTACTGTCATAAGTACAAGTAATTAAGATTCATCAAAAATAAATGTAATTTAATGTCCTTTACGCATTACAAAAAACCCGAATTGCATACAAGGTCATGCGTTCAACATATTCCATGTTACCTTTATCGTTGACACACTGTATTGTTGCGTTTAGCAGAGGCAGATAAAACAACTGAAACGGCGCCTACAATCCCAACCATGTTTCTAATAGAAGATAGCTCACAAACTTTTGATATGCACAGATTTAGGCCATGACTAAAACAATGTGTATAATATATCTGATATATCATATTTTCATGTCAGTATCTATATCCGCCGACTGCCGACATCGAACAGTCGTTGGTGCTCGAAAAGTAATATATTATTTAATAAGTATTGTAATATATGTAATATGTAAGTATATACACGTCCAAAGAGGGGGCTAAAGCCCCTCAGCCCCCCCATTGGATCCGCGCCTGATTGGTATAATATTAAATATTATATATATTTAAAATGATATTATAATATATTTTTTGGTTCTTATTTTTGAAAATAAATTAAATTAAATTAATTGAAAATATCAGCTAGTGAAGAAGATTCGTTGATTGAAATGTCATGTGATCAGACTTTAAAATCGTATTTTAAAATTACACAATTAGTGCCATTCTGGTTAAATGTCCGGAAAGACAATCCAGCAATTGCTAAAATTACACTCAGAAACTTGATGGGCTTTTCGACGACTTATCTATGATGAGAACGTGCTTTTTCTACTTTAATTTATTTAAAAAATAAATATAGGAATAAGCTGAATGTTGAGAGTGATTTAAGACTAAAACTAACAAGTTTTAATCCAGATACTGACTTTCTCGTGAAGAACAAACAGTGTCAAAAATCACATTAAATTGTTTATCTTGTGATAAAGTTGAATTAATTTTTTTTTTCAACAATTGTTTTTTTTTTAATTTTCTTAATTTTTTATTCCTAATAACTGTACATACATGTATTTTTTTTTTTTTGTTTACGGCCTTTTAGACCACACATCCAAACATAACTGCCTCCATCCTTCACGATTTTGTGCAAGCATATGCCAATCTTCCTCAGGCAGAAAGACTGCTACGTCCTTCCTGACACAATCCTCCAATCGCATTCGGGGTCTTCCTAGTGGTCTTTTTCCTCTTGGATTCTCTTGTAAGACCGTCTTTGTCAAAGCATCAGGTTTCCTCCATACATGACCTGCCCATTCCAATCTTCTTCTTTTTATCACCTTAACTATATGTGGTCTGTTATATAGATGATGCAACTCCTCATTGTGTCTTTTACTCCATTCACCTGTTTGCAGGTCACGAAATGGTCCATATATCCTTCTTAATATTTTTCTTTCAAAAACTCTCAGTTTACATGTATATTATATACATTATACATGCATTTATATAAAATATAATATAATAATATAATATAATATAATATAATATAATATAATATAATATAATATAATATAATATAATATTTATATAATATATATTATAATTTTATGAATACGTATATAGGTATACTATGGATGGGCCTCAAATATTTTTTTACAAAATTAGTGGTCCGCGAAACTAAAAAGTTTGGGAACCGCTGATGTAGGTACATTATAATCATAGGCGTGCGCAGACTTTTTCCACAGAATTGGCCCACATTAAAAACGTTTAACCAAAGATTCTTAAATCTAATACCAATGATTACTAGTATAGTTGAGGCGCATAGAACCAGAACGGCCTAACCCACAAAAAATCAAATTCTGTTTTATGTGGATAAAACGTTTCAGATTTATATAATATTTGAAATCCACTATGGCCTATCCAACAAAAAAAATGATTTGCTAGATTGGCAACACATAATTGTTTTTGGCGTTATGATTATAAAATATAATTTATACATACTAAAGAGTTATTAATATTTTCCTTAGAGTGGATTTTATAAGAAAAATAAAATTTTGAAAAATAGTCAAAACTTTAAATGCTCGTCCTACACAATTATACTTTTGTGGGTTAGACTGTTCTGGTTCTATGCGCCTCAGTTAATCATTTAATTTTATAAAGTATTAATTTAATTCAATATGCAAATATATAAGTAAATCCTATTTAAAGGTATTAATAATACATAATAATAATAATCGTAACAGCCAAGGGCGTCCGCAGGAATTTGTCAAGGGGGGGGGGCAAGGTATTTTTATTTTTCAATTTTTGTTTCCTTATCTTAGTGATAAAGTACCTTATTGTTTTTGACGTGTTTTCTATCATATAGGTAGGGAACGTAAAAATTAAATTATTAAATATGTGTAAAGAGTGGATCTTTAGAGTTTAGGTTATTACATATTTTTATTGCTTTTATGCAACTTAACGAGGGTGAAAAATTAAGGAATATTTAGAGAATATTTTAAGGTTTTTTTTGAAGCATATTGCATCATATTTTAAGGTTTTAAGAACATAAAAATCCGCTCTTTAATTATGTGTATAGTTAGAACGTTATAACTTAATCTTACAGTATTAATGTAAATTTATTATTGTGTAACTTTAAATTAACAAATGCATTTTTTTTATATATATATATATATATATATATAAATAAAATGTAATCATTGATTTGAAAATTTTATATTATATAGTATTTTAGTATTTATAATCAATGATACTAATGAAATCACGAGATCCTACTAAATATTCACATATAAAAGTCGAAACAGTGCATCGAAAACCGATGACTTAAAACACTCATAAAGATCCACATAAAATTTGTCGATCGTGGCACTCAACGTTTTAAAAAAATTTTTTAATTAAAAAATTAAATTTCGTGATATTTTATACTACATAATGATTATGATAATTGACACATAAAAAATCCAGGGGGGGACATATGCCCCTACTTGCCCCTTCCTGCGGACGCCCTTGGTAACAGCACAGGTTATGATTATAATATCTATAAAAAAATCACTATAACAATTTATGTATGATAAATATTTATTTAAATAGCTATTTAGTATTTACAGTTCCATTCTTCTGTCCACAGGAGTAAGATTTTTGAATGTATCAATCACATTATCAATTTTTATATTAAATGCAAGTTCTTGTTCAATGAATATAGTAAGCAGACCATCCATTTATATTTGATGATATTTGGTAGTAACCACGTGGTATATAAAAAATAGTCCGTTATAAATGAAATATTCTACCAAGCCAACTATAAACGTACAATTATATTTCTATGTGTAAAACAAAATAATCACAATAATCAGAGCTGATATCAAAGTGGATACCTTTTTTTTTAGTATTCTGTGATAATAGTAAATCATTTAATCATGAACATTAGAGGATGTTCTCTAATGTTCATGCATTTAATCGATGATAAGTATTTTTTACATTTATTCACAGGTATCTAGCCTACAAAATTAAAACTTGCTTCACTTTTTTTCATGCAAAATACGATTAGTTCTCTATATGTATAGATATGTGTGCATACTGCATTTATTATCGAAAAAGCCAGAGACCGAGGGGGGCCGCTGCCTACCCGGCCGCTCCCGTGCGCACGCCAATGATTATAATATGCATTTTAATTTAAATTTATAATTTAATAATTGCCAAATAGGCAATATTATTCTTTGGAATAAGTTCTTTATATTATCATACAACATTATATATTGTATTATTATAAAAAATGTATTGTTTTTATATTTGAAAACACTGTGGTCTGTGTTAATGAAATTGCATAATTATACAATAAATATATTGTATAAGAATAAAATTATTTAAATAGTATTAGCATCGAAATTATATTATAAATGAATTAAAAATGTTACTGTTGATGGTAAATTTAATTACAGACGAGGCCCTTTATTTGTCGATTCCCGGTGAGGCATCTCGTACCCAGTCCGACCCTGATGCCGATAGTGTGCCAGTATAGACTGCACACAGCTAAAAACTATAAGTCAAAGAGGCAACCAGTTACTATTGGACAATGGATACCTTCTCGTGGATTTTATATTTATTTATTCATCTTTTGTGCATTATTTGTATACAGTCGATTATAATATAAGTTATTTTGTATTTGTATTATTTTAAATATTACATATTGTTTTGAATAATTTAACATAGTTTTAAAAATTATTCCTGGAAGATATTTCCATTAGAGATATTTTTGACTAGAAATATTTTATATCGGAGATATTTTGTTGGAGTTATTTTGACCGGAAATATTTTGACCGGTTGCGGGTTTTGACGATAAGTACCGATTTCAAACGCACGTTTCACTATAATGCAGCTATTCTGCGCGTTAAGTGGAGCGAAGCGAGAAATATTAATATAAAAATTTCCCAACGACCTTCGAACAATTTTTTTTGTATGCTTATTTAATTTCGAATAATTAGAAAGTGCTGAGGATAGAATTGTTTGAAATATGTACAAAAAACTGTGCCCACCGCCCTACTATGATGATGCATAAGACGCATAACTATTTATGCACTAAAATTGACTTAGGCTAGCATGTACAAAATTGTGTAAAAAAAAATAATAGACTTTCGCGTTCAGCAGGTCAGCACTTTATGACAGTAATAATGGGGGCATTCACGATTAATTAAGATAAATAATAGATTTTATAAACATACACCGTACACGTCATATTATATAGATATTTTTTAATTCTATCATCTAATCTGTATTTATATACAGCAAGGATCAGCAACATAGGCGCAATTTGGGGGGGGCTAGGGTGTGCTTAGCACCCCCAGTTTTGAAATCAGCACCCCCAAATTTTAACCGTGTTTATTTGCATTGTAATAGTAATTATGTGAAGAAAAACAGTCGTTATTGTTTTATTTATATTTATAAATAATTAAATATAATGCTTCAAATAATGATCGTGAAAATGGTAAATGGTAAATGAAAAATACGATATTCAAGATTTGAAGAAAACAGTTGAAAAACATGTACATCCAAATCTTTACATATTATTACAAGTAATAATTAATTCTTATGAAATTTATTATTTAATTTATATGTTTTATATAAATATAATTTTTTCTAACAATATGAAATATTAAATTTTTTTTGAATTCCAGGTTGCTTTTACACTTCCAATAAGTTCAGCTACATGCGAAAGATCATTTTCAGCTCTAAGTAAAATCAAAACTTGGTTTATGGTATCGATGGGTCAAGAGAGATTGACAGATCTGTCAATATTATAATATATTGAAAAGGATTTAACCAATGATATTGATATAAATGAAGTTATCAATATATTTTTGGTAAAAGTAAAAGAAGAATGATGTTATAAAATTATATTTTATTTTAAAAACAAATAATTTAATCGTTCAGAATGTAATGTTACGTTTATTAATAAATGTGCAATTAAATAAGTATATTCTTTTCAAAGCACAGGTAGCCATTTCTAAATGGTGTAATATGACGAAATGGTTATAATTGAAGGCTGCAAGTATCGATAGCCACGAAATAACATTATAATATAGAGGGGCTTCAGCACCCCCAGTTATTTCAGTGAAATTGCGCCCCTGATCAGCAATTAATTTCCATGACGGTCCAGATAATTTTAAAACAAAATTTCGAGGGTCAAAAAAAACGTAAACATTAGTTAGATAATAATAAATGTGTTTATTTTAACAGCACAGTTTAAGACAAATATATTCGGTGTCGTAATATTCAATTACAGCATGGCAAATGGCAATAGATGAAATATCTTAGTTCTATATAGAATCAAAAATGTGCGGAAAACCAACGTAAACAATAAAAAAAATATATATATACCTATATTTTTGGCGGTCCAGTTATTTCCCCTTCGCGGTTAGGTTATCACATATTATCACGGAAGGAAATTTTTTATACCTCAGAGCTTTTTTAAAACTGTTATCTGTAAATTATCTTAAAACTGAAATCTAAGATTTCTATTTTTATTCTTTTCAATTAATGGGAATTTATATGTTTCAGACGGAGCCCATAAATTAGTTAAGATCTGCAAAAGTTTTAATTTTAGTTTATGTTTGTTAAAATTGCATCTAATTAATATTTAAATATTTTACATTTCTAAAATTTGTTAAATATTTAAAATTTTTGTATATTGTAGGTACCTACGTATATAACTACACAAATGAAAAACTATGAGTATTTTGTTTTGTCTATTAAAAAAAATTGTTATTAAATTAGGTATTTCATTAGTTATTATTTTAATTTTAATACTTTTAATTTCTCAAATTTGTGTTAATAATATTCAATTTTCAATTGAATTGAATTGTTTAAGGATGGAGGAGTATTCGAGGATGTTTTAAATTGAGGGATGTATCGGAATGAACGCCAAGCGCGAAGCGCGAGGGGAGTTTTGCGACGCTCAATATGTTATTTGTATCGTACCTTTAGACCTTTTATTTAGACGGTTATATGTATTAATAATCAAGAAATTTCATTGTTTTCATTTATCCCATATCATAGCGTAGGATAAATTGTATTTTTATAATTTGTCTTTTTATAATTATTGCGGAAGTCGCGATAACCGATAAGTACCGATTATTCTAAAAAAAATAGAATAAAATTTAAAATGTTGAATTTCAGGAAAATTTATTGTAAAAAAAGTTATTGTAATTTCAAAACACTGTGGGACACCCTGACTGTTCTGAACATATAACTCAAAGTATTACGACACAAATTTTACATAATTTTTGATAAATTATTCTATCTAAATAGGTACTTATTCTGAATTTAAAGTTACTTGAGTAATAACTGGGTTTTCACTTTTAAGAACAGACCTGAGACCATTGAGACCAACCGGAGACTCCGATTCGGAGTAAATTATCATGTAATTCTCTTATCAATTATATTTGAAATGTTTATTGTTTATCAAAATGTTAGTTTGAATCACGGACTAAGATATAATGGACTGGAAACGAGCCTCTTATCATGGCCACGAATGTATGTACAAGAGGTAACTGCGGGGGGTCGTTATGGGGATCCAAAGTTTACAACGCCATCTGTTGACTAAATGTTTAGTTCAATCATGATTTTAGCACAGATTATAATATGATATATTATATTATATTATATTCATATAATCTGTGATTTTAGTTACCTATTTTGTTGTAATTTAAAAATATTAAAGGCGGCCCTTGAGACTCGCTCTAAGTGGGTTCGGTGGAGGATATTAAATAAATTAAATAGGAATAAAATCATAACATGTTAATGTACTTTATTATAATAGTAATTGTAATATTTTTAGGTATTTACAAGTTTTGAACATTTTTTTTTATAATAATCTTTAGAACACAAACATTTAGCATGCAACAATTGCAACACAAATATATTAATATTTAAATTCAATCCTATTATATTAAAAAAAATATTAAACACAAGATAGAAAGCTATTCAAGTTTTTGGTTTATTTGTTTACCTTTAACAGGACCTCTTGAAGCAAATAAAGCTATTGGTTGTGTGAAATTTGCAGAAAAACTCTGAAAAGCAAATACTAACCCATGGTTAGCTTTTAAACCTGATGTTAGAATCTCACCACCAAAATCTTCTAAACCTTTATACGTCAAATTTTGTGAATCAACATTTATACTCTCACGAACAAATATTTCGTCAAATAATAAAATTCCGTGTCTTTGTTCTGGTCTTAGCATTTTAATTTTCTTTTTAAATAACTGGAAAAATTGTTCATCAAAACCACATTTGGTTTTAATTAGTTGCAAATAATTCCTAATTGTCCGCGTAGAAGGTAAAGGTAAGATATCTTGATCTCTTAAAAAAGAATATGTAGCTGATGATCTGTAAACAAATAAAAATTAATTTATTAAGTCTAAAACAATGACATTACAAAATTTTAACTTACCGAATTTTTAATAAAACACATAAAAGAATCCAATCTTCAGAATATTTTCTATTTTGTTTTTGTCCATGTTTACTTGTATTTATTATTTCATTGATTAAAATTTTTTGAGGATTGCTTAACTTTTCTGAATCTAAGATATGTTGTATACAGTCATTTGATATTGTTTGTGTTTTTTCTTGTAGTTTTCCTAATTCAAAATTGATATCTTTAATAATAGTTCGTAACCTGCAAATTATACAAATATCTCGTACAATTTAAATAAAATCTAAAATTTTACATCCTAACTACGCATTTAAATAAGTGAAAAACTTACATAAATGTAATTAGACTTTATTGAATTTTATATGTCACCTTGAATTGGATTTTTCCAAATTTCTTTTATCACTTTTAATTTGTTTTAATATTCTACGTCTAGTTGGTGTTAGAGTACATCCAATATATGTGGATTTTTTTTGTTTATTCAAAGAATTTCTAAAACATTTAATCAACTTGTTGCAGGCTGAACATTTTTCATATTTATTTAATATTGTACATTTTTGGTGCCGCCAGATTTGATTATTTTCCAAGGTTGCAGTTTTTATCCGAACTCCTAAATATCATAAAATCAAAGTAATTAGGAATTTTTGATTTTATTTTATTGGTTATATGGATAGGAATAATATTTACCTGGAAAATCTATTGATCTCGGACCACCGACACAAATGTTTTTTAAATCAAATATTTTAATTGCTTGAGACAAATCTGTTAAGCTAGTTGGATATGTTAAGGTATTGCATATTTTTTTAATTTCAATAGTAAATTGGTAAACATATACACATATTTCCAATGTACTTTTAAAAACTAATTGTTTTTCAACTAGCATTTTACCATCACAGAACTTTGGTTTATAAAAAACAATTTCATGAGGACTAAAATGTGTTAACCATCCTTCTGGTAATACAACTCTTTTAAAATGTATTGTTAAGTCATTAAAAGTGAATATTTCATCAATAGTTTCCTAAAAAAATGAAGTTTAAACATATAAAATGCTAATGTAATATAATATTCAACAATATTATTATTTTATAGCAAAATAATTAAATTAAAAAAAGTACTTCAAATAATTTTAGACGTTTATTCGGGTGCTCTACATTTAATTCATATGGTTCAATATCTATATTTTCAATGAATAACTCTCTCCGAACCGATTTATTAACTTGATTACTTAAACACTTGGCATAATTGTGATCAGAATTTGAATTATTGACGGAAGATAAAATGTCATTACTTGTTTTGTCAATAGAAGAAAAAATAGAAGGAACAACCCCCTTTTTCAATCTAATTAAATCTCTGTTTCTGAATGTCTATAACATAAAAAAATAAAATAAAAATTTATTAACAAAATAAAATAAAATAAAGTAGGTACCTATATAAGAAAGTAATACTTACATTGGGAATATCGTGTGGTACTACATAGCTATTTAATATATCATCAGGTCGAAAATGTTCAGCACACACCAATTTTACAACTGTTTCCTCACAATTAGCATTACTTACTGCTGTTTTCCAAGCTGAATAATTGGCTTTTGGTGGTTTAAAAAAAGAAACAGTGGGATTTATTTTTAAACTAGAGCATCCTTTTACACTACACTTACGATTTCTCATTTAAAAAAAATGTTTTAATAAATAATTAAATAATTAAATATTTTTTATTTATTATTTATTTTTCTGTTCCTCACGGACGGACGGACGTGATTATTCTATTATTGGATTAAACCACGGGTAGCGCTGAAAACATTGGGTCCCCAGTGTTATTATCAGTGGAATCTTTTGGTAGCCGTCCCCCGAACCCCGCCGACCATTTCGTTTCCAGTCCATTATATCTTAGTCCGTGGTTTGAATTGTTAACTGTTAAGGGAACCGGACAGTTAAACTTTTAAATTGTGATTAAAATTATGCTATTTCTTGTCGTGAGTCGTGACATTTTATTGATTTAGTGAAATTTCAGTTTTTGTTTTATAAGTTATATTTTATTTCTTTTATTCGTAATGTATTAATAATTAGTATGGAGATCAATGTACATGAAATAAGCAATGCTGTTATGATAGATTCTCTGGAAACTATACTTCAACAAGAAATCCGGAAACTTGAAATTGATAAAAGTGGATTGCTACCAATAAAATCTAAATTGTTAAAGGTGGTTCTATTACATAAACCAATAATAATAGTATTAGTAAATTAGATATTAGATATAGATATAAATAAAGTGTTACAATTTTGTTATTAAGTATTTATGGTTTTGTACTATGCAATTCAATAATTGCTAACTTTAGTTCCAGTAAATCTGATACCTGAATAAATATTGAATTGATGGGTTTACAGAAATTCAGCTGGTTAAGATAAAATCAATTCAACTTATGCCAATACCATAATGTGTGTAAATTCTTCAAATGAATCATGAATAAATGTTTGTAGTTTGAATAAAAAAATAATGTAGGACACTAAAATTATTTTTTTAAATATTTCAATTAGGTAGGTACTTACTGAAAATTTGTTTGAATGTATGTAGTCTGGCAGTGAAAATTTAGATTTAATATATTTTATAAGCAGTAAATGTATAGTATATATATCTTGCCTACAATACTTGATTTTATACACAATTTCCAAAAAAAAAACCAACTTACCTTCATGGTAAGTTAATAGATTTGTTTTCAAATATTATACATTCATCTTCTTAATTTTTTCTACATCTTAAATTTAGTACATGACAACTATGCATTGATAGTTGCATTTGAAATACTAAACATATATATATATTGCTTCACTTGATTTATTTTTCAACAAGGATTGATATGTCGCCTAAGTGAAAAGTATTGGCTTTTAAAATAAAGAAAAGCTTACAAATCTATCAGGTTTTTTGTGAAACATAAAGTTATCAGTAAAATATAGATAATTTTTTCAAAAATATTAGGCAAGCAAAAATTGTTCTGAGAAAAATCTTATATGACTCATGTTCCCCTTACGACTGTTTGTTATTAATTAAGTAACTTATCAATAATATAACAAAGTACAACCATACTCTTAATATATTTGAAAATATTTTTATTTGCAGAAACAACAAGCATTAGAAAAAAAAGAAAAAATGGTTTCTCAAAATATACCTCTTTCTAAAGATCCAAGAAGTCATTCACCTAAACATAATAATTCATGTGATCGTGTGAATGAAATCGAAAGGTTGGCAAACTTATTTACTCAATCACCTGGATTTTTTACAACCAACACTAACAACAACAATATTGATGTCAAACACAACCAAGTATTATTGAAAGAAAAAAAAACTTATCAAAAACACAATGTAAGCTGCCTGTGGTGTCATTAATTTTACAATTTACTATTTAGTATAATAAATGGTTTTAAGGTCTTGCAAAATGAGGGAATTTTTTTAATAGTTTGGTAACATCAGTTGTTATATTGAATTCATATTATGTGGTCATATTAAATGTAGATATTTGTTGGTTTCAGGAGTTTAATAAGTATAAAGTTTGGATAAATAATAATAATAACACCAACTTCAAGACACGTTTAATTTCTCCAGATATCAAGGTATTATTAAATAATATTTTTGTATTAAGCCATGAACTAATCTTGTTTAAACTCAAAGTTTCTTTTCATTAAATAAAATATTTCAAGGTGAGAAGAAACATACGATTTGGTGAATATTCACCACTTAATCCAGCCAATCAAGTGAATGCGCAACCTATTGTTGGTATTGGAGAATATGAAAGTAAGAAAAAAAAACTGTTAGAGTTGCAAAAGAAAGAATATTTGGATTATTTATCTAAAGTAAATATTTTATATTGATTTTGTATTATATTTGAACGATATACTGTGCATCATACTATATGTGCGTCAGTTAATTTTTTTCTTGTCAATTTTTTTTTTACAAATTTTCATCCATGTGATTTTTAAGTTTTTTTTAAATAAAAGTTATATATATATATATACACAGAGTGATTCAGCAATTATGTTACTGCAGCTTTATTGTATAGATATTCAAAATAAACTTCATATCTTTCAACCACCCTCAAAAGATAGTTTTGGGGGTTAACTTTTAGTAATCAAATTGAACCTATTTTTTTTTCTTTATCAATTTAAAGTGAAGGTATTTTTTAGTACATTTCTGTTAATGAAAAACATTAATCAATGCAAAAGTTTAAGGTATGATTGCGATTTTAAATTTGTTGGCGTTTTACGTGTTGAATGTATTTTGACCAAGCAAACACGCTGCATGTAGACTGTACAGTGATTGTATTACAATTTCTAAAAACTTAGAATTGCTCTTAAACCTAGTTTTGTATCAATTAATATTTTTCAATCACTAAAATTTACCAAAAAAATACCTCCACATTGTGTTGGGAAAAAAAATTAGGTTCTCATTCGACTTTAAATAGCCAAAACTACTCTTTAAGAGTATTAAAAAAATATGAAATTTACTTATTGTTTTAGATTTTGCTGAGTAAAGAGAAACTTATATAATTTACATTTCATACTATTCGATTATTCATATGATAAAATTTCTATAGCACAATTGAATTACCTCTGTTTATACATTGAGAAAAATGTCTTTTGAATGAAAATTTTAATGTTTAAATTTGTATTACAGGATCAATAGTTAAAGTCATATGAGTTATAATCAATTCAAGTTTAGAATTGTGAAATATTAATAGTGCATTTTTATGAAGTACTCTTATTTTTTTCATGTACCTGGCACACATATAGTAGGATCAGTAACATTACGTTATTCATAATTTATCATATATGTTACATTTTTTTTAAGGCAAAACAAGAAAAAAATACTTTAGATTTACCAAAGTTGGCTTCTTATTCCTGTAAAGAAGCCTTTGAAGCTGCTATGGTTAGCAATTTTATTTATTTTTATTTACCTAAATAGATTAAAAATGTACTTTAATTCTTTATTACCTATATTTTATATTTTAATCATAGTTCAGTGTATTTTAAAACTAATGAAGATTGTTAAAATTTGATTTCCAATTAATAGCATATAGAATTTTTACTGCTTTTCTTAATTTTGAAATTTTTCTTTAGTCGCAAAACTTTTTATTGCTATGAATACTTAATATAGATTTTAAAGATTTTTTATATGAGAAAAATTATTAAAAACTAAAAATAATATTAATGAATCATGAATACTCTTATCTTTCCTGTTAATAAAAAAAAAAAGTTTTTCAATTTATTAAAATTTTTGCCTATTAAGCATGTATTATATTTCTTGGTGAAAATAATATTTAAAAAGAGCTTTGGATACTAATTATTAATAGTTATGTATTTTTATTTTCGTAGATTAAATATTGAACATTAGTGAAATTAAACAATTTGTGTAAACCTATACTTTATATTTTAATATCAAGTGGGCAATCAAATTTGTTTCTAAACGTATTGATTTTAACTTCTTACTTTATTTTTAGGAAAATAATTCTAGTTCAGAACAAATTGAATTGGGTTACAAAGCTGATAGTAAGTGTACAATGTTCAAAAGTTTTTATTTTAATGTTATAAATGCATTTATTTAATTTAGTAAACAATCAAGATAATAAAATTAATTTAGTTCCATATATAGATGGACTTGAGTCATGTAAATGTGAGTTACTTGCATTCATAAACATTGATGAACTTGTGGTTTTTAATGTACACATAATTTTATATCCTATATTATTCTTAGTGGACGAAGATCGTGCAAAAGAAACCCATCGATTAAAGCAAGAACTCTACAGGCTTGAATTATCTAAACAAATAGAGGAAAAAAAACAACTTGAGTTAGAACGAAAACGTAAAGAACAATTAGAAGATGAAGCCATTGAAAGAGCGGCTAGAGATCAAGAAGAAAAAATAAGGAAAGAGTTTGAGAAAGAAGCTGAAAAACGGACACTAGCTCAACTTCAGGTGTTAATTATATTTGTTTAAAATAAGTGATTGCAATGAATGAAGAAATGTATAAAATAATTTAATAAATTATAAAATAGTACACAGCTACACTAATAGAAGTACATAATACAAAAAAAAAAAAAAAATGTCCAACTATAATTTGTAAAGGTTTTTACTTTTTTTTAATTGAAACCATTACTTCTGCACATTTTTAATTAAATGTTTAAAAAGTGAATATTTTTTTGAAAATTTCGACATTTAATTTTCTTTTTTTATTAATAGTTCAATTTATTATTGAAGTCG
The DNA here is from genome assembly GCA_027580255.1 of Therioaphis trifolii. Taxonomy (NCBI): domain Eukaryota; kingdom Metazoa; phylum Arthropoda; class Insecta; order Hemiptera; family Aphididae; genus Therioaphis; species Therioaphis trifolii. Next base: position 14,436,291 of record CM050409.1, on the reverse strand, counting down.
TACTCTTGTATTTAGCTACATGATAGCTATATAGGCGGTTGCACATTTCTAGTTTAGAATCTTAGCTACTCTAAAGTTTGGATATTACCTTAACTACCGAATGCAACATTTAAGTTTCAACATTTTCAAAAAGTTGTCTTTTGTAATGATATGTCATAATTAGTAGTTCCCATTTAAGAAACCTAAAAAAAAAAAAGATAATAATAGATATCATACAATTCTTTATTTTCATAAAAATGAAATAATGTATTAAAGTGTACATGAAAAATTATTCAAATATGTATGTAATTTGATAATAATAAAGGGTACAAAATGTACAGTACATACTTAAATAAAAACAAATCATTTATAGTATGTTCAATAATATAAAAAAAAACTTTTTAGTATAACTATAAAATATGTTCTCGGGCCTTTTTTCAAATGAATATTTACCAGATTTCTGTTGATTTTGATTTTAGATTAATCAAGTTTATTTAACCTAATTAATATAATTCTATAAAACAGTGTAGTTTAAGTATAGCATTTTAATAATAATTAAATAATAATATTCTTACAGAAACAACTTCAACAAGAGAAATTAAAAAATGAAATATTACAAAAACAGAAGGACTTGGAATCAAAATCCCAGGCTGTTGCAGCTGAAACAATTTCACGCCAAGTATCAAAACATGTGCCTAGTCGTCATGAATCTCTAGAAGACAACAGTGTTGAAGAACTTTATAGTCCTTCTGAGAGCACTTTTGATAATGTTCCACTGCCTACTACACGTGTTAGAGTGCCAAGAAAAGTATTCTAATTCATTTTCCTCCTGATATTGATAATCTAATATTTTTTTTTATTTTAGATACATTATGACGCAGAAAATATTCGAAATACAAGAGATGTGTCTTGCAACACTGAAACTTTTAAAAATCCGTGTTTAAACCAAAACATTTCTCCTTCTGTTATGAGAAAACGAACAGAGAAAGCCCATGTCACTTTTGCTAGGGATCCTCCTCTGAAAAAAAATGATCATAATCCTGCAGCTCTATTGCCCATAACAAAATCAGTAATTATTGATTCACCACATACACTTGCATTAGCTGGACTCAATGATATTGTAGATGATTTAACGCATGAAAATATTGAGTCTACTGAAGCAGCTTATAGAAATGAGGTAAAATAAAATTGATGAATTATGATCTTTTAAAATTAATAAACTATGGTAGAATTTTTATAAATATATTTCATACCTATCTATTGAAGTTCAATCAGTAGATTGATTATCAACGTCTTTAAAGCAATTTTTTAATCTTAAATCTCATTAATATATCATAAGGATTGTGGACATTTTTATTATTAAGGTCGATTCTCACTGGTATTATCGCCATAAATAAAGTAAGTAATACAATTATTAGTTTTTAATTTAAATACATAAGAGTAATTTAATAAGGTTTTGAAAATAAAATACATTTTCATTCATTGTTTGTATACATTTTCATTTCACCAGTTATATTTTGCTTGATGTATACCATTTCATTTAGTTTAATACATTCAATTTATGTCTACATATCACAAAATTTTCTGTGTCTTATTTGAATGATTGACATCCAGATATTTCACAAATTAAATGAATAGCCGTAAACCCACCATCACTTTAATGAAGACTAAAATGTAACAAAATTAATTTTGAATGTACTAAGTACACACTACACTATTTGAATGATACCTACCAATTAGGTATTTATCAATTTGTTCAACCACAATACTTAAAGTTATTTTTTTGTAATTGACCCAGGTAATATTTTAATTTTACTTAACTTCTAATGATAATTAGAATAAATAGTTGATCATTTATTTAGGTGTATTTATATTTTTTTTCACATCTGTCATTTAGATTTTTTATTTTGTAACTTATTTGTCAAAAACATTTGTTGAACAACAGCATGTGTTTCATAATGTTAAAGTGTACATAAGATCATGACTGTATGAGTAATCAACTTCCAGTGTCGTAAAATAATTTCATTCAGATTTATTAATGTGTGATTGATTCATTTTTAACTTAAGGCATTCTATTGATTTTTATATTTGTTTGTTTAGATGTCCGAAGAAATGTTATTGGAATACATCCAGGAGCTACCACCCACCGACAAACAATTGATGTCAAACTTGACAAATATACGAAAACAATTGGACATTGATTATCAGAAGTTGAAACAACAAGTTAGAAAATCTCAATAAGTGTAGATTGTAGGACATATTGACATGTTAATATTTGTTAACTTATACAAGATAAAAAAAAAAAAAAAACATAATTTATTTACAGTGTTTTAATTGTAAAAATATTTTTAATTATTTAAAGAATTAAAATAAAATTGTACTTTATATCAGCTAACTTGAATTACAATTAAATATAAAATAATAATAAATAATAAAAAATGATAGTCAATGGTCTGCCAAAAATATGAAAAAAAAAAAAAATAGAACAAATAATAAATAGGATAAAGCTAATAAAACATTGAATTTCTTATACATGATTGCATACTTTTTAAATACAATTAGAAACATTATATACAGGCAGTAGACACAATGGGTGCGAGATTTGAAGTAAAAAAAAAAAAAAAAAAAAACTGATCAGTCTTTTACTTAATTATTTTATAAATAATTTATTATTATTATCCTGTTTTTTATATTAACTGCATGTTTAATATTGGTGCTATGTAATAATTACTGCCTTAGAGCCATGTCAATACACATCATGCGTTACCTTCGTCATCGGAGTTAGTCAAATCAATGCCTGGAAAAAAATATATATACATAAATTAACAATAATTCAAAAAGAACTCATGTGGGGGGAGGGGGCATGCCTGGCGTAAGCAAATATCTCTAGTTAGGCAGGTAATAGAAGAAGAGCCTATAGGCAAGACCTTTAGGAAGACCCAGATTGAGGTGGGAAAAGGACTTGAAAATGTTAGGACCAGGAGTCAAATGGAAGGAAGCTGCAGAGGACAGAGACAGATGGCAAGATTTGTGTTTAGTGGCATGGTCTTAAAGGCTGAAACCAAGAAAGAAGAAGATTCGTAAATTAATATTTATGTTTAAACAAATGACAAAATATTATGTTTAGTAACTGACAAAATAATGAGTTTCTAAAAAGTTTAAGTTACATAACATAAAATTAATATCCATGGTATAAATTGATAATACGTAAGTGTTCAAAATTATAAAAATTAATTATTTACACACACACACACACACACATATATATAAATATTTATTAAAACTTCTAATAGGGATGAGACATTTTTTGGAAAAATAATGAGAAGGAAGTAAATAAAACTTAACTAAACTTATGTATATTTGTAACTTAAATGTCCTTCCAAATAATACTAATAATTTATTGAACTCAATCAAAAATACTTACTGTCACATATTATTTCTAAGCCGACATCTCTAGTCTGATTTGTAGATGAACTTATGCTTCTAAATGAACACCAAGACATATTGTTATTTGGACGAATAGATTTAACGTTAGATATTATAGGTAATGTTTCTGTTTGTGCTGATGGTAAAGAAGACTGTGATTCAGGGGGATCAATAATCTAAAAAAAAAATAAATCAACACTTGTTACATAAGGAAGTAATTTAAACTTTGATACAATTGGTAATTTAAGCAATGTCCATAAAAAATTTGACTACAAAAGATAAATAACAAAAATGTTAAGAACACAGTTAATCAACTATTGTAGTAAAAATATTTTATTTTCATAATTAAAAAAAAAAAATTGTCACTGTTCAAAATAAGTATTGATTAAAATAATAATCTCTAATAGGCCTTATAGTAACTTATATCTTAATTAAAAAACCATGAAATAGTATAACGTCATTGTATAGAATATTTAATATATTTCTATATATATGCTAGGGTAAAGAAATGAAGTTATCACTGACCTTTGAAGTAGTTCTTACTTTAAGTTTAGAAATAAATAAATAAATAAGCAATGAGTAGGTATAACTGTACGAATTGAAAATAGAAAAAAAAACATTATTTCTTAGTTGTATAAAATAAGCATGCCTAAGTATATTCATACAGAGTTTGTGGCAAATAAGGTAAATTCTACTTCAGTAAGCTTTAATACCTAGACTGACACAAAACCAGTTAAAAAGGTAAAATTCAATACTTTATTTGCTAAAATATAGTTAAAGTTTAACTCAATAACTCACCACTAGTTGTATCCAAGGCTTCTACACAAAATTAATTAAATGAATATAATCTAATTTTACTTCACACATATTAGTTTCTGTGGGTTTTATGCTACACTACAAATAACTAATGCTTAAGGTTAAGTAAAATGTAGGGTTTTTTTTTTTAAATAAAAGTATAATGTTAATTTATTTTGGTAAGAAAAGTTCATATTTGATTTTAGCTGATAGGCTAAGAAATGAATTTAAATTATTAAAAAAAAACCCGACATATTTAGAATGGAATGAATGAAACTGTTGTCTCATAATACTACCACCATCAGATTTAATTTAACTTTTGTTAATTAATTATTTAGAATTAGTATGTATAATTATACAATTTTATGATACACAAGAGAAAATTTCAAAAAAGTTAACAGTATTAACTTTGGTATTGGTGGAGGTTAACAATGTTAACAACATTGCATTGCTGTAATACTCAAGAGAAAATGTAAGTGGAAGTTTTAGACTAATGGTCCTTAAAGAAAATTCTAAGAATGTTGATTTTGAGCACATAGAATGCTAATAACATGTCTGAAAAACATAGAAAGTAGAAGAACACAAACTCTAAAAAAAATAATGATTAAAAAAAATTCTTATAATAAGGGTAATTGCTTAAATATCCAAAGTGAATAAAATTGATAAAATAATTTCTATTATTAAAGGCACAACATAAGTACACATTTGTAAATATCACATGTAAGTAATGTGTTCCAATATGAAATGTACATACCTGTATGTCTTCATCACTTTCATCATCTGAAATAACAATGGATCCTATTATTCGTAGTGGTGTCGGTATATTATTACGAGCTTCCCTGTTATTAAGTCTGGTAGATTCTCTAATTCCTGCTAGAGGTATATCTCTTGTATTATTACGCCTTAGGTTCATTAAATTAGATGACCGATTTTCATCAAGAATCGATGAACCAATAAATCTTGTAATCCCTGTTTGTGGTATTTCTCTAGTATTTATACGCCTTTGGTTCAAAATACCTAATGACCGATTTTCATCAAGAATCGATGGAGTAATAGATTCTCTAATTCCTGTTGATGGTACATCTCTAGTATTCATTTGCCTTTGATGCATCATACTTATTGCACGATTTTCATCAAGAATAGTTGAACCATCTGATACTTCCAATCGTCTTCTCTTCATAGAAATGGGACCTACAAAAATGTATTCTTTAATGCACTAAAAATATAATTTAAACCAAACATTATTTTGGAGAAATATTTTCAATGGAGTTAGTGTAGTACTTAGAAGTTTTTTTGGATATCAATAAACAATAACAAAAGTTATTTCTTATTAAATGTTAAACCTTATAAATGAAATTCATTAAATTTAATTTGGAAACCAAACATTTAAAAAATTTAAATTAGGTATGTGATAATTCTTATACTGCAAATTATACAATATTTTGACTAACAATATATTTAATATAAAGTTTCAACACCAATTTTCTAAGGGCTCAGATCACATTTGCAAATTTCGCTTTAGAGCTCTTCACGCTATAAATGTGTTTTAAATACAGTTTTTTCTGTAACATTTATTTTTCTAGTATTTTTAATATTTACAATTTTTTAGGTTAGATAACTAGTAATAAGACACAGCTAATTAACCTAGCGTTTATGTAAAATACACAATTATTGTTCTAAAAAAATAAAAATAAAATTATCAGATGCCTAGGTACTTTTGAAAATGTTTTACAAACATATTTTAACTTTTTTTTTCCGTTACTAAAAACTAGGACCGGTTGGGAACTGTTATGCACATTACTGTCACCTGATAAACAAACATATTTTAACTAGGGTATTTTTTAAGTAAATAATACATATTATATAAATACATTTTTTGAAAGGACATTCAAACCCAGCCTCTGTATATACTATATAAATAAAACATATCCCAATGTAGTGTACTAACTAGGCTTGAGTTTAAATGTCCTTTCAAAAAATGTATTTATAACCTATAAACTAAAAAAAAATCCCAGTATAAATATACACATGCATACATAAAATCATGTCTTGACTGACTATAAAATTATTAATTTATAATAAAATGTTTCTAACTCGCATACAGAAGGGATTTTTTTAGGCATACATACTGTTAAAAAATACTTAAATCTAATTTTTTTTTTCAATTTTCAATTCAAACTGAAGAGGGTTAAGATTGGTAATGCTTTGCACCACGAGAATATTACAGTAATTTTACATGATAACCCTTAAAATCCTTCAAGGTGTGAATAAATTTGAGCACAATCAATACGAGCATTGTCCTGACTAACAGAGAATCAACATATACTCTGTTCAAATTAAGAAACATAGCCGGTGTCGACCAGCCGGCACCTATCGCCTAACACACACTTTTTTTTCTACTAAGTTGACCAATTGTTCAAATGCCGACTATAACATGTTTAACCAAATTGACTCCGATGGAGTTGACAGAATATAACCCTTAGTAATTTATTAAGACTACAACATTTTCAGCACAACACGTGTGTGATATGTTATTACATTTATATTTATTTGTTTTTTGATCGATTTTTTCAACATGAGTAGCCCAAGTATAAGCAAAGTGTGTTAAATGAGAACTTTCTACACTTAGAATTTTGATTAAAAAAAAAAAATAATAAAAAAAAATAGTTACATTGCAATATCTGCTGAGTATAATTAATAACAATAAAATAAAAACATACTCTTTTATTCTTAACTTTAAAAATTTTTATTAGAAAAAATAAGAGTATTTAACTTATTTTTAAAGTTATTCATATTAAATGACTAATATCAATTGTGGTCATTAAGTTGTGTTTAAACTCGTTAAAACTTTCTGTAGATAAAATCACATCACATAACTGGCAGATTAGCATATGATCCCAAACCACTCTGAGTCTACTTACAGTACACTATACACATAGACACTGAGTGTCTGACCGAGGGTACAGGTTGTACTGTTACTATTAAGGTACAGGTTGTTGTTCCTATTAAATAGCAATAAGGAGTCCAGGGTGCACGTATTACTGAGTTCCAGTTTTCATTATTTTTTTCTAGTAATTTTATTTGTATTTTAATTATTTAATTTTTAATACTAATGTTAAAAGTAGGTGTAATAAGGCTTTATTATGTAATAGTATTATGTGTGTTGTTGGGCACTCTGATGTCACTATGTGTGATATATGAGAAAATGTATCACAGTTCAGCGATTCTCAATCTTTTAGAGGCCGCAACTGCCTAAAATGTAACTTTCATACATTGGAGACTCTAAAAAAATGTTGGAGACCCCCAGCCAGTTTTAGAATCACTGGCATATCGCACCGCAGTGCGAACGATAAATAGGAACAATGCTTTTTAAATAATTTGTTTTTGTCACTAACTTGTCAAATATCGACATACGCATTGCTCTCGTTAGTGGCGAAGAGGCCTATGCAGGTAGTAAAGCCTAAACTAAAATAGCTAGAGACTAATAATTCTGACAGTACCTCTATTTTAAAATGTATGTGCACATTTAATACTTACCAATTTTTCATTTTAAAAGTCAAAAAAATTTAAGATACATCACAAATAATAATGCTGTTTACAAAAAGTACGTATTTCGCTCCATGTCATATTATTCGCTCCTTGGACAAGTTAATGGGGATGAGTGTATTGAATTTTAATGAAATGATAAATCATTCTCAAGTTAAATGATTCTGAGTCAAGCTTCCAATTAAAATATACTGTTTGGATTAACCAATTTCTTTAAATAAATTTTTTAAGTTGAAAATTTAAGTAAAAACAGTTTATTACGTAAAATTTGTACAATAATTTATTTAAAACGCTGATAAAAAAAACCCAAGTCATGATTTTTGAAATTTTTTCAGAATTGTTAGGAGTATATGAGTTGTCATATTAAATTTTCAAAAGTTGTAGTAAAATATTTAAAACTTAATTGGGGATAAACTCAGTTAGCAGTGTTGCGTCGTTCTGTGTAGGAGTGCGTGCATAGAGCAATCAGTGCATCGCTTATCTTCTTTTTTAAGTAATTTCATTCAATTATTTACCAGCGGTATAATGTTATGCACTACGTGTAACGACAATATTTATGAGAATGATGAACTGAAAAGCTCTACATGCAATGATTATTTTCATTTTGGATGTGTACAGTTCAAAGAAACTACATTTCAAAAAATGCAAAACAAAAATGGAGTTGTGTAAAGTGCAAGTTCATTAACGATTCTAAAACGAAATCGCCTACTATGAATATTCAGAAAGGGAGTGAAGCTAATGTTTTAACCAATGATTCATTCTTAAATTTGATGGACTCCGTTAATTTTACGAGTGAGAAGTTTGATACGTTTGGGAATCAACTAAAAGAACTTCTACAGTCTATGAAAGAATTGAGGGAAAACAGAATCCTAATATAACAAAATTATAACTTGCGTAGTGATTTTAATATAATATACTTCAGAAAAATATGAATATCCTTGAACAAAAATCGATTGACAATTTCGTTGAAATTGTGAACGTACCGAAAATAATTAATGAAGATTGTAAAAATACAATTAAAAAAATTGCAAAATCGTTAAATGTAGAAATTGATGGTATCAATGCTTATTGTATTCAATCAAAATTCAATGCCATATCAAAGAAAATCGTAGCTGAACTAACTTCGAAACTAGTCAAGAAAGATCTAATTGAAACCTCTAGAAAAATCAAACCAATAGGTAATAGTGTCGATGTTAGCTGGAAAAATGAAGCTATTTATATCAACGAAAATTTAACGCAATTCATCAGAAATTTAATTTTTATAACTAAATCATTTGCCCGTGATTTTGGTTACAAATTTGTCTGGTTCAAAGACAGTAAACTGTTCTTAAAAAAAAAAAAACTTTCAAAAGCTATAGTAGTTGAAAGCGAGTTATCCCTAGCTAAGTTAAAATAATTGTTGGTTTCTGGTTTTTGGTCTCTATTTTGTAAAAGTATTTATTTTATTTTCTCTTATGGTAAACGTCTATGAAGGATATTTGAATTACAGAACAAACTATTATGAATCTTTTTCCGAATTTTTACATATAAATAATAATGTGTCTGGTAATTATCTTAGTAAAAAATGTTGTAACATTAGGAGTATAAATGCTGACTTTGATGAGCTTCTATTGTTTCTGGAAAATGATGCTAAATATAGGGACATGGATGTTATTGTTTTAACTGAAACGTGGAATAATTTTTTATCATGTGGTTATTTAATAGATGGCTATAGCATGTATTGTTCCTCCATAAAAGAAACTAAAATGAAGGTGTCATAGTTTTTGCCAAAAACTCGTTAATTGTTGATTTTTTTAAATATGATTTTGTAGATATTAATATTTTGAAACTTAACATATCAAATATAAAAATGCCAATAAATTTAGTATGTATGTATAGGTCATCCATATCTGATAATAATAACTTTTTGAATGCTTTATTAAAAATAATTGATGATTCCAAAATAAATTATGTGATAACAGTTCTCACTGGTGATATGAATATTAACATAATTGGTATAAAATAAAATAAAAATGGACATTTTAATTTGCTTTCGGAAAGTTAATATATCTCTTTTATTAATGTTTACACAAGATTATCTAATGGTTTTAATCATGCATGTTTATACCATATATTTATTAATGTGAACGATTGCCTAATGAGTAAAATTAATCCTGGTGTCATTTTAACTGATATAACCGATCATGGTCCTATATGTACTTCAATACCTATCAATACTGAATTTGTTTAAAAAAAATAAAATGTTTAGTATAATTGATTACAATATCTTGGTATCTATGTTAGCTAATGAAAAATGGATGGAAGTATATAATGAAATTAGTGATGTTGATAAATGCTATTCCGTTTTAGATTATTTATTTTATTTTTTGATTTTTTTTTATTTATAATAGTAAACGGGATAGGCCCTTGACATTTATATAAAATTAATAATTAACAAAATTATAATACACTATAAAATACATAATATTAACAGATAATAATGTAGTACAAAATAATTACACACAATAAGATGATTAGATGTTATAGGATCCATCATTAGCTAGTGTCATCATACGCAAAATGGGTTCATTATGTAAGTAATTTGTTGCACAGAACGGGACCCGGAAAGGAGAAAAGTTGCGCAAATTAGCACCGGGAACATTAAAATTAACCCTCCCCAACATATCTGGAGCGTCAACTTCCCCACTCAAAAGTTTCGATAAGAAAACCAAATTAGTATTTTTTCTTCTAGTACTCAACGTCTCCATATTTAATTTCGCTAGAAATGGTGCATAATCATGTGGAAGGCAGTCAATACGAAGTACAAAAGAAGCAAATTTCAAGAATTTACGCTGAACATGCTCAATTTGGAAAGAATCACGTAAATTCTGAGGGTCCCAGATCACTACCGCATATTCGAGGTGGGATCGTACAAATGCACAATAAAGGGCTTTCAAAGAACTACACATATTGAACTCAGATGAAATTCTTTTTATGAAACCAAGCATTTTTAAGGCCTTGCACGTGATTTTTTCGATATGGAGATTAAAACTTAAAGTCCGGTCAAATGAGACACCTAGATCAACTACATGGCTACCAGAAAAACTTAAACTAGTACCATCAACTAGATAATCGTGCTGAATATGGCTATGGGAACGCGTGAAAGACATATAATGACACTTAGGAATACAGAGCTCTAAACCAAGCTGTCTAGACCAAATTACCAGGGCATTAAGTTCACTTTGGAGCAGATCGCAATCACGAGAGGAATCAATGCGAAGGAATAATTTTATATCATCTGCAAATACGAGAAATCGGCAATTCTTTATTACGGAGCTGATGCCGTTAATGAATAGAGCGAACAATACAGGGGATAAGTGACCACCTTGCGGCACACCTGACGTAATATTAACCATACTTGAACACACACCATTTAATTTTACGAATTGTTTCCTACCCGTTACATAAGACTCAAACCATGATAGGAGCGGTTCACCGAAACCGGTTGCACGGAGTACTTGAAATAAGGCTTTATGACTTACACGGTCAAAAGCCTTGGCGAAGTCAATGTAAATCACGTCTACTTGAGAGCGATTCCTAAAGGCATCAAGTACATAGTTGGTGAAGATAGCGTTACAGGTTGTAGTAGAACGGCCAGAACGAAAACCATGTTGTTCATCAATAAGAACGTGATTCACAGACTTTTGAATCGATTGTAGAACAAGGGATTCAAAAAGCTTAGCAACGTGGCAAATTTTGGAGATTGGTCGATAGTTGGAGACATTAGATTTGTCACCAGATTTGAAAATGGGCGAGACTGAACTTACTTTCCATACATCCGGAAATAAACCTTCACTAAGAGATTTATTGAAAATGAGAAGCAGCGGGTAACATAAGACCGACCTTAAATGATACAAAAAAAATCCTAGCAAACCGTCTGGACCAATTGACTTCACCGAGCGTAGCTTAGTCAAACCAGATTCAACATCATCAATATCAACATAGCAACAAGAAGGTAGGTCATAGGGTAGACCATTAGGTAAAGCGTTTACTGTACATATGTTGGTTGACGAAAAAACAGAACTAAAATGCTTAGAAAAGAGCTCAGATGCATCTACATTGTTGGTACTAGAGACACCGTTAAGATTTACTGATAAACCTGAAAATAACCCGAATTTTTCTTCATTGTTGGAAAAACTAATGAGAAATTAGAAAAATGACCTCTCTCATAAAAGTACCATCTCAAGGTGATTTCTAATCTATGGGGATACTGGATAAATCTTTTGGACCAAATCTACTACCCGAAAAAGTGTATACAAAAAAAAAAATTAACATTGTAAAACCAAAAAATTCTTCCTTCCACTTTAAATCAGACAAATTGCAAGTGACATAGAACGGACAAAACAGATCACGGATGAAAGGCACCAGATGTATAACAAACAAGTGGAAGGTTTTCGACTAAAATCAAGAAAGAGCTTTCTAAAATGCACGAAGAAATTAGAAGATGACCCACAGACATTAAGATTGAAGTTATGGGAGGTAAAGAGAAAGCAAAAAGTCGAAGAGAAGCTACCCCCAAGACATAACAATAAAGGGATGGTCTGGAGAACACTAAATCACCTACATACAGGAGACGGACGTTGGAAGGAGAACCTAAAAAAATGGGGAATAAGCGATGGGAATGAAGACACGAACTGTGTATGCGGAGAAGCCCAGACAATGTCGCACCTCCTAAACTGCAACAAATGCCCAATCAAATGTAATGTAACAGACTTACAAGACGCAAATAGCAAGGCTATAAAGTTGGCAGAATTTTGGAGCGACAAAATTTAAAAACACAACTCATATGTTACCTTTTAGAACCACCCATTGTTACCATTAATATAATTACCATTATCTATCTAGTACATTATTCCATATTTTAAATTATGTATTCCAGTTGACTTTTTGACTAATTTATATTATGTAGTGTTATCTATAGTGTATATGTAAGGATGTTCATACATTTAATTACCTGTAAAATGACCTGTCATAACCCAGACTCGAGAAAAAAAAAAAAAAATCCAAAGAGCCAATTACTTTGAAAATGAGCAGTGAACATAACAATATCTTATTTGATGATGTTTTTCTTTAAAAAAATTGAGCCGTCAATTATACTAGAGATTATCAATAACTTCAGATACTGCAGTGGGTTCGGATAATTACAGTTAAAATTTTAAAAATTATAAGTAAAACTATAATAGAGGATCTAGTTTACATTTACAACTAAAGTATTGAACAAAGCATTTTTCCTGATATCCTAAAATTGGCTGTTGTTAAACCTCTATTTAAAAGCGGAGATAAAACATCTATGAATAACTATAAACCGATATCTATGCTAAGTAACTTGTCAAAAATATTTGAAAAATTAATAAAATTAGACTAATTGATTTTCTAGAAAAAAATAGTTTGCTGTCAAAAAATCAATACTGTTTTAGAACCACGGATAATGCTCTATATCAAGTCACTCAGTATATTTATAGTAATTTAGATAATAACAAAACGATTGCAATATTTTTAGACTTAGCTAAGGCATTTGACACAGTCAACCACGACATTCTATTGAATATATTGCCTAACTTTGGAATAAAATGTTCAAACTTAAACTGGTTTAAAAGTTATTTACATAATAGGAAACAAATAGTTAAAATAAATGAAGTAAATGGTAATACATGTGTTATTAAATATTGTGTACCACAAGATGGTACTTTGGGTCCAATTCTCTTTAAATAAATAAATAACATATGTGAAGTCAATATTGATGGATATTTAATTACATATGCTGATGATAATTGCCTGCTTTTTTTCTCACGAGACTTGGGATAGTGTGTATGAAAAATCCCACAGAGGTTTTTAACAGATAATTAACAGATTAGAAGATAGAAGTCTAATTCTAAATGTGGAAAAAACTGTATCCATGCAGTTCTCAATTAAAAAATAAGATGAAAATTACAATAATATTACAATTCATGACCGTGACATAAACAAAATTTGTGACTCGCAAAACTGTAAAATTGTTAAAAAAGTGGAAAAAATTTGATACTTAGGTGTAATATACGATATGAACTTGAGATGGAATTTACACAATAACAACCTATTAGGTAAACTTTGTTTCATAACTTACAAGCTAATAAAAATTAAAAATATGGCATATGGTGCCAAAAAATATATTAAGAATAATTTACTATGCACTGTATCACTCTTATTTCCAATAGGGTATATTAGTATGGGGTGGCATTCGAGATAACATACTAAATGCAATACCAACTAACCAAAATAATATCATCAGAATTTGTCTATAAAATAAATATCTATATAGTGTCTATATATAAATAAATTTACTGTTACAGGAGCAACGTAAATTACAGGGAATTTGGTGATTTACCAGTAAGGTACTTACACAAAAAAATAGTAATAATGCATTTATTAAAACATGTTGGATTAAATCACTACAATAAATTAGACAAAAAGAGAATCTAGAAATTATGACTTTCCTGTTAAATATACTAATAAATCTTTTGGACAGTGTTTTGTAGACTATCTGGGACCAACAATTTTTAATTCTATGTCATATGAATTTTAAAAAAATGCAATAATGGGTGACACTATCAATATTAAATATGTGTATACAAATCTTTATTATTGGAATTAGAGAAGAATGCATTGTGTATGTAAAAGTATTTATATTTTTATTATTCTTTGTTTATTAATTTTTGTAATATTATATTAACTTTATAAATTATATTGTATTATGCATTATGTTCTTACAATTGTGAAACATTTATGCATTTATATTATTATTTTTTTTTTTTAGATAATTTATATTATCTCATATTTTTAACATGTCATATTATAACATTACGTACGATTTATGTTAAATATATATTATACAATTTTCTAACTACAATAACTTCCTCTCTCCAACACAAGCTTAGCTTAAAGGAGAGAAGTTAATCAAATATGTAAGCTGTATTTGTCTATTTTGTTGAATTTTAAAGATAAAAAAAAATAAATAAAAATTAAGGTATTTACAAAGTTCTAATTTTAGCCCAAAAGTTATCAAACTTTATTGAAACTTTTTTTAAGCATGTAGTAATGCATCAATAATATTTGATGAAAATTTCAAATTAGTTCATTCATGCGATAAACTTTAATGTTGAACCTTTGCTCAGAATCAGTTGATTCTTTTCAGGAGCGATGATTACGTTTTGATTATAACTGGTAAAATAGCATTATGATAAAGAAAACAGAAATAAGGTAAAATATATAATACCTGCTATATATCGACATGAAGTGCAATACCAACGTTCATCGCATTTTAAAGAACTACATAACATATGAGTTCCATTTGAACCACAGGTATGGCACAGTATTATTTCCCAGGATCCACTGTCAAGTATACACAAAAAATTATTAATATGAATTTAAATTACAAGACTGGTCATTGAACCAAAATAATTTTATATTTTGTTGATTTGGATCAAGATTTAGATAAGTAGTTTTTAGATGGTGTCATATAGGAGTTAATTTAATGGAATTGAATACATTGTAAATAAATTTAAGAGTATATCATATCTTTGGTAATTCATTTTATGGTTGACTCAACTTTGACTTGCAAAAATGTCAATTGTATATTATTTTAAATTTAGAAGCAATAATAGTTTAATACATTTAAAGGTTGATATCAACAAATATTTGTACAACTAATTAAATATTTTATTTAAGAATACAAATGCTGAGATTATTAATTGGTAAAATTTTCAGGAATATTTCATTTGATTCTATAACATTCAGAAATATTAGTTTAGGTATAAGAACAGTATGAAGCCCATGTCTATTTTATTTTTATGTAGTTAATAAAATTTACTCTGACATGTTTGAATTTTTAAAATACTTCAAAATAGGAACTGACATTAAATTTTTACAAAAAAATTTAAATTAAATAAATATAGAAAGGTTGTTCAATATATCCAACTATCAAAACATTGGTAAATGATATAATTACAAAAAAAAATTATTCATTTTCATGATAATTCATTTTAAGCCATTATTAAAACTTGAAAAAAATGACTTATCAAGTTAAACTTTTTTTACATGTATAACATAATATAAAAATATAGGTTAAATAAATACTATAGTAGAATTGATATTACAGTATAAAAAAATGAATTTTGAAAAAGAGAGACATTTACAATATTCTATATTTAAGTAAAACTGATCAAATTTTTAAGTAAATGCTAAGAAGTATACATAAATATTAATGAAAATGTCATGTTTCTCTAGTAATAGCCAATTTAGAAGTCATTAGTTTTGAAAAAAGAAAATTGATTTCATATTTTAGAGGTTTAACTAAGGTGCTTTGTATACTTTCAGATTTATGAAAAATTAATATTAGATTAAAATTTAAACACTAAATTCAATTTATTGTATAATTAAAATTTATACTAAATCTTTATATAGTAAAATAAAAATACTTACGTCTCTTGTTGATAATTTCTTTGTTCGGGGTGAGGACACAAACATTTGTCAGCATTGCAGGTACTGTGTCTTTCCAAAAGTTCAACATACGCATTGGGCACAGTCTCCCAAGAGGCGTCCCTGTGATTTAATTTTTTCAGGTCACTGTATGTAGTATAAAAATTATTTAAGGCGTCACAATGAACGCATTAAACACACTAATAAAAAAATTTGTAATCTAATTTAATTATTTTAAGCTACAATTAAAAATTATGAAAAACAAATCATTTCAATTTAGTTCAAAAATATGAAAAATAAAAATAAAATTCATCTAATGGAATAACAGTAAAAAAAAAAAATAATTTTAACATATTTAACACTGAAAAGGCTACATTAAGAAGAATTAATTTCCCTTGAGACAACAAAAATAAATCTGATCACAATATTAATTAAATTTGTTCTACTTTTCTTGTTGATAAGGTATATTATTGATTTAAAAAAATAAAAGAGTGAATATTTAATCTATATATTAATTGTTCCTGCATTTTAAATTAATTTAATTCAATTTTACCTTGAAGGTATGTATATTCCAAGAGTAAGCATTCTGCTCTTAAATGTGTCAACATTGTTACACAATGGGCATTTGAAAAAATAACCAGCACTTAATGCCAACTCTTGAATACACTTGCGATGAAACCATGCATTACGTTTGCAACATGGAGCCCAAATTGATGTTGGTACAGGAGTTGGTATAGTATCTTCTTTACAAATTGCACATTGTACAGGAGTAGAATCTTGCAGTTCTTTCAAATCTACCGTTTGGGTTATACGATGTTGAAAACAAAATGATCTAAAAATATTTATTTAAATAAGATAAGGCTTATAATTTACAAAACTGCAATTATAGAATGGGAATTTCTAAGTATGTTCACCTCTCTTTTTCATTCTGTAAACTACATTTTTTTTTTTACATTAAGGAGAGGGGTTTGATTTCATTATCAATATTAAAAATTAAACAGAAATAAATTTTAAAAAACGAGATATTTTAAAGATCGATACTTAATCCAAAAGTGATTAAATAGGTTATAGATTAATAATAAAAATCCAAAATGCTAGTGCTAATAACTTAAAGTGATGACTATACAACTAATATCGATCAAATTAATATGAACATTGTACTGTTATTGTTCAATTTTTTAATTATGTTAGGAAAAAAAATTTTTGAGAAAAGAAAAATGACCTTTCAAAGTACCATACATTCAATATTTGATTTACTAAGTAGCGGGACATAACTTGTAAACAAAGTTTACCACTTGATAGAATTTCAAGAAAAATTAAACCAATCAATTCTTCATAACTTCAATTAATATATATATTTTTTTTTTTTCATAAAAATAGTTTATTTAAATTAGGCTTCACTAGTCTTGAACGATTTAATAAGTTTTAAATTATACATGAAAAAAATATTATTTCTAGTTTTTACATCAAAATTAAAAATAGTATAAAATCTTATAAATTAAATGTATATACATACTTAAATGACTGAAAATATTGGTGCATAGATCCGTTTTGCAATCCACAAGGTAAATGAAATTTTTTTCGACATTTTACTCCACAGCATGCTATAGTAGCACCGTTTTTGTTACAATAACAGCAAGACTAAAAACAAATTATTAATAGAACACTTAATTAATTAAATAAAAATAAATGAATAATTAAAAATATATTCTCAAATACAGAATTTCTAAAATTTATCAAAGGTTTTTCGTGAATATTAGTAGTTTTCAGGAAAAATCCTGACCCTGTGCCAAGAATTTATAATTTTAAATTCTGGTTGACTTTTAGACTAATTGGCTTCTCTGCTTCAAATTAAATTGTCTATTCTTGTTAATACTTTATATTGTGTGTTCCATGTGATATGACATTTTACTAAAAACCTTATTGGTGAACATTGAATTATACAAATGTAAAATAAGATATTCTTAAATCAGTGTGACCACATAATATAAATCAGACTTTTTAATAACATAATTGAATAATACATTTAAATGTTGTTTTAACATATAATATGAATCTTTTATTATCGTTAATAAATAAATATATATATATATATATATATATATATATATATATATATATATATATATATATATAAAAATTATATAGGTAAAATTATATTTTTGTTCTCATTGTCTAACCAGATTTGAGCAAAAATTCCCTTATTAGACAATTGCATGAATGATGTGGTAGTATGAGGAAAGTGCCATCTAGTTTTACATTAAATATGACAATGTCATCCACGTGAGCAAGTAGTGTGCAATTTTACAAACTTTAGGATAGAACTATACATAAAAAGCTTATGAAATACAGCTAATAAACTTAAACATGACTTTGGAATGATATGGAATCAGTGAATGGAATGTTAAATCTTCTACTCCTAAATGTTCAGACACGTTAAGACAAATTTTATTTGAAAATATAGATAACTGATGAAAGTTAAATCTATATTTCAGAACCATTAAGTCATGTAACAAATTAAATAAGTTCAGATAACATTAAAATTGCATCTAAAGTATTTGGTATGTATGTTTATTAGAACAAATTAAAAAAAAAAACCAACCATTGGTTTATTACCATACAAATGCTGGATACCAAATTTCTAGAATCTGATAAAACTTAAAATTGAAAAATATGATGCTTTGTAATAGTAACTAAAATACTATTGGTAAATTATATAAATAAAAAGGAAGAACAGAAAAAGTTGAAACTTCCACTATTCAATTAAAATAAATATTACAAAACTAACATTAAAATGATTTTTATGAACTGATTTGAACAGACTAACACAACTGGCAAATCAAGATCCCACAAAACAAAAATTGCTCAAGTATTTTGAAAGTCAATTATTCCAGATTAAATAATTACTTCTAAGGACAAATTAATTGAATGGATTTAAACATCAATACAATAATAAATCACTGGTTTTAAATACAATTTGAGTTATTGTATTAAAAGAGCATAATATAATAATTAAGGTATTCCAGAACAAAAATAATATAACATCGAAATAATCATGCCTAGCATTTAAGCACATAGAATCAATGTTTATAAATCAGAATAAAG
Organism: Therioaphis trifolii; assembly: GCA_027580255.1. Classification (NCBI taxonomy): domain Eukaryota; kingdom Metazoa; phylum Arthropoda; class Insecta; order Hemiptera; family Aphididae; genus Therioaphis; species Therioaphis trifolii. The sequence continues at coordinate 14,416,947 of CM050409.1, read as the reverse complement.
TTTAATTAAAAACGCAGGTAATTATTCTTACTAGTATTTAACTCAGTATGATTATAAACATATAATATACTATTTGTTATTTAGTTATTAATTTTGTTAATTTATGTAACTCCAAGTAAAAAAAATTATTTTGAAATTTGAAGAATTAACTTTAAAAACTTACCTAATTAATAGTTTTATCAAACTGAAATTTTGGAATAAATTTAAGTAGTACAGAATTATTTTACCAATAATGAAAATACCTAATGATAAATAAATAAATGACCAACAAATTCGCGTAATATATATATATATATATATATATATATATATATATATATATATATATATATATATATACACATATATATATATATGTATAAAATTTCCCAAATTCAGTAGGTCTTAGTCTAGATTGAAGATTAATAGTATCTTGACATTCAGCATTAAGTATCAAATCTGACCAACATAGAAAAAAGGCATTCCAAACAGTTTTAGATAAAATATACTAACTTCCCGAGATCCTCGATCGAGCTCAGACTTAATGTCTTCTAACAAAAATCCCCAAATTCCCTCTCTGTCAGCACCGTTTTGAACAGCTCTTGAAGATAACAACTGAAAACAATTTATATACTTGTACAAATATATGAATAAAAATCACTTCAATTCTTTGGCAATATACTTACAATACAAAAATAATGGACAACCACATCATTAAGCTGATAAAGTAGCCCATATAATGTCTCGCTAATTTCCTTTCTTCCACAAAACATACATTCCTTATTGTGTTTAGGGCTGAGCTCAACTAATTTATCTTTAGGTATCGGATGTCGAACAGATGGTCTTCGAACATATCCATTTGCTAATAAAATTAAAATTTCATTATTTTAAAAATGGAAATTAAAAATTAAAACAAGTCACAATGATTAAAAATAGTAGTTGACAATTTACATAGGTGCCAACTAATAGTTCAAGTACTAGATGAGTAAAAGTGTCTTTATCATCAATTTCTACTCAAACCATACTTTATCTATGGTTTGAGTTGAAATTTATTCAATATGTAGGAAAGACATACTATCAACATTTTGTTACCTACATACTGAGTAAATACAAATTAACACTACACAATGAAGTGTTAAGACAGATTAACTCAATTTTACATTTAAAATAATAAATGTAGATACCTAGCTCTACACTCTACAGTGTTTCAAAGACCTTAAAAGAGCGTTTCTTAAACTATGGGTTCCAAACCAATTTTCAACGAGTAGCGAGAAGTTTGTTTTAAAAACTAAATAAATATAATGATGTCCATTATAAATAGGTAGGTATAAATAAAATGTACCATCATTATATTTTTTCTTTTCAGGTTGTTTTATTTGTCCTGAAAAATCTTGATAGTTGCAATAAATGTTTGGAGAAACTTGGGTCTCTGTGTTAAAAATATTAAGAAACACTGACTTAGTACTAATATTATTCTAATTAAAGAAAATTAAATTAATATTGTATACATGTTCGACACAATCGCTGGCCTTAGTCGACGATGCAATAACGAGTCAATAAATCGTAGAATTACAAGCAACAAGTCAATCATGAATACCAGCACGAAACTGTTTGTGTAAAACAACACAAAAAAACCTCTAACGCTTTTGAGATGGAAAATCATCAAAATCGAAATAACACAAACTGACAAAATCGTTCCATGATCGCCAACATGGCTCAAACAATACCCTACACACGATACTCACTTCTACGAGTTGTCGGAGGCATCGTAATTCCACGTTCTAGCCCGGACGCAAATCAAAGCCAGTTGTTTTAATCTATTACTTCTACAGTAATCGCAAACCACTGGTAAGTGGTGACCACCGCGCATCCGAACGAGCGGCGATCGTAATAAGCGCTCCAACACTACAAATTTCGTTTGTCAATGATCGGCGTCGTGATCCACAGGCTGGTGTGGATCGGGACGGTGAATTGGTTGTGACGGAAAAGTATTCTGGGATGAAAAATATCAAAAAATGACGGTGGTTCACGTTAACAAGACCGATGATAACAGACGAAAATACAACGTGGCGGGACCGAAAAAAGAAAAATTAGGAACAGGTATCTCACAAAATATACGGACATACATAAACGGTGGGCCGTTGAATCCGAATTGAATATAATATGTCTACAAGGCGCACGCCAGTTCCAATGAGGAAAAAATGAAGTTGTTGAAGAATGAAGCCGAGCCGACAACAGCTGTGGTAAGTAGTGGTAACAAGGTATAAACCGAACAAAATATAAAAGAGAATAGCCAGTGTATTAACACTCCGGGTCGCATATTACCATTCTGCACACGAAATAAAACCCATGATTAAATCCTGCCTTCTGATTGGTTTACATATTTGGAGGGAAAATTTAAATAATATAACATCTTTTAAAAATATTATACCATATATTAAGTTTGATATAATATGTTATTGCACATATTTTGAAACTAAAAAGAGTAATAACTGTAACACCATCACCAACACCATTCAAAATTATATGCATTAATGTTATGAATTAATAGGTTATTGATGGTAAAACAGATTTTTTACACATTTAAAAAAAATTAATAAATATAATTATAAAACATGAGTTATATAATAATTAAATATAAATATAATATATATACTTACTTATTTAGATATTTGTAAAATAATGTATCAAAAAATATTTATTCATATTAGGTACCTAGGTACTATTATACTACTATTATTTGAATAAGTATGTATGCTATTTTGTTGAATACCTAAATTATTATTATCATAAGAGTAGTGTAATATTATTTAGAATACGTAGTTATTTTTAGAACAAATTATACTTATTATATGATAATATGATAACTATATTAAATGATATGTAATTAAAAAATATATTTTGTCACACAATAGAGTATTTAGTCTATTAGTCCTGGTTCATAATTTTTATTTTAATCCTACATTTCTTAAAATTAAATTATGATTCTTAAATTAACTCCTGATAATCTTCCTTCGTCATTTAAAAACATTATAACTGAAATTAATGATGATATTACAACAATACGGTCAAATGTAAATGATTTATTGAGTATGGCCAATTGGATAGAAGAATTTTCTTTTAAAACTTGTACCAAGTGGAATGTTAGGACATCTGTCCCTAATGGTAAATACATTCAATGCAGGTTAGTCACCTTATTAAATTTTTTTAGTTGAAACCAGATGCAAGTGTAAACATGATTTCCTAACTGTATGATTTATGTTATTATTATTACGTATCTTAGAAAACAATATGTGTGTCATCACAGCTCTTACCACAAAGTTGATAGAGAAAACAACAAAAGAGGTCGATCAAAAAATACATACTGTATAGCCACAATTAAAATTGTCGTTAAAGTTGATACTGTTTCCACGAGGAAAACAGACCCATTTGTTAAAGTAAGAACAAGTTTTTTTTTCTAGACCTTCCTATAATTCAATGTTCGCCCAGTTAACCTATGTGTTCTATTTGTTAAATATTTATTTTTACCTATTATAATATTTATAATTAGGTTTTGTTATTCATTTATTACTCCTTATAATACAATGCACTAATAATTAATTTATGGTACCATTTAAGTGCATTGTCAAATATATTTCAGGATGGATTGCTAGCTGTAATCACAATTATAAATGAACATAATCATAATTTAAACACCGCTGAAGCACTGAGATACTTAAGTGCAAACAAGCACCTTAGAATGAAGTTTGAAGAATATTTCACAGATGGTATGACCATAACAGAAGCAATTCGGTGAGTTGTTTTTTAATTATTACTTATGAAAAAGTACTAGCATTAAAGTTGTAAGGTATGTTTTGTTGATTCATCTTGTAATAATAGGTATTGTTTTAAAAAATAATAATGTATTGTTGATTATAAAAGCTCTTTATTTTTAATTTTTAATTACTTACACTTCCAATTTACCATTTACCTAAAAAACTATTTTAATAATTAAAATAATCAAAATGGGTTTATATTTTTAACAATTTGGTTTCGGCTTATTTACTTTACAGGTATCATGAAAGTGTTTTAACTATATCTGATTGCCCTGTTGAAGTTTTTGCAAATGCTGGAATTAATCCAACATACAGAACAATACAACATTGGCATGACCAATGGAGGGTGTTAAATCTAGGACCACGTACTGGAGAAGGAGTTATCAAGGTATCAATATTATAATTTATAAAATAAAATAGGTAGGTATCCACTGTTTAGATGCATGAACAATACTTTCCTTTGCTCTGATATTTAAAATGTTTTTAAAAAATTCTAATGCATTTATAATAATTATTAACAATATTTTCAATATTTAAAATGGAAATAACATTAGTTTAAATTTTACTTTAAATGGTATATTACATTGACATATTTTATAGTTAATTTAATCCTTATTAAAAATTTAAATGTAGGTATACATAACATTTTAACAATTAATCAAAAAATGTATATATTTATCTTCTTGCATAGGTACCTAGGTATTTATATTTAATAAAAAGTAATACAAAATTATTAAAAGTTAGTATAAAATCTAAATAATTACATGTGTTGCAACTTGCAATATCAAGTTCACCCCCAGTCATGAATTTTTTTTGTAATTTATAGTTTTTTTTTTATCTTAATTCCAAATAAATATAATGTAAAATTGATGAAACAAGTGGTTTAAAAGTTATAGCGTTAAAAATTTCAAATATTTGACTGGGTTTTAACTTTTAAACATAATTTAGCCCTATTTTTTATAACTCAACTAATAGTCACTCAAAATATTTATCTAGAAATTAGAAGAAAAAAAAGAAACCTATGCTGAAAGTGGAGTTTCAATATTCTTCCAGTCTGAACCATTTGCTGTGCTAATATTAACACCAATCATGAAACGAGCCCATGACCTACCTCTATCAAAAAAAATAGTATTTGTTGACTCAACAAGTTCATGTGATCCACAGAACCATTGTGTAACTTTTTTATTGACACCATGTGCAGCTGGCGCTGCTCCTTTAGGTGTGATAATTACACATGGTCAGAGTGATAAAGCATATAAAAGTGGATTCAGTCTAATTAAGAATAATGTAAAAAATGCATTTGGAGGACAAGGCTATCCTTCTGTATTTTTAACTGATAACTCTGATGCCGAAATAAATGCTTTAAAGACAGTATGGCCAAATTCAACTTCACTTTTATGTATTTTTCACGTTATGCAAGCAGTTTGGAGATGGTTATGGGATAGCAAAAATAGCATAAAGAAAGAGCATCGGACATTAATGATGCAAGCATTTAGAAAGATGTTATATTCTGATACTACTGAAGAAGCTCAGAAAGCATTTAACTCTACCCTTGATGCAGGTAGCATGTATCCAAAATGGCAGAAATATGTAATTGTTCATCACTGGGAGCATAAAGAACGTTGGTGCTTAGCTTGGAGGGACCATACAACTAGAGGCCATCATACAAATAATTATAGTGAGGTGTCTGTTAGGATCTTTAAAGAAAATGTGTTATGCCGAGTAAAAGCATATAATGTAATTTCACTAATAGATTTTTGTTGCACAAAATTAGAAGAATATTATAAAAAAAAATTTCTTGAGTTTTCCAATGACAGAAAAGCTACAGCTCGCTTATATTTTGAAAGCATAATCAAGAAAAGTAATTATGTTACAAAAGATAAAATTACTGTAGAAAATGAACATTACTATGTTCCTAGTCAAAATGATCAACAACTAATGTACTGTGTTGAGCCAAGTATAGGAATTTGCTCTTGTAAGGATGGCATGTACGGTAGATTTTGTAAACACCAAGGAATAATTTATGTATACTATAAATGTGTGGGGGTTAATTTTCCACATATAACTGTAGAGGATAAATTTGAAATATCAAAATTAGTATTGGGCGACAAAGCGCCTAATAAGACATTTTATGAAGGGCTTATACCCGAAGAGGCATTACACCAGCAACTCGAAACTCATCCATTACACTTGTCTATATCAGAAACACAAGGACCAGACGTAAATAATATACTTGAAAATAACTATAATATAACCAAAAAAAATGTATTCAAAAGTACAACAGTGCCCAATGAAGACAGTCTGATAGCAAATACACAGGATAGTTATACAGTATTGGAAGATATAAAAACTCTATTGACTAACAATGTAAAACAGTTCAGCCAATCTACTCTTGAAAATTTACTTAAATTTAAAAATAGATTGGATAAAGTAAAAACAGAAGGGCAATTTAATACATTTTTGGCAACTGCTGGTTCTGTGACAATACCATTACGGCGTAGAGAAGGTGCAGCTATTAGAGTACAGCCAACTACAATTTCTAGGCGTAGACCAGGGATAACAAGAGGTAGCAAGCGTTTACCATCAGGTAATTTATAATAATAGACATATATAACAATAATATTGTGCCTTTACAAATTTGATTATCTTGTAGGTAGACCAGCTCTAAGTGATCGTGGTACATCTAAAAAAAACCCCAGGAAACTATTACAAAACATAAAACATTGTTTGCCTAACGGAAAATCTCATTGATTATATTATTAAGATAATAAAGTATAATAAATATAAATTTGTATTTATGTTGCCTACTTAAATTAATTAAATGTATATATTTCATATTTTTGAATAGGTAAAAAAAAAGGTAAAAAACATTATATTATACAGGTAATAATAGAAATAATAATTTATAACCTATATGCATATTATAATCATCAAAAACAAAAACAAAATATTATTTTTATATATAAATATTTTGAGTGACTATTAGTTGAGTTATAATGAATAGGCCTAAGTTATGTTTAAAAGTTAAAACCCAGTCACAAATTTGAAATTTTTAACGCTATAACTTTTGAACCACTTGTTTCATCAATTTTACATTATATTTATTTGGAATTAAGATAAAAAAAAAACTATAAATTACAAAAAAAATTCATGACTGGGGGTGAACTTGATATTACAAGTTGCAACACATATATAGGCACATGTAATTATTTAGATTTTATACTAACTTTTTATAATTTTGTATTACTTTTTATAAAATATAAATACCTAGGTACCTATGTAAGAAGATAAATATATACATTTTTTGATTAATTGTTAAAATGTTATGTATACCTACATTTAAATTTTAAATACGGATTAAATTAACTATAAAATATGTCAATGTAATATACCATTTAAAGTAAAATTTAAACTAATGTTATTTCCATTTTAAATATTGAAAATATTGTTAATAATTATTATAAATGCATTAGAATTTTTTAAAAACATTTTAAATATCAGAGCAAAGGAAAGTATTGTTCATGCATCTAAACAGTGGATACCTACCTATTTTATTTTATAAATTATAATATTGATACCTTGATAACTCCTTCTCCAGTACGTGGTCCTAGATTTAACACCCTCCATTGGTCATGCCAATGTTGTATTGTTCTGTATGTTGGATTAATTCCAGCATTTGCAAAAACTTCAACAGGGCAATCAGATATAGTTAAAACACTTTCATGATACCTGTAAAGTAAATAAGCCGAAACCAAATTGTTAAAAATATAAACCCATTTTGATTATTTTAATTATTAAAATAGTTTTTTAGGTAAATGGTAAATTGGAAGTGTAAGTAATTAAAAATTAAAAATAAAGAGCTTTTATAATCAACAATACATTATTATTTTTTAAAACAATACCTATTATTACAAGATGAATCAACAAAACATACCTTACAACTTTAATGCTAGTACTTTTTCATAAGTAATAATTAAAAAACAACTCACCGAATTGCTTCTGTTATGGTCATACCATCTGTGAAATATTCTTCAAACTTCATTCTAAGGTTAATAATAACATAAATCATACAGTTAGAAAATCATTTTTACACTTGCAACTGATTTCAACTAAAAAACAGTTCTTTTTAGTTTCAAAATATGTGCAATAACATATTATATCAAACTTAATATATGATATAATATTTTTAAAAGATGTTATATTATTTAAATTTTCCCTCCAAATATGTAAACCAATCAGAAGGCAGGATTTAATCATGGGTTTTATTTCGTGTGCAGAATGGTAATATGCCTCCGGGTCAACGCGACAATGTTGCAAAAAGCGCAAATGCCGTGGCGTCACATCTGTTTGTCCGGAACGTCGATGTGTTCCTCGAGGAATGGTAGAAATATGTATTACAATAAAAATCCACTACATACGATTTTTTGTTTCACTGGTTCCAATTTCTTCCTGTAAATAATGTTATTCATTATAATGTTTTTCACTTTGACATTTTTGATTCATCCATGAATTTATAATAATAATATGTATCATTTTTCTTTGGTGTACTTCCAAAGATGTTTTAAACTACTGTAATCGCTAACTCCGTATCACGATTATATATAAATATTAAATATAATAGTATATCTATAATCGTGCTCCGTAATCCGTATCTTATGCCTAACGCATGGAAAAAATATTAAACGTCTAACGTCTTAGGGCCGGTTTCACCATGTACGAGTTAAAGTGCGGATTAGTTAATCCTAAGTTACCGTCTAACTTTGAATTAGCATTGTTTCAGTTTCACCATTGGTTTATGGGTAGGAGTTAGTTAATCCGAGTTAACCTCGTTTCCTCTAGGTTTTTGAAGATAACGTTGATAACAATTCTGTATTTACTATTTTCGGGTATCTATTATCTAATACCTACTGTTTTTCGCGGAGTCATAAATGTGGTATTTTGTTTGATTTTATTTTCTGTGCTTTTTACTTTTCTGTATTCTGTTTGTGTTTCTTCTTTCTTGTGACTATGGAGAAGCGCAAAAGAAATGTGAACTTCAGTGCTACCGAGCTATGGCTCTACATGTTTTGTGAATGTAACGATAGGCTGATGATTAGTGAATCCCAACAAAGTCTGAAATAGCTAACAAAAATGAACCTGTATCAAGATGTCTTAGCATCATGTACAGCTTAAAAAGAGCCAATATTGCTCTGTTTCTGAAATAAAAGAAAAATAATATCGTAGGTTAGAAGATCGTCATATAATTCGCAATAGTTGATTCTTTCATTAAAGATGCGAGGTCGTCGTTGCATCGCAATAATCTGTTCATTATCGTCCTCGTTAAGGTAAAGTATTCGACGATACATAACTAATATCTTTGAAATCTTGTTGAGGATGTATTTGAATATGAAAATGTTTTGTCAAAAATCAGATGAAATAAAACTTAAACAAAAATTGGCATATGTAATCTACATGACTACATTATTATTATCATACAACGCAATCCCACCTTCAACAACACTGATACTGTAGTCGTAACTACGAGTTAAGTCGTTATTACCCAGAATAACCGGGGGTTAAAATCTGGGAGTAAATATTTTCATTAACATGAAGTTACCGTTTAACTCTGGGTCGTGTAATTACTTTTATGCGTTAACTCCGAGTTATTGCTAACTCGCACTTTAACTCCAGGTGGTGAAACCGGCCCTTAGGCCCTCGTCAGTCTTCACACGGGTATACAAAATACAATTGTCAATTATACATTTATACAGTAGGTCGTAGAAATGTAAAATAGAAGTAGTAGACAGAACACAGAAGTAGATTATCTTTCTTAAAATTTTTCTTTAACACACATTAAAATATCTATACTTTTTTAGTTCCTATTCGCACAATCGCATCACGAACATGTGCGGGTCATGCTTTCGCATGTATCTCCGCCCGTAAAATACCTATACCTACATTTTTCAATAATGAACACTAAAAAGTAGCTTGCTCGATATTTTTTCACTACCAGGAAAATGTATGAATCTTTAATTTTTTTTTTTTTTATTGGTTTTATGTTAAGAAATAAAATTTATAATATTGAATACAAATGTTCGTAAGTCATATCTCATATATGTTAATGAAAAGTTTTTAACTAGGCAGGTATAAAATAACACATTAAATATTATAGATTGTATTATTTATTTAGTTCAATGTAACATAATGAAAAATACTTTCAATGGGCAGTAAAAATATCCTAAAACTGAAAAAAATTGCAGTTAACGACTAAATTAAAAAAAAAAATCACTCCAAAACTTAGAGAGAAATATACGTCATTTCAACAAATTCTCAATCATTTTTTGGGTAAATCAAGGTTGCATTAAGATCATTTTTCAAGTGCGCCAATAGTTTATCAATGTTTCTTTATAAATAATGTATTATTGATTCAATGGTATTGGTGCTCACTGCTCACTCAGTGCTCACTGCTCAGAACCAGAAGTGAAGAGAACGATGACCAAGGAAGGCGAGAGGCAACAGCTGAGGATTGAAAATTCCCTACGGCCTACACAAGGCCATACCTGGGGGGTCAAAGCCCCCCCTCCCCCAAAAAAAATTGTTTCGTATTATAATATGTCGTAGTCTAAAATAATCAATAAACATTTGGTGTTTACGTCAAATAAATAAAAAATATATAATTCTTGTGTTTTTGTCGCGTATGACGAATAATTATAAACATTACAGCTAGGTGCACGGACGGTCAATATTGCTTAGTGCACCCCGACTCTTGTAGTCTCGCGCAAATACGAATGACAACTAAATACTAATATCTATGGTCTACGTTATAAATAACTATAAAAAAAAATATACTTGTTAAATTCGCTTTGTGTATATCAACCGGATTTATTGATAATATTATACATATTAATACATTACTACCAGAATGTGTAATCGACCAAGAATTTATTTTTATGCAACTGTAGAAGACCGATTGCCTAGCATAGCATTACTCAGAGTACATAATGTTGAAGATCCAAAATAAGTTAGTAATTATCAAATGAAAAACAAAGAAATATAGAGTTTGTCATATAAACCATTCCCCAAATTAAATGTATAGAATTTAAGTTTAATAATTGTTTTAAAATTTAGCAATACAAATTTTTTAATGAAAATGTCATTAATAAATATTAGTACTACAATATTATGAATTTTATGTTTTATTAAATTACCTGTACAATATTATAATAAAATAAAAACAATACAAATTGTTACCTTAGAACCCCCCTTCCCCCGAAAAGATTTACGAGTTACGGCCTTGGCCCTTGGGCCTACACTCGTTCCATCTTTAGATAATCTTGATGCCCGACAGCTGGTCTGTTGGTGTGTGTTATACGTTTGTAGTGTTTGTACAACTATTTGAATTTTGTTGATAAAGAAGGAGGGTAAACCCTACTATTAGGTTAGGTAAGGTTGTACCTATATGAACGTAACAAACGAGGCGTGGTTTATGAAGTGGGATTTAAATGCTAAATGGCTGTGTATATACCAGTAATATAATAAACACTATTGTAAACTTTACAGTTGTGATGTACACAGACTTATCGAGTCGTAGTGTAAAAACTTAACGTAATCCGTAAGTTATTTTGATTATTTCACATTTCAATGCGTGTAGTGCAAATATATTATATATAAAGCAGTTAAGTTCTATTATTTATTTTAATTGGATTGCTAATGCCATATTAAATTTCTATAATATTCCGTTGCTGCATTCGCATAACAAGTAATAGTAATTAATTTCCGTCAAAATAGAAATACACAGCAGACTATCTAGGCTTAAAGCCTCGTTCACACGGTGACACTAAAGTCATTGACACCGTGACACTAAGTTGCGTTACACTGCTCAAAGTTTGATGCCACAGGGTGAAGTGTCGTGTTCTGTTCACACCAGTGCCGCAGCATTGCAGCACTCACGCACAATACAGTAACTACACTACTATTACCTAGTACCTAGTTTACTCGTTTTTATTTAACTCCCATGTGGCCACAGTCAAATTATAATATTAATATAAATATAATAAAAATGGCAAATAATTATGTATTAAACGCAGCAGCAGATGATTTTGAACAAATACTTACTCTGGAATTGGAAAAAAAACTAAAAAACGTGAATATTGGGTTAGAAAATGGATAACTGATAAGTAGAAGGAATACTGTTTTTTCGGAAATAGATTGTTCACTATTGAGCTGTGTGTATAATATAATATATGATAACAATGATAATAATGATAACAATATCGACACTTCCAGTGTCACGGTGTCGCATATGCATATCAAACAGTTTTGATATGTGGCACTAGTGCCGCGATGTCGTGGCACTGAGACACTACAATACTACATTGTTCACACGACGACACTTACGCGACACAAAATGTCGGGACACTAAGTGTCACGCTGTAGTGTCACCGTGTGAACGAGGCTTAATACAAACAAATCTATTATCGTTTCATAACTTCGGCGTTCGCATTCATTGCTTTTTACTATTCACGTATTCACTTTTAACCTGTAGACAAAATGTCAGATATAACAGAAGATATATGTGCCAACGTGAGCAAAGAACTGATAGAAGACGTTTTAAGAAACTATTACGGTTTTGTCAACGGGAAAATTAAACAGTTGGACGGTTATGATGATAAAAACTTCCATATAACAGTACGTATAAACTAACCATGTTAATATATATATAGGTATACACTATATAGTAGGGTTGATAATATACAAGTGTGAAACGTTTTATAGTTACAGGTACAAAAACTTCATGTATTAAACGTATATATATATATATATATATATATATGTGTTTATATATTTCAAGTTGAGAACATGATGTTTTAATTTTTAATTTTAAGTATTTTTATTTCCTTTAAAACTTTTAGTTTTTAATGAATATTAAAAATAAAAACAAGAACTAAATGTAAAATATAAATTATAATATACGTAAAATTATTGAGTAAAATAAAAAATTGATAATTATAAACAATATAAACTAATAAATAATACCTAATTATTAATCGTAGTATTTAATACTTATTTGATGAGCTATAGTTTTTTTCATTTAATTTTAGTGAAAAATATGTAAGTACTTATTCAATCGTTTTTTTGGAACGTTCTAGATTTTAACGATTGTGAAGAAAATTATGACTAATGAATGTATGACTACATTCTACTACTATAGTTGGAAAACTCTTGGCATAATTCTAGTTTAGCAACCTATCGATTTTGAAATTTTTTTTTTTCCAAAACGTGTGTTTAAGGGTGCTTTATATGAATGTAAAAAAAAAAGCCCGCTCATACTTCGTTTTGAAGTTATCGACGAAGAAACTTAAAAAACCTAATTTTTTCGGTACGCGCGTTTTTTTTTAAAAAATCCTTAGAATTGAATATTTAAAATTTTTTTTTTTCAAAATGTGTAATTTTTAACGTTTAATACATTGGTTAAATTAAAACTTACCTAACATGCTTACTTTTGAAGTTTTTGCGCCTAAACATTGAAAAACACTATTTTCAAAATTCATAATAAATCCTTTCTTAAATTAGCTGAAAATCACTTTTTTTTGGTATTTTTTTTTCAGTGTATTTAAAATAAACATTTTTATTTATATAACTTAAATTTTTAATATTATTAAGTTTTATATTTATAATAGATATTGTTCATTATTACTTCGTAATTAGTTTTCCTAAAATAGCTATACTGGTATGATAAGCAATCCGTGCGTTCGATGTTTAATTATTATTGTTGTTTTGTTGTGAGAAGTTTTATTTTTACACACACGATTTTCGATTTCAAGACCTGGTTACGGGTATTAAAAGTTGTCTAATTTATGAAAAAATGTAATGCAGGTAAACAGGTAATTACAATTTTATTTATAAAGCCAATATAATGTAGTATATATTATATCGGTATAGTTACCAAAAGAAGCAATAATAACCAATTACGACCCATAATTTAATTTAAAAAAATCCTCTTCCTCATCGTCTGAACCCGAATCAGAATTATTTGGTGTTGTTTCTGTGTCTAAAGTTAGTCCATTTGGGTCATACACTTGTGCGGCAAGTTAGAAAAATTCAACCAAAGGGTTTAGGCCCGAAGAACGGCAAGCCTTTAGAAACATATATTTGGCCAAATAACCTGCATAAAAATGTTTTTTTCTAGAGTATTGAGTAATGGAAGCTTTAGCGTAACGCCACATTCCTTCAATATTATTGGTGTGTGCGCCACTTTCCTGGTTCTTAAATTCTATGGAATGGTTTACTGTTAAATGAATATACCCTTCGTCTTTTAAACAGTTATAACTCTAAAAACATTAAAACCATTTAAATTTAACACAGTTGATTGTTGAATTAAACCAATTAAAACACGAACTGACCTTCCAGCAATCACTGATTATTAATGTTCCTGGCAAAATCCAATCCTTAATTATGGTTAGCAATGTGTCTTTATCGCGTTTCTCTACCGGTACGAGAAAACAACGACCCGTTTCGCGTTCAACTCCACCAAATACCCACTGGCCTTCAACTCGATGTCCTCTGTGGTATTTTCGCCTTCCGAATTTGGATTCGTCAATTTCAACAATTAATCCCGTCCCACCTACATACGAAGTATTTTTTAAGAATGATGCACTAAAAATTGTTTTATATTATGAAAATAATTTTTAAAATTAAGTACTTAATCTTCTACTTACCGATTTTTTGGTGTCGTAGTATCATACCGTCAAATACGACTTCCCGATGGAACGAGGCCCAATCAACAGATGATTGCCGAGCTATTTTAAGTTGATTCTGAATAAACTCGAGAGACACTTTTTCGGTCCACAAATACGCGAATATCACAATTTGAAATATAGACAAGTGGGACTTTGAAAAAAAAGTGTTCTTTCGGATTGATTGGTAAAAATCGCACTTAACTGTCTTTTTGCTGCTGTTTTTATATGATTGTTTGCATCGCCAAACGAAACCGTCACAATAAGTTGTGCTAGGACACAATTCTAAAAAGTGGCCTTTATTACATTTTATAACATTATTTTTTGCAATTAGGCCCCAGGTCTGTAAAACACTTATAACCGACATGGACAGATGGCCACTCGTTTTATGTTCAAATATTTCGTAAATTCAATGATCGATGTCATATTTAATTTTTAACAAAATACAATTAAAACTGAACGAAATATAAGTTTAACGTAATAAGGAATCGATCGTAATGACGATCATGAATTTTGCTATCGGACAAAATAGTACCTATAATTTATAAATATTTTATCTTAATTACCATAATATTATTATCTGCATATTATATTCTAATCATATATCTAATTGAAAATTGATATTATGGGTCATTAATGATTATTCATGATACTTATTTTGTAACTATTTTATACATTTTAAGTTTGTTTGTTTCTATTCGGTGTGTAATATTATAAATTCACAGCAAATCGAAGGTTATTATCGATTTGAATTCGCTCTGCGTTTTTTTATTTTTAATCCTAAACAATTTGGTATTTGATTATGTGTTGCATTGACTACTGAACCGTTGGGAGATGGTAAATTGCATTCCTAAAAATTATACAATTGACCATTATCAAACCGAAACATCCCCACGTTGCACAGCAAATCGAGGGTTGTTTTCGATTTAAATGCGCTCGGCGGAGCCGAGCGGGTGCGACACGAGCTTGCGAAGCGAAGCGAAGCGAAGCAAAGCGAGGGGAGTTTTGCGAAGTGAGCAAAGCGAACGGAGCTGCGGAGCGCAGCGACGCTCTATGTTTTATTAATATTTACTATTGTACAAGTTGTGGTTACACACTTAAACGAACAATTTATTTTATTTCTTCCAAACCAAAAAATATTAGTTATTTCTGGTTTCACTAAAACTAAATTATACAACTTTTAATACCCGTAACTCAAAAACTGAGCTAGATAGCACATTTCTGACTTCACTAAAAACTTTTTCATCTAAAACAGTACACTGAAAAAAAAAATTACCAAAAAAAAGTAATTTTCAGCAAATTTAAGAAAGGATTTATTATGAATTTTGAAAATAGTGTTTTTCAATGTTTCCGCACAAAAACTTCAAAAATAAGTATGTTAGGTAAGTTTTAATTTAACCAATGTATTAAGCGTTAAAAACTACACATTTTGAAAAAAAAAATGTTAAATATTCAATTCTAAGTATTTTTAAAAAAAAAAACGCGCGTACCGAAAAAATTAGGTTTTTTAAGTTTTTCGTCGATAACTTCAAAACGAAGTATGAGCGGGCTTTTTTTTTTTACATTCATATTAAGCACCCTAAAACACACGTTTTGGAAAAAAAAAATTTTAAAAATCGATAGGTTGCTAAACTAGAATCGTTCCAAACTCTTTTTATTTGAGCGGTTGACGCTGGTAGAATTAGTAGTTTATTTGCCAATCTTAGTAATTCTAAATGTTTATTTTTAGTAAGAGACCAAAATGGAGTTGTGGATAATATTTGTTTTTCCAACAAAACTTGTAACTGCTCAGTTTTTTCGTTATATTCAATGAAATAGTTTAACCCTTTAGAACTTCCATCTGCAGAATTTAAAATTAAATCTTCAAAGTATCAGTTCAGTTGTTAACTTTTTTTCTTGATATTTTGAATCACTTGTTAAATAAGTGTTTATTTAACGCAAAATGTTGTCGATTTTTCATCATTAAATTAATTCCTTCAGAATCATTTTAAATCTTATTTAATAAATCCAACCATACCTACTTCAGCAGCAATTTTATTGATGAGGTGGATTTGTGAAGTACCGTCGTTAAGTACCAATGGGCCGCTATCTTGGGTTATTTCCAAGATGATTGACATCGACCGTATTTTTATTAATTTGAAAATTGTATTTTTATAAGGTATAAAACGTAGGTACATAATTGTTTGCTTTATACATACGTATTATACGTGTTTTGTACTATAGGTACCATATATACTTTACAACCTTGTTATATAGTATCTATACAAAAAGGTCAAAGTACCATAACAAACAGACAGACATCAACATTGGATACAATGATTCCTCTACGTTTCCTGTACTTAAGGCACTCAACGTACGTCGTCTTCCAACAATTACAACTCCACGGTTCCACTTTTTCACAATCCACTCAAGGTCAATATAAATTGTAAATAAAACCAATTTATATTAATCTTGCTCTCGACCCATCTTGCTTTTCTCTAAAATACCCCTCCTTCCATGCCATGATAGTAGTTCTTGTGGTAGCTGATTATAAGTGGTGAACAATATAAGCATCTTCTACTTAGGCCCGGCGCCCACCAAAGTAACATGACGCGTGATATGACAAGTGACGTGTTAGTAACGCGTCATTCATCTAATTTCATATACAATTATAACCGAAAATCACTTTACCGCGCTCACCAAATCGACATGTAATTTCATGTTTAAAACTTGTTGTTGCTTGTCGCAGAAATAATAGCGCTTGCACTACTTTTTGTCATTTGTCACATGAAAATGCATATGCGCTAGACCGAGTGACAACGTACAGTATATAAAGTACAAAGTAGAGTAAATAGTAGGTAAACAGTTCAAGTATACAAGTTAACAAAGTGTACAAGTATAAAGAACTTTTTTTTTAGAAGTACAAAAATATTTATTAGTAAGTACTTGTTACGTAATACACATTAAAAAATAAACTATACCTGTATAAAACCAACTAGTTATGCAATTTTGATTTTTTAATATTTATTTTGAATAGTTCCAACTCTTCAAATGTCGATTTTTCCATTCTGTAAAAACTTTTAAAACGATCTGGATCATCTAGCTCTTTAAACACGGAGTATAAACCACGAGAAGAGCAACTTTTGCGCCAAAATGGATGGACCCAGTATTTTCGCACTAAAGAACCTTGATTATAATTTAAATAATTTACTAAATTAATAGCAGCAAGAACGTCTTCATCCTCAGACGACATGATGGGAAATGAAAAAAAAACATAGAAATTATTTGTCATTAGAAAATCACGTCATTTTGGTCTGAATAAAACAAATCACTTATTACTTGTTGCCTGTTGGTCATATCACGCGTCAGATCACGCGTCATTTTACTTTGGTGGGCGCCGGGCCTTAGTCTATTCGGCCACTCCGTCCCCGTTGTGGTATTTACTAGGGTTAAAAAATAAGGGAGATGATAACTAAATAAATTCAATATCATGGTTATAATCTATTAGGAACCGAATCCTTAATCCTCAAATTTGTAATAGAAAAAAACTACCTAGTTAACTATGTAGAACTGTTTTACTTAACGGAACAACATAAATTTTGTTAATTTTTTTTTGAATTTAAAGTAAATCAACGTTCTAAAAACGATGGTTCAAACGAAAATTGGCACTGATTGCTAGTTTTGTGAGTTGTCACAATTTGAAAATTGCGTATTTACGCGTATTCGTAAAAAGTATCCTCATCGATTTTTCTGATGACTAATCTATTTTTAATATTTCTTTTTGTTGAAAATCAACTATTTCCATGTTTTTGAAATTGATGACAAAAAAAAAATGAATTTGTGCAAACCCATTGTTTCCGAGTTATGAACATTTGAAATTGGCATATTTACTGTATAATAATTTACGATAGACGTTTTATTGTAGTCTAACCTATAGTTAGACTAGAGTAGTAGAGTTACATATAATTACGTGGCAGTGGTGTATTTGAGGGGGGGCGATGGGGGCGATCGCCACCCATAGACCAATGAATAGTACTTAATTAAATTATTGTTGTAAGAAACGTTTCGTTTTGAAAGAACAAAATTGAAATGAAATGAACTGGCCGCGTTATCTCGTATTAACAAATATATATGTATATATATATATATATATATATATATATATATATATATATATATATATATATATATATGTACCTATTACTGTTCGCCCCCTCCCCATATAATCATGTTAAATACGCCACTGTTACGTACAGTTAAAAATTGAGCTTCGTACGGCTATGAAGTGAGCTACGTTCACTTAACTTTGTTTACTCTTTTCGGTTGCTTCCCAAGCCCACATCAATCAATACGCAAACGGCATTTAATTCGATAAAATTTCTTGATTTGCTATGAAAAACCATCTAGGGTATTAAAGGATTGGTTCATATCGTGTCCCATTCAAAAAAGGTAAAAACATATTTCTGATGCTGAGGTTATTGACGCTAATTTTCTTTACAGAATTACTATTAGATTATAAAACCTAGTACAATATATTGATCAAATAGTATGCATGTAAACAGTAGTACTGACATTTCAAAGTTAGATAACTATGGAACTATAAAGTTGCTATGGTCAGCTCCAATTTTAATTTTTATCATCATTCTCAGCATTGAAAATTACACAATTAAGTGAAAAAAAAAGGTGTTATGTAAAGAAGAAATATGCTCATTATGTCATATTATAGTATGCAAAATTGCAAAATATTAATAATTAATTATTTTGAATTACAATTTTGCAACTACACAGATAATATTATCGGAAAGAGTTTAGATGATCATATAGTATGTAGACATATAATGTACGGCCCCAGATACATAGTTTACTAGGTAAGTAAGTACTTTAGATTAGGTACCTTAAATCACATTGCAATATTATTATAAACTCATAAATTTTGTTTATAAGTGCCTAGCCTATAAAATCTAATCAGTATTAACGATGGTTTATAAACTAAATTTATCAAAGTACTATAATCTAGTTTATTAATATCAACAACCATGAATAATAAATGATTTATTTAAATTCTATTTGGTAATTTAGAGAGTATTATTAATGGATATTTTCAATCACCATGTTCTCATGTTAATTTTAGCTTATCCTTCACCAAATTTACTTTTTATATTACTTAATACAGATTGTAAATTAACAAAAAAAAAACTTTCTAGTAAGTTGACCCTAGAATACTGGATTATGATTAAATGTTTTTACCATTAAATGTTTTGTTTTTTATATTTGTCTTAGTTATTAGAAGAATCATGATATCACTAAACAATAATTAAATAAAGCATTTTACTGCTCTGACTTTAAGTTTAAAAATATAGATGTTACCAATTGTTACCTTTATATTCAACTCTGAGTGAGCGATGATATTTATTAGCTTAACAATGATGTATTTTTTATTTCTCAGGAAGTATTCATTATTAAGAAAAAAATAAGTTAATATGATGTTTTTTCAGACATTTTGCCTAAGATATATTTACTGCATATTGTTCTATTGTAAATCTATAGCTACTTAAGAGTATACAATTATTTTAATTCTCTATTAATTTATATAAATAAATTGTTTACCATTTTCATAAATTGATTTTTTTTATAGCAAACTCATATTTTTTTGTTTATGATTTATGCATATTCCTATGTTTACAATTATGGAAGTATTTTGTTTTTCCTATGATATGGCCATATAGGACTAAATAAGTTAATTCACTAAATGTTTATAAGAAAACTATTTTTATCTGTTCGTATTCTAATGTTTCAAAATTAAAAATAAATGGTAGGTGTTGTTTATTCAAAAGTGTTGGTACACAAAATATTTGATAAATCATAAAAAATGTAATTTCTTACTTACATTTAGTTTTATATGAGTCATATATTGATAATTTACAATGTTTACTATTTAGGATGTTGAACAATGCATTGAAAGAATTGAATTTCCAGCTGATGGCATTGTGCTAAAATTCATAAATTTAATAGATTCTAAAAATGTGTCATTATTTGAAGCACAAACAAAGCTCGCTGAATATCTTGGTAAGTTTTTTTTATAAATAAATTATCAATTAAAATTTTAGTGTTACATTCATATAATATATGCAATTAATCTTGTACATAAATATCATATTATTCTTACTGATTGATTTATATATCTATACATACTACACTGTATTTATAAATTAAATAATACATATTAAAGCATCTTTGTTTTGTTTTTTTGACATAGGAAATTCTGGTATATGCTGTCCTATACCAGTACTCAATAAATATGAACAAAGTTTTCAATCTGTTGTTATAAGTAAGATATATTTACTTTTTTGAAATTTAGTATTACTTAACTGTGTAAAATAGATGGAAATTGAATTTTTAAGTTTGAATATTTATTTTAAAGATAATAAAACACACATAGTCAGAGTCTATAAATATATTAAAGGAGAAACAATGAATAATATTAAATTTAACCATGAAATATCTGCTGATTTTGGTTCTTATGTTGGTAATTTAACATCCATTTTAAAGGTAAATATTTTAAATTTATTAATAAATATTATATTGGTCATAGTTTCATATAGTTTTAAAATATACTCTTATACAAAGAAATAAAACTATTTATTTTAATTTCATGTTTAGAAATTCAATCATGAAGGATTTCATAGAAATCATATGTGGGCTTTAGAAAAGTCTCCAGAAGTCTTAAAATTTTTGGAAGTTATTGACAATGAAAAATACCAACAAGCCATTATAACAACTCTAAATAAATTTCAATCTGATGTTTTATTAAAAGCTGATCAACTTGAAAAAAGTCTTAAAACATATTTCAATCATAACTAATTTTTTTTTTATCAAATATTGTATTTTTTAGGTGTTATTCATGAGGACCTTGGTATGAGCAATATTTTAATGAAAGACAAAAAAATACTTGGTATTTTAGATTTGAGTGATTTTTTATATTCATTTACAATATTTGATTTTGCTGTTGCATTGTGCTATCTTATCTTACATGAATTTGAAGATAATAATGTAAAATTATCTGATGTACATATTAAGAGTTATGTTGATGCTTATGAAAAACAATACAGAAATTTAAATGATGTAGAACTCTCAATGATACATGTAACTATGATACATATAATTATTTCCATTTAACGTACAGAATAATATTTTTAATATAAACTCTGATACATCTGTATTCTGTATCAATAATTAAGTCAAGGTACATTTATTTCTATATTTTTATTACTTTAGGTAGGTACTATATTTTATTTTT
Source organism: Therioaphis trifolii (assembly GCA_027580255.1). Taxonomy (NCBI): domain Eukaryota; kingdom Metazoa; phylum Arthropoda; class Insecta; order Hemiptera; family Aphididae; genus Therioaphis; species Therioaphis trifolii. The sequence continues at coordinate 14,395,162 of CM050409.1, read as the reverse complement.
GATTAACAAATAACAATTATTTAAACATTTGTAAATTAATGACAAAATAAAGTGTATTTATTTGTTTAGTGGTAAAATTACTTTGAGTAACTTTTACAAACTATTTATGATAATTGGATTCATATAATATAATAGTTAGCTTGTAATTTAGTATATTTGCCTCTTAAAATATACCTTAATTCAAAGGAGATACTGTTATTTCAAAAATGATTTTAATTGTTGATGATTTTGTTAAGAATAAATAAAAATTCAAATATTTTAATTATATATAATATATATGTTTATTTTCAGACTTGCATATGTGCCAGAATTTGTCAAAGCTTGGTGTTAGGTAAAAAGTCAAGCCTTAGAGATTTATCAAATCACTACATATTATCTACTCAAAAGTCAGGTTGGAGAGCATTAGAAGAGCTGATGAATATGCAAGAAGACAAATTTATGAAGTTACTCAAAAATTAATTAATTTAACTTTAGTAGGTTCTAGAATCTAAATTTGTTGCGTTGAAAAACTAAAAAATTTATATTATTAATTTTAAATATGTATCTTTATTTTATACTCAATCATTAGAAAAATTAACACTGTATTTTTGGTTGTAACAAAAATTAAAAATTAAAAAATACTATTTTTAAGTCTATTATTAAAAATCATTGTGAAAAATTATAGTTGAATTCATTTATTTTTTCGTTTTTTTTTGGTCTACAATTCAATTAAATTTCATCATCATCATTATATACAGCTTAAGGGGCCATTGAGGTCCAATGCTGCCATCACAAACTTATTCCACTCCTCTCTATATTGTATGTCATGTCTATCTGAGCCATTTCTTGAAGTAATTTTAATCCTTCATGACTATGTCCCTCCATTTAGTTCAATTAAATTTAAATCAAATAATATAATGCAAAAATTTGGGTTAAATGTTTCTATGTAATAGACCATATGAAAGTATCTTCAAAATGAAAATTGTATAACATCTAACTAATTGCTATATTGTCCGTATGATGAAACTAGCCAATGAGGACTGGTTAAATTAAGTCCTTAATTAGTTAAATTAAGAATTTAATTAATTCTTAATTAAAGAATTAACAATTCTTTATTATTTAATGTGCTTGTTGTCTATCATACTTAAATGTTTGTAATTTTTTTTTTTTTGTTAATTATTTTTGGTGCAAATTAATGTAATTGGGCTCGTTCTATTTTTAATAAAAATAAATAAATAAATAACACGAATATCTATAGAAGTCTATTGTTCACTTAATCTAATTTAAAGATAATTCTATCAAGTTAATAATTTGATTTTAGTAAAATTTAGATTTTAAAATAGGTTTCTTTATCTTTATATTGTATATTCTTACTATCAACAATAGGTGTCATTTATAATTTGTTTTAAAAACCCAACTTTACCTTAGTTTTTTTACTAGCAAGGAATTCGCATAATTAAAGAACAAAAAATTATTTTGAATTTTTTTGATGCTCACTTGTAGAATGTAAATCACAAATCCTAATTACATTCTAAATTTAAATCATCACATAGCAATTGAATACAAACGGCCTCAAATTCTTATAAGTTTGGACCAAAAAAGCATAATATTCTTAATTATGAGTGTTTTGATCCCTAAGGTTTATAAGATAGGTAGGTATATATATCTATAGAGAAGCACCGTGATTTTAACTTAGTATTTTATCTACAGCCGTGGTAAGAACTAAAAATTATTAGAAAAATATAAATTAGCAATTTATTATTGATAGTAACATAACCTAACTTTTAAATTACCTATCGATATTAATCACGGTTATTTCATACATTTTTTTACTATTGGAGCACGAACCACAATAAAACAACGCATGGACCGCAATTATTTAAGAAATATCTACTATTTATTATATTTGTAATACATCATTACTCTTGAACCACCGCCTGTGTCAATTGGCTGGTCTACCTAGTACATATTCGATACTTACTTCGATATGCGGCCGATGTTGGGATACACTACATTCTACAATGCTTGGCTGCATAGTATTTTGAATTTTCATATCACAATCACAGAACATTATATCGATAGTACGTTAATCTTTAATTTTAATCGATAGTATCAAGTCCAAATATTGTTGTTTGGAAGTTAATTTCGCAGGCCATTTTGTTTTGGTTTCATTCCCCTCCATAAAGATTAGTATAGGCCAATGGCCATAATCATATAGCAGTGAATGTGGCACCTATAAGTTTGGGCTGCTTTACACGTAATTAACTTCCTCGTTTTCCATGTCCAGAGTTCTACTATTGTTAATTTCACCTGTAAACAATTCAAATATATATTTTAGTTTAATAGTTTTTTAATCATGTTATTACTGAAATAATTTCAATTGTGATTACTTGTACCCAATTATTTTTCGAGTGGTTTTTTTTCGCGTTTATGACAACAACATAATCTGTTGTGTTTTTGTTCTATAAGTTTGACATTTTACAAGTGAGTTGTGGTTGCTGTTACAGCTGGTGACCTGATGTTGATAAAATAAAATATTAATTTATGACTGATTATCTTCATAATAATTATGTTTGTATATCTTAACAAAATAATTTATATTTTCAGGTTTTTTAATGGTTTTATTGTGCATCAGTGTGAATGATTGGATTGCCTAGAGATTTTAAATCGAAAAAAATCACTGTTAAAATAGATAATATGAAACGCAGAAGTTATGGAGACTCTCCTCCTATGTCGCGTAAAAAACGTCATAGCAGTATTAACAGGTATGATGGTAGTTCAGATGAAAGAGGATCACCTGAACGTGTACGCCGTAGAGCTAGATCACCACCCAGTCCCAGAGCATCCAGGTATTCAGAACGTGATGAATTTGGCCGTTCTAGAGATTTGGACCGATCTCATCCTACTTATAAAGTGTTATGTGTGAGCGCCTTACATCCTAAGGCAAGTGACGAACAAGTCAAAGAAACACTTTATCGAGAATACCGAAAATTTGGTGATTTTTCTGTTCGAATATCACATGAATTAGATGAAAGGGTGGCATATGTATGTTTTAGAAGCTCTGAAGATGCAAGAGATGCCAAACACAGTAAGCCTAGAATAAGTTTATTTGATAAAATAGCTTTAGTTGCACCTGTTTATGAAAGTCGTAGTTCTAGAGATCATTATGAATCAAGAGCTAGACGTTCTCGATCCCGAAGTTTTTCTCCAGATTATGATCGATACTACCATAGGTCTCCTATTCCTCCAGAACTACATAGGCCACATCCGTCTGACAGGTTTTATGAGAGAATTCCATACGGTACTCTTCCTCCCATGCTGCCTCCTCGAGACTTTAGAGAAATAGGTTTACCCCCATTACATCCTCATGAATTAATGATACCCAGAGGACCATTAATACATCACGTGGCTCCTATTCATCCTCATCTAGGACCGATTCATCCACTGTATGGACCACCAAGACATTTTCTGCCACCATTTAGACCACATCCTCATCCTCATTTGATGCATGATAAAAAAGACAAATTTCCAAACTATTTGCATCACATTCCACCTGAAGATGATCCATTGGCAACACGTACATTGTTTGCTGGAAATTTAGAAATTTCTATTTCTGATGAAGAACTTCGCCGTATATTTGGTAGATATGGAGTTGTTGAAGATATTGATGTCAAAAGACCGTTGCCTGGAACAGGAAATGCATATGCCTTTGTTCGGTATCAAAACTTAGATATGGCTCATAGGGCTAAAGTCGAATTATCTGGTCAGTACTTGGGAAAATTTCAATGTAAAATTGGTTATGGCAAGTCTACTCCAACTCAGCGAATATGGGTTGGTGGTTTAGGTCCTTGGACATCACTTGCTCAGCTGGAAAGGGAGTTTGACAGATTTGGTGTTATTAAAAAAATTGAGTATGTCAAAGGTGACACTTGTGCCTATATCCAGTTTGAAAGCATTGATGCAGCAACAGCAGCTGTTAAAGAAATGAGAGGAGTTGCATTAGGAGGTCCAGAACATAAACTAAGAACCGATTTTGCAGATGGAGGAGTATGTGGTAGTCCTTCATTAACTTATTCATCAAAATCAAAATCATCACATGATGATGTGGCAGCAACTGCTGGAGATTTACGAGAACTAACTAGACGAGATGATTATCCATATGGTTGGCCAGATGGTGAGTATTCTTCGTACAGTTCAAGGAGTTATCGTAAAAGCCGTTCAGAATATGGTGAAGAAGGCAGAGAATTTAGTAATTATGACAATGGGCGATCTTTCAAACAGCATTCTGTTTCTGATATTGGTTCTCCTCGATCACCTGAACGGTCTCCCCTTCATCAATCAATTGACAGTGATGTCGAATCAGAAGAAGGAGTAGTATCTGCTGGATCCTTGAGTTCTGTCCGTACTTTGAGTGATTTAGCTCGTAAATGTACTGATATATGGCAGGGAAGTCTTGTATTAAAAAGTTCTCAATTTCCAGCTAAATGTCATCTAACTTCTGGTAATCCAAGTGTTATTGAATCAATGATGAAAGATGAAGATGGTAAATCAACTTTACGTATTACACAAAGACTGCGTTTAGATGAACCAAAATTGGATGATGTCTCTAAACGTATTGTAACTGCTGATATGCATGCTATATTTTTAGCCATGCCTTGTTCAACTAGTTCAATTGCCAATGACGATGCGCTGGTACAAATTAGGCCTTTACGTAATTTGGTATCTTATTTAAAACAAAAAGAGGCAGCTGGGGTTATATCATTGGTAAGTAAAGATCCTGAACCAACTGGTGTGTTATATGCTTTCCCTCCTTGTGACTATTCTGCCAACTTATTAAAACAAAGTGCTAAAAATTTAAGCACTGAAACATTAAAAGATGATCATTTAGTTGTAGTAGTAGTTAGTGGGGGTGTTTCATAATGAGATTTGATTTTTTAATTCAAGTTTTTAGTATATTAGACTTATTAATAATGTAATAGGATATATTAGCTATTAATTTTAATTTTAATTTGCAATTCATAACATGGAATATTTAGAAATATTTATTTATTAATCAATATTCATATAGAATACATTTTAGGTTAAATTTTTTCATTTACTTCATTCAATTAATTGAAGCTACAGTATTTATGTTTTCTACTTGAAGACATAAGTTCATAAATAAATCAAGTTATTGTGTTTATTAAAATTGTGTACAAGTTTTTATTATGTGTTAATATAATAAACATTTTCCAAATTTAATTTAGTTAATTTTTTAATTAATTCAAGTTTACACATATAATTTAAATACTTAAAAATTGTGTGGAGTGCGCTACATAAATGTCATTCATATAGTGTTGCAATGTCTAGTTCGTAAAACACTATTATTATTAGTTTATTTCTGTGTATTAAAGTGACTAAAAATTTTTTATTACTAATTAAAATAATGCATTATTTTATGGATAAGTGTTAATATTTATATTGATCTTACATTTTATCGTGTTAATTGAATATCTTTTAATTATAGTGTAAATTATCAGACAATTCAGTTAATTTGGATTGTTCAGTAATGTTTTTTTTTTGCAGTGTTATAACTATTTAAGACAAAAAAAAAATTATTTTTATTATTAATTATTAAATTACTTAACTAATCTTGTGCGTTATATTAGTTAAATAATAAAGTGTAATTCGCGATTTAATTGTTGTTCTTTTAAAACGTTTTGATTCATTAAATATAAATTATGTACGATATATATTATTCATATTATTTTTGCTATTTAATTATAAAATAGTTTAAAAATTAAGTACTGGTGTTTTTTTTTCATTTACGTTTCAGCATTAAAGTTAATGTTGTTTGTTGGTTAGTGTTTGTGTCGAGTATTTACAGTTTTTGGTGTTGTGCTCAGTGTTTACCAAGTTAAGTGTTTTATTTAAAATGAAAATATTGTTTAAATATGTGCTGTTTGTTTTCATACGTATATAATAAAAATATATGTATCAGTTTACTTAAATAGTGATAATTTAAACTTAAATTGATGATAAAAATTAATTAAATAATTCTTTCTATAAGTTGCTCTAGTGTTAAAATAAATTAATAAGAACTTTAATTATTACATTGTTATAAAACGAATATATTGTAGTTGATAAATTTGTTTTCAATTTTGAATTATTATAGTATTTCATATTGATTAATTGTTGATATTTAAATTTTAAATTGTTGTAATTATATTATTTTATTCCATTTATCTTCTTTAAAATATTTAAATTTTTAAATTTATATTTATTATCTTTTAATCCATTAAAACCAGTGATATTTATTTATTTATTTTTCACTTAAAATGTATTTTAATTTTTTAACAATTTATAGTGAATAAATACATGCAGAAAAAAATTAATTTATAATAGTGCAATGAATACTAAATACAATTAAAATAAATTGAATTAAACAACCTTGGAAATCAAGAAAATTGTACTTATTTAGTTGATATTACCACTTAAATAATTTATATTTAATGGCATTATGAGGATTTTCAACGTCATATGAATCAAATTCATTTTCTTCAAAATGAAAAATGTTTGAGAAGGTATGAAAAGTATGAATTAACATTACTTATATTTAACCTATATAGCGACAAATTTATTGAACCATATTTTTAAGTGATCTGAGAATGCAGCTCTAGTATTTGCATGTGTTTATATAATTCTATTGCTGTATTTATTATAAAAGTCTAAGGACATAGTTTTAATTTTTTGATGTATAAATGTTGTTGAAAGATTCAATCAAATTTTAAATTTTACTTTGTTATTTAAAGTACAATAATAACAATTTTCTTCCAAATAACATTTTTTAAATTGTATTTCCATATTTTTGTTGGCTATGTAATTTGGATTTAAAGTTCTTTACAGTGTTCGTTGTATATAGGTATGTACTGTGATGACTAAAGTATGTACCAGTGGCGGCTTGAACTTTTTTTTTCTTGACTCACATTTAATATTTTTACACCACCCACCCTCTAATCAGTAACCTACTATTATGAGTAAAGTTAATCGTTATCTTTCATCGATAATTTCTTCGAATTAACAAATATAATATTTATATTCCATTCTTAAAACATGCGGGTACTAGGGTACGACGTACCTTAACCTAATGTTGGCTGTTACTGTACGACTTACGTTGATACACATATAGAGCTAAACATTATATTTCTAATTGAATTACCAACTTTCGAAAATCATTCAAACTACCTTTCCCAACCTGAGGACACCCACCCACCCATTAATATTTCTATGAATCACGTGATTCAAATATACCTCCTTCGAGCCGCCACTGGTATGTACTATATCTTCTGCAGGAGAATCCTTCATCAGGAAGAAAGTAAAAGTTGGATTTTTCATATATTTGTACTAATTAAATTACCAATTTGAAGTTAATAGTTTAATTTAAATTTTTAATGTATTAATTTTAATACACTGGGAGTTTTCAGGACATAGCAAAGAAAATTTTCATTATTTTGCTATAAAATCTTAATGCCTTAGCACATGTAACTAATATAAAATAACCATTCGATTTCTTATTTTTTTAATATTTAAAGAACTAAAATTAATTATAACTATGAATTTATCATTGTATGATTAAATATGATAGAAATAAAATCCTTCCTTGAATATGCCCCTGATTGCCATTGCAAATAAAATAATTTGAATGAATAAAAAAATTATGACCAGTTGAAAATGTAAGAACATTTATTATTTTGTGTAATTATTTTTATTTTGATATTATTTTTAGTATCTAATTCTTAATTTATTTAATACTTTTTCGAGTTGATTATTTTAAATCATAGAAAACAGTAAATCCAGATGGAATTGTTCAGATTGGTTGCTTTTTATGTTTCCTAACCACATGGTAAAATAATTAAGGTAAAAAATCTTAATACCTAATGTTTTGCTTTCAATCAAAGGATTAATTAGTTTTACAATGATATTTTTTTGTCTGGAGGCACATTATTGAGTAGTAGACTATCTCCATGAGTTATGTTCAATTCCTCTATAGATCTGAAATGTCATCTATCTGGTACTTTACATAGGTAATTTCACTCTTTTCTCAAAAGTTTTTCAAAGTGTAAGAAAAAATTGAATTCAAATGTAAATAAGTGCCATTAACGAGATTTTCATTGAATCAATTTTAACTCCAAAAGTGATGGCACAAGAAACTTGAAATATTCATCATATATAAATAACTCTAACAAATTTGACCACTGTTGAGATGAGTATACAATTTTGAAAGTACCTTGTATTTTGAATGCTTGCATCTAATATAATAATATAAATAATATAAAAATCCGGATTTTTCTATAATATTGGTTTATGGTAAGTTTCAATTTTAACTTATATATCACACTGAAGCTTTATTCAGAATCATTTTACTTAAGTTATTTCTTATTATTATTATTATTTTTCTTTTAATTCAATATACCTGTCACTAATTTTTTCAAGAAGTGAAAATACCCAAAGTCTAAGTATACCCAGTTGTAATCATTTATAATACCGAGATTTGAAAATGTAATTGATGAATCACTCTGATGATACTGAAAAAAATAATGAAATCATAAATCAGGTTTTTATTTTAAGAATTTAAAATTGAAACTTAAATTCCTGTAGTATTTACTTGTCTGATAATTTAAAGAACGTAGGATTAACTTCTACCAGTATTACTTTCTATCTTTTTTTTCATAAGTTATTCCTAATAGTTAATTGATTGGAAGTATTGTATGTACATTGGTAGAAAAAGTAACTGGTATTTTTTTTATTGGTATGTGTATTATAGACAATACAAAACAAACTTGAAAAACATATATTTGTATGTTTTTAACTTAATTTACTCAATAAATCATTTTAGTTTTTAAAGTTTTAATACAAAAATATTTTTTTCCTCTATATTTTTAGGTTGTATTCATAAATATATCTTAAAACTCAACTATATGAGGTGTAATGAATAAATTACTCACTATTTTATGTCCAAGTGATCAAGAAGAAAGAATCACAGTGAAGTGATCAATATCAATGATAATAGCATTATGAAATAAATATGTAAAATGTTGATCTATACAAATTTTAGAATTTTCTGAATAAAGAAACAATAAACATTTTAATGACTAAATATATTGACACACTGTTAGAAACTATATAATTTGTTAATCAATGATATGCCTACTATAAAGAAATATAACTTTTGTAGTGAATATTGGTTACATATGATTCACAAAATATTGTTTTGTCGTATCAGATATTTTCTATTTAGTAAATATAGACCAGAGTTTGTTATTAGGTAAAAAACCGTCTTTGTGTATTAAATATGAAAGATAGATGTATAGTAGTGGCATGTGGTGATAATTTTTATTGGTAAGGGCTAAAATAAATCAATTTAATACAATGAAAGTTAATTGATACATGGTGTGTAATTGTGAAAATACAGTGCACTATGCTCAAGAATTTTTTAATTCTTTGAGCCCTTCTGGCCTACCTCATGATCTTGTGTTAAAAGTTAGCATTCCTATCACACTGTTAAGAAACAAGCCCTCCTAACATGTGTAAGGACACAAGGCTACTGATAAAAGAATTATGAGAAATATAATCGTGGTAACTATCCTCGTGGGGCAACCAATGGGACAACTTACTTGTTGTACTATGCGGATACCCACGTTTCCCACTGATTTGCCAATATTGTTTAAAAGACTGCAGTTTCCAGTTCTAAGTTTCATTTACCCTCACAATAAATAAGTTTCAGGTTCAAACATTAGGTATTGACTTAAGAAAAGAGTGTTTTTTCCATGGCCACTTATATGTTGGTTTATTTCGAGTTGGGACTCCAGAAAACCAATACATTTTGCCATCAGATAATAGCACAACATCAAAAATAGTATACAGGAAATTCTTAAACAATCAACATACTCACCCAATACATTCTAGTAGCCAACAAGAAATCAAATAAATCCTAAACACTCAGTACTAAAAACCACACAAGTAAAAATGTTTGACTCCCAGCATAATGGGCACGTGTCAGCTAGTAATATTTAAATTAATTTAAATATAAACTATAAATTAAGGTTTATCAATATTTAAATTATTGATTAAAATTATGTTAACTCAAAGCGAAAATACGAGTTGGGTCCCGAGATATTTGATCCCTTAAAAAACACGAGTTGGGTCCGCAGTATTATTTTATAATACTCGAATTGGGTCCACGGTTATACATATATTATTATTATATTATTTTAATAAGATATTAAGATGTAATAGAAATTTAATAGAAATGTTACTTGGGATTCAGAGTGAAATCTATGTATCACTTCGGAGCTCAGCCACACAATCAAAAAGAACCGTAGAAAAAGAAAATTTTTTAAGATAAAATATGCTTTCTTTTACTAGTGGAGAATTGACGCGGTTAAATTTTGTAAAAGAAGTGTCATTTAAATTTATTCCCTAGCTTATATTTATTTTAGTACAAATATTTATTACTTATTTTTTATTTTAATACAAATATTTATTACTTATTTTTCATTTTAATACATATATTTATTACTAAATAATATATAATTTTTTTATTTTCTAAAATTAATCATTCTAACCAACCTCCACGTGGTGTCTCCTGGGTAACGCAAATAGGCTAGTCCCAACTCGTGTATCACATAAAGTATACCGGGACCCAACTCATGCTGTTTTTGAAATCTGGGACCCAACTCGAGTTTGTCCAACTCAAAAGGCCCAGTAACCAGAATTATTTATTCATAGTAAATAAAACTATCACTTATGAACACAGCTCAATCGTGAAATCAGTTAATAATGTTTTCATATTTTATTAGCGATGAACTGGTTATTATGAATCAAAGATTCAAACATCAACTTTTGCTCTGGTTAATAATCATCCAAATCATAATATTTTTAGTAATTTGGAAAAATAATGTGATATCAAGTTAAACTGTTGGTACTGATTGTGATTGGTTTGCAAGACCACAAATAAAAAAACTATTTTTATCCACTGACATCAGACATAATATCAAATAAAAATTTTAAAGTTCTAAAATTATAATAAACGATTATGTAAACTTATCAGTATATAGTATATACTCATTTTTACAGTTTACATAGACATTGAATTAGGTCATAATCTACCTTTTAAATATATTAATGAAAATTACAAGTTTAAGTTATTAAATATTTTAATAATCAAGGGTTTTATTTATTAAAATCATTGATATACATTTATACATACATAAATAAGTAATAAAGTAATAATTAATAAAATCAACAATAAATAAGGTACATATAATTTAATGAAATAAAAAATATAACTGACATAAAGTAACTCAGTTTTTTTATTAACTGATTACATATAAATAATAAATATGCATCGAAAAAAAGTGAGATATATTACAAAAATATATAAACATGAAACATAGTATTATATTAAACAATACCTGAATTATATTACAGATAACTGTAAAATAGGTATTAACAATTGTGCAGCATCTTGGATGTATGAACTACTGTTGGAAGACTGAAAAAAATATTGAAAATATAAAATAACACTTTTTTTCTCATTAAATATTTCAAAAATTACCTCAAGATAAATATCACTTATATTGTTTGAAGTACCATCTGCATCAAACTTTGTTAACAAACACGCATAATTATTAGCAATTGATCGAAATCGACAACATACAGATTCATTAATACTAAAACAAACAAAAAATCAATATTATTAACTGGTTTGGTAATGTTTTCTTCTGTGCCTTACAATGAGAGCACAAACCCAAATTAGAGTGTATCGATAATAGTAAGGTTTAGAAGAAATCTTGCATTACATGTATCATATACTTTTTTTCACAATTATCAAAATATACCTATTGATTAACTATGACCTAGCAATCAATATGCTTAGTAAAAGTATGATTAGTTAATATCCAAGTTACCTTAAAGCATTTATAAGTTAAGTTAATACAAAAGTTGTGAAAAATTCTTACAGTGAAAGATTTTCTGCTTTTATGGTAACTGACTGGTTTTCTGTATCAATCATTAACATTTCCCCTAGTTTATAAAATAATTCCATTGCAGCAGCAGTTAATTCGGCCAATGCTGAAATAGCTTCATAATGAATTTTATCTTCACTATCAAATTCTGCATTTGATTTTTCATCAATCAAATCACTGACCTAACATAAATTGTTCATGAATTTCTTAAAATGATAAAATATTTACTTCTATCTACCCTCAAAATTTTTTCTGTTTTTACATTAACATTGATTTTATCAATGTAAGTAATTAAAACATTTTTAAATTCGATACTACTCATTAGTTTTTCATCATCTTCATAATCAAGATAACATAATTCTTTAATTTGTTCCAATTTATCTTGAATATCAGTCAACTGAGTTCCAGAGTATGACAATAAGACATTATGCAGTTTCATTTGACATTGTTTAGATAGTAGCTCTAAACTTTCTAAATGAATTAATCCTGAAAAATAGTTGTGACGCAAAAACTATTATAATTGTGGGTATTGATTAAACTATTGTATAGTTACATTTTTCTTATACAAAATCATGTACACTAAAATACAATACAATTTATTGAATTTTTAAATAAAAAGAAACCATGAAATATTAGCGTACATTATTTAAAAAAAAAAATGTCTGCGCTTATAAAAAAAAGCAAATGAATATTATTTGTAATATTTACAATTAAATTAAAATTAATATGTTAGTAAGTTAATAACTATTTATGATTTACACTTATGAATGATTTAATTCACATTTTACCAAATATGAAATGAAACTTGTTTCGTGTATTATAATTAGTTTTTATAGTAAAATTGTAATGAATTATTTTTATTTGGGTAAAGCTTAAAGATAAATAAATAATATAATTATATATATTTTTTTTGTAGTAACATTTCAAAGGTAGTTTTAAAATATCAACTTTTTAAAATAAATAATGGATTGATCTTTGTATATTGTAAATGTATTTAATATGATAGCATTTTCATAATCAAGCATTTTTAAAGAATATTCTCTGTGTAACTTAAGTATAACAAACGGGAGAAAAAGTATAAATTAAGATTTTTACCTTGAAAACTATCTAATAAATAAGCATATCCTTTTTTTACTTCAATTTCATTATTTTGTAGAGATTCAACTTCGGCCTTTTCTTTAGCTTCTTGTAACACCTGAAAAAAAATTAATTTATAACTAAAAATAAAGGATAAGCCAATAAATCGAATATTCACCTAATATGAAAAAATAAATAATTGAGACTATTGTGAGATATTTGAACTCCTAATCTTGATGAGACACAAGCAAAATGTGTATGCTTTTCAAATAGTAAGTATAGTTAAAATATTTAATTACAAAATAACATTAATAAATAGACTTATTAGTGCTATTAATGTTAAAAAGACATATTTCTGATTGAAAATTCTCATAAAACAGGTGTAGCGAGGAGTATCCTACATACAATAAATAGTAAAGCCATCAAATACTTATTAATAAACAGAAAAACTTAGAATTCCTATTCTAACTAGTGGGAAAAAACAAATCAAGGGATATTTTTGATTAGATAAGTAGAGTAGAGCTATGTGTATATTATTTCGTATGTGTATTGCTTAGAATTTTAACTATCTAAAAAAAACAATGATTCCGACTGAATTTCTGATTGAAGCCGTGATTTCTAAAACTACAAAACACCTAGATTTCAAAAAATAACTTTAAAAAGGTAGTCACGATAACAAGAAACTACCATAAATACTTAAAAAAAAAAAATCTTGTTAAAATTATCTGAATACCATTAAATTAAATATAAAAATATATACATCAGAACCTATTAAAAATAATAATTTAGTTTTTTATTTGAATGGGCACAAATACATTTTCATAATCTAAGTACCTGAGACAAATTAATTTTTTCAGTGTTTTGGAAAAATAATGCTCTCTTTTTACGTAAACCTGGATCACCGTCTTGTAACACCTCTAAAGTTTTTTTTCCAACTGTTTCTAATGTATCAAGACCTCCATTAATAATTTTACTGCCAGTAGTTTCAACAATTTTTGTAATTTGACTAACATTGCTTAAAAAATAATTAGTGTCTAAAATTGATTCAGACATGTCTTTTGTTGATTTATCTAAAATATAACAATCATTAAAAATAATTTTTTAAATAAAAATAAATCAAGAATTATTACCATTGAGTGTTTTGGTGTTAATACTATTCACTGATGCTAACTGTTCAGGATCTGGTGCTCCAATTACATTAGTTATACCCTGAGAAACTTGACTTGTTAATGCACTTGCAGTTGATATTAGTGAATTAACACTCCACCCACTAGACCAACCACCCCAACCCTAAAAAATAAATTATGTTCATATATAAAATTATACACAAACATTAGAGAAGAAAGTAAATTCAAAATATGTAGAAATTTAATAATATTATCTCTCGTACCAATAAGTCTGCTTTAAAAAAAAAAGTAAGGGTTGACAATAAAATAAAAATTGTACAAAAGTTATTAAAAATTTCAACTTACTTCAATCAAGTGCTATTATTTCTAAGTTATTACAGTTAACAAGAAAATAAATGGTACTAATATTATAGTATCATTACTTTTAATCAATAATTTAAACATAAACTGCGATTTTTTTTTTTATATGATTAATTGTATTAATTACAATAAAATATACAACTATTTAAAACTTCAAAATGAGAATAAATACAAATGCACAAATTATATTACTTGTCTTTAAATAATAAACATTACATAAACTGAATAAAATATTTGTACTTACACTACTTTGTTTTATTTCATTTTGAACAATTTTATTTTCTTCAGAAATAAGTGGTTTAGAATTTGGGTCATCATTATTTATCACTGTTAATTTATCTAATCCAGACTGCAGCATTGGAATGTCACAATTTTGTCCAGATGGTTTTACATCTTCTACCGAACATTTTAAATTCTGTTCCGAGTCCGAAATTTTCAATGTATTGGACAATACGGATGATTTTTTGTCAGACGGATTAGATTCTAAATCTGGTAGATCAAAATCAGTGTCAATATCCCAACCGTCATCGCCTTTACTGCCTTCATCGGCACTTTCAAATTCTACTTCAGAATCGGACATTATGTTGCTTATAAAAATAATAAAATATTTACCACCAATCTTGTAAACTACTATAAATAAATAGAGTGAGAAGTATCAATGTATTACATCAAATTTAAACGAAATAACAACTACCCATACAATAAAATTACCGAGATACACGTCACAGTATATTTACTCAACAGTATTAAATGTATTATTGTGTACTATGCAGAATACAGATGGAATGAGAACTATGTAGGATAATATGGTTGTGAAGACATTGATAAAGCGACCACTATTATAACTTTTCATTAGATATTTGCATGATATCAGTAGGTACGTGTTTATTGTGATTATATTATCACAGGTTATATATATATACATATATAAATTATAAGGTCGTGTTATGAAAAATCATTGTATGTTTGATTGTACTCTAACAAATATTAGGCGTTGAACGCTACCAAACAATTTAATTCACTTATCCATTGTCAGGGTCATGAGGCTCTTTGCACACGCCATAGGCCATGCACAGTGCACACCGATGTTAGTGCCGGAGTTGAATGTGCTTTTGTCATTATTTCAAATATTTCTAAAATATCAGGTCCAACCATAGAGTTACTCTATGGGTCCAACTAATGAGTTATCAAACATCTATTGTATGCTTGTTCCCATTACTACCTACTATTTCCTGGTTCTTATGTATACTGTTGCTTGTTTCAATGAGTAACTGTAAAATCATGTAGTGTGCTCTATAATGAATTTATTTTTTAATAGTATTTTATGATGTTTTTTTCATAATAAATAAAAAAACAAGCATTTTGAACTCTTTTGTAACAAAAACGTCGAGAACGCTAGCAAATATTAGCTCGGAAGTTTTGGTTATATCCATTAATTGCGGAGACATTTGTAGAAGGTGATTTTTATCAATTGTATTCATAATTAAGAAATGACGACATCAAATTTTTAAATCATGTTCAGCAGTCCAACCATACTTTTCTTTCAAGTTCATAAGTGAAGGAATAATGCATAATATAATAATTTTTAATTAAAAAATTAAATTTCATTAAAATGAAACAAATAAGAAATAATTGTGTTATTGTAGATTTAAAAGTAAAATTATAACCTAAAAACTTAATTTACTGTGTTTAAAGAACGTGAACGCAGGGATGTCGAAGGCGCGTGGATCCCGACAGCTCCGGCCTTAGGATCAAAGACTCTAAAACACTGTGTCAGCTAAAAAGGCAATGATGGAAATACACTAATATCAATTGGGTATATGCACGGATGTCATTGACTCCTATAAAACCACCCCCAGGTCAAACCTCAGGCTGACTTGTCTTGGTCTTCAACGCACTATCAATTCTATTGTCTCTTGTCAGGTCATACGTAATTATAGTTTTGTTGAAGTGTAAATAAAACTTAACCCAGTGTAATTCATGTGTTGTTATATTTTTAACACATTGGTCTTGATTATATAAATACACACTCTCACACACACACACACACACACACACACACACACACACACACACACACACACACACACACACACACACACACACACACACACACAAAGTGTCAGATCTAGGAAATTTGACGCCTGGGGCCAATAAGATCGCAGTGCCCTTAAGTAGATGGTTCAGGGTGTGCGGGGTTAAGAATTAATATAAAACGGATAACTGTACGTCAACGACATGCTAGCATCGGCGTGAACGTTTTAAATAACGAATGAGTGGTGGAATGACTGTGTAATATCTTTTATTTTTTTTTTTTTGAAAAATGTTATAATTTTTACTTACATATTTTATGTTCCGTGAATTTTCATAAACTTAAGAGAGCCTTCATTCCAACAGCGCCCGGGGCAGGGATACCCACTTGCCCCCCCTAGATTCGGCACTTCACACACGTCATATACCTGCCACTGGGCACTAAGGTGTCACTACAGTGTTCATGTTCGACATTACAGTAATTTAATTTAAAGAACAAAAATAAGAATTTTATGATTTTTCAATCTATTTTTACCAAAAATATTATGTTATAAATAATTTACATGAAATAAGAATATAAGATTTTAACATAAATAAAATAAAAATGTGTGTATTTGTTTCAAGGTGTATTGACATACCTTGATTTGTTACTAGGTACTTAGGTATCTTAGTTATTATTACTTAATTTGAAGTCTTACTTATTCGTTACATAGAGAGAAATTTGTTACTTTATCCATTTCATAATTTTATTTAGGTATATTTTAGATTTCTGATGAAGCAAATGATTTATTAGTTTAAAATTTAGATTTATATTTTCTCAATAGATTTTCCAGGTGTAACAAAAAACTACCAAAAACTGAGTAAAAAAGGTAAGTTTTGTCGTTAATGAGACATACATTCAATCATATTTAGTTATTTAGTTATAACTCCAAAATTAATGTTGCTAGAAACTTGATATTTTCACCATATATTAATTTTTTTATACTTTCTAAAAGTTTCAAAATAATTTGATTACTTTTAAACAAAATTTATTCCTAATAAAATTTTAATTTTTGATAATATGACTTGAAAATATTAATAGTCCAGGCAAATTAGAAAAAATAGCAGAAAAAAAAGCAGGAAAGCTGAATTTTGGTATACACCTTTATTGAAGGGTACTAAGCAACTCCCCAAATATTTGAATAATATAAGTTTGAGAATTATAAACTTGTGGCTAACAATATTATCTTGTTTAGCTCAAAACCTAATAAAAAATTTACTGATTTTCCTAATCTTATTATTTTATTGAAACATATTAAAAACTGCGAGTGTATCACCCCCCTCCCCCCACCCAGGGGGCACATTTCTAAAGTATTGCTTCAGGATAAAAAATGGCTCGGTACGGCTCTGTTATATATATATATATATATATATAGGCAAGTAGGTATATAATAATAAAAATTAATATTGGTTAATATAGGTATGCCTGACAATTCTGGCTACTGCTTAACAAACTATTAATTTAAACAAAACTATATTTATAATATAATAATCTCTTCATTTTATTGAAATTCTATTCGTTTTTGATCACTAGTGGTAGGTTTATCATCACTGAAATGCACCTATTAGAATAATATGACGTCGAAATAATTTTTATAAAAAAATAACCTATCGTTTTCTTTAATAATTGTTTTGAATATATACCTGATTAGCGGTGTTTTTATCTTCTGTTTCTTTGTTTGCGGTGTTGTTATCTTCATCTGGTATTGATTCAATATCATCTTCGTCAATGGCTTCCATCGCATTAAGGCAAGAATTTCCTTTACAGTATCCGCAGATCATTGAACATTTTAATCCATATTTTCGGCATCCACAACTAGCAGTACAACCTTTTGTGCAGTTACACGAAATTAAATTTAACAAGCTTTCGGGAATAAGAGGGCCTTTTAAGGTTATTGGCAATAATAAGTCATTTTTTACATGCCAGCCCCATTCTATTGGTGATTTTTCATTTCCCAACCTTTGACTTTGATGGTAAACTCGAAATGAATGTTCTCGCGCAGCTGTTTCAGTAGGTGGAAGTGTTAATTACACATTCTTACTTCTGGATACGTTTTTCGTGAAGCATTAATAACGGTAGTTATTGAGATTAGTTTCTTTTTCACTGGCATTATACAAATGCAAGAATGAACTTTGACCTGCCTTACATATACTATCTTTACTTGCAATAGGATCGTAATTCGTAAAATGTTTAAGTCTAATAAATAAGACCGCTTCTCAACAATTTTAAAGCACTGTATTTTACCTTTTCTAAAAAATGAGGTCGTCGTGTCACAACCACAAAATGCATGTACGAATAAAATTGATTTTTTGTATCTTTTTGTGATTGTAAGCTATCAGATGAATAAATTCTTCTTTCTACTGTACCTTTTCCTGGTTTCATAAAAAACATGTTATTGGTTGTAGGGGCCAGGCCTGTAAGAATAATTAGTAAGTCAATATCTTCACCTACTATTACAACTATTTCATTAGTCATTGATAAATCAATGGCAGTATTTACGATCAAAGTATCTGCATCGTCTAAGGCTTGATTCACAGTTATATTAGATTTTTCAATATTGCTTGATAACATGTGAATTAATCTTGTTTTATTTTTTTCATTTGCCAAAAAGAAATCTTGGTTAACTGCAGTACACTGCATTGTTTCATTAAATATTATTTCCATAGAACATGTTTTTATGGAACGCTGGAGGCGTTCTACATTTTTGTGTTCTGTGAACTTTTTTCATACCCATCAAAAACTATAACGGACTTTTCTCCGTAATTTTTTTTTAACATATGATATGTAAGAATCACAAATAGTACCAAAAGATTGATTTGATGGCCATATAACTCGATGCAATAGGTACCCACCACCAACAACACAAATATAATTTGTTAATTCCATGTTTATAACAGGTTTGAACATTTTATACATTAATGATTTTTGACTTTTTCTCATCCATAATTCATTAAAAATTGAAAGAGGATATGGTGTTAACTCATATTTTAAATATTCCTTTAGTTCTTCATCACTTTTTTTAGTGACCGAAATACGTTGAAATAATAATAGTGCATCAATAGGAGTTACTTCTGCATTAACTGTAATTGAGGAATTTAAGCTGGCTAGCGTCAAAACACGGCTACTTCTTTTTAGTGATACGTCACTGAAATGTTTTCCTACTATAGAGTCCATTGCGACTCTATCAATTTCAACGACTTCATGACAATAGAAGCATCGCCAATTAGTCCACTAAATATAGACATAATTACTTTGCATTCCGGAAATGGATAGTAAGGAGATAGCTAACTGGTCAGTATAATTACCAATTATATGATATTTCATGTGCGATTATCAAGGTAAATATTGTTCCAACATAATAATATTATGTTTTCTCAAAGAACTCGGTTATTTTTAAGATTATAAGAAAAATACCTATAGACTATATTATAGAAGAGGTAACCTACAAAAAATGTACTATCATAATATGATGTAAGTACATTTTTTGTAGGTAATTACCTCTTATATAATATAGTCTATAGGTATTATTCTTATAATTTTAAAAATAACCGAGTTCTTTGAGAAAAATTGATTTTTCTTGTACAAAGCGCGCTCTAGCGGAGGTAGCTAAAGGTAAGCTAGCGGAGGTCATCAAATCTTTGGGACTTTTAGTATGTTACTTAGTACCCTGCAATAAAGGTGTATACCAAAATTCAGCTTTCCTGCTTTTTTTTCCGCTATTTGTCAAAATTGAGTCTAATTTGCCTGGACTATAAATGACCAGTAAAGTCACGTTTTATGTCACATTCATTCACCCAACCACTCAGAAAAAAATTCTGAGATCGTCACTTAAGATTTTTTTCATAAAAAATTAACTATATTTTTATACAATTTTTACAGAATCTTACAATTTTACATCAATTTTCAACTTCAAATGTATGTGTAAAAATTAATGGTGCCGATCCCTATATCCAGGTATTGCCGTTGCAATATCTGTTAAGGGGGGGGGGTCGTAAGGCTGCATAATACATTAGGTTAGATCCACTTGATGGGAGGAAAAAAATGAGGGACAGTTGCTTAACCTATTGTGGTTGGATGGAGTTACTTTGAAGTATGCCTATAATGCTTTGCAATAAAAAACTGGTAAAAATAATTGGTTTATCCAATCATCATGAAACTTTGGATACAGACGAACAGTCTTGTAAAAGATACTTTTAAAAAGTATTCAAGTACAGATACAGTTAGGTACTTATTTTCAAAAGTATTGAAAATACGTATTTAAATACTTGGAAAAAAAGTATTCAAGTATAAATACGAATACTTTTAAAAAGTATTTAAAGATACTTTCAAATACTTTTTTTTAATATGTTTTACCTTTTTACCTTGACCTTATAGATAAACTTAATCATTAGTAAACTGAATTAATTTTTATTTCAGCACTAGTTTTACTTAAATTAATTAGAATAGTAGTTAGTCCACACACACAGTAGTACAGTACACGTCGATAGACAAATGACAAATGACAAATGTGAATAAATAATGTCCAGATCATATTAGTCATAATACGGTTAATACTAACACGGTTATAATGTTATTCAAACATTTTTTTTTCATTTATTAATTATAATTGTTTCAACAAAATGTTTGTTTTTACAATTTTTTTTTTTTATACATTTATATTATTCATACATTTCATATATAGAGTAATACAATTTGTACAATATTTTAATTTTTTAGTAAAATGAATTTAAATTATGAGTTAGTTGTTTAGTTAGGTCATTGTTCTGATGATACCGATGAAGATGATGAAGATGATTCTGGAGGTAGCAAGATACCTTGAGGTAGCCGTGGCTTTAGTCTGCGTTTTTAGTAATTTTCCCAATTTTGAATTGAAGGACGCCTTCTGTTGTTTTTAGTTTCGTGTGTAATTTTTTAAATTGTTCAATTATCCATGTGTTTATGTAAGGTATTCCAGTGTCATTATGGAGTTGTGTGTTTCGCATGAACCATGGGGCTTTAAGAGCTATTCTGTGAAATTTATTTTGTATCGTTTGTAATTTTTTAATTTTTGTTTGGGATGCGGCTGCCCATATTGGGCATGCATATGTAATTAATGGTCTTATTATTGATGTGTATATTAGAAGTGAGCATTTAATTTGAAGTGTTGAGCTGTAATTTATTAGGGGGTATAAGATTTTCAATCGTGTATAGACTTGGTTAAATTTTTTATTTACATGTATTTTCCATGTTAATTATTCATCAAGGTATACTCCGAGATATTTAATTGATTGATCTTTATTATTCCATAGTATAGGCTGATTTTTGATTTTTAATTGGGTTGGATTTGTATATCTTTTTAGGCTAAATATTTTAGCTGCGCTCTTAGTTGGGTTAAGAGCGAGTTTCCATCTTGTAAACCAGACTGAGATTTGATCTAAAGAAATTTGTAGATCTGTTATTGAATTTTCCAGATTTTTATATTGTGTTAAGATAACAGTATCATCTGCGTACATTGCTAATTGGTATTTTTGTGGAACTGGGATATCGTAGCAAAAAATATTAAACAAGGTGGGCCCAAGGACCGACCCCTGTGGGACTCCTGCTTTTATTGGATGTTCTTTAGAGGTATCAGTATCTATCCTTACTTTAAACGAGCGATTTGTGATAAATGAGGCTATTATATTATATAGATAGGTTGGCAGTTTTAGTTTTATTAATTTGGACATAAGACCTTGATGCCAGACCTTGTCGAAGACCTGTGCGACGTCAAGAAAGGCAGTGGTTGAGTATTTTTTATTTTCAAATCCATCTACTATTATTTCTGAAATTCGCTGAAGTTGATGACATGTGGAGTGGTGAGGTTTGAAGCCGAATTGGTGATGTGGAATAATTTTTAGGTACCTATGGTTTCATTCTGTGTAGCATTATCCTTTCTAATAGTTTGGAGAGGGTAGGTAGCAGACTAATTGGTCTATAGCTTTCCGGTAAACTGTTTGGTTAATGGTTTCCCAGGTTTGTGTATAGGAATGATAATTGCTTGTTTCCAGGCATTTAGAAAATATTCTATTCTTAAAATGGAGTTTAAAAGACTGGCTAAGAACGCAAGTGCTTTTGGGGTAAGGTTTTTGAGAATTTTATTGGTAATAAGGTCGTGTCCAGGACTTTTTTTATTTGCAAGTCTGTCTATTATCAGTTTTATTTCCTCTGGACTGCATGGCTGGATAGTATTTGTTTCTGTGGAATAAATATTTGTAGAGTCTATTTCCTGTGTTATATCTTTGGTAGTAGCCTCAGTTGTGAAACAGTTTTCAAAGTGCTCGGCAAAAATTTTGCATTTGTCAACGACTGACGTTCTATTCTACGTTCATGTGACCTAGGCCTAATTTTTATACCTCTATAAATATAAAAATATACTAATATATTTATATATACAACGGTCAACGATGATGATCAATCTATAAATAAAAATGTTGAACAATTTGCAATTTGTATTATTTTATTTAAATTTGGCGTCCTGTTTATAAAAAAAGCGAAAAAAGTATTTGATTTTATTTTATTTTGAAAACCTATGTGTTCTGTGGAATGTACGTCCACTCGGCTCATAGGTAACTGCCTCAGTGTTCCCCCTAGGACACTGGGTACTGAGTACGCCCTATAATGGGCCAAAAGGTTACAAATGGTAAAATTTTCCATGAGATATAAAAATACCCATGATCCAAAATATGTCTGTCTTTTTTTTTTTTGGTTCTTCAAATATTATATGCCAGAAGGTCTTTAAGTCTCAATCCTGTCTTAATTTTGTATCAATGACCCGTCTGCTGACAAATGTAATAAGTAAAAACTAAGAATAATCATTTGTTTGAGGTATATTTATTAAATTCCTTATGAAAATGTATGTGGAATCATATGTTAATATTGTGAAAAAACTGTGAGCAGAGCAAATCCACTGATGGTTCAATATTAATAAACCAATGATTGTATTGATATCTGATCCATGCATACTATAGTCAATAACAATATTATTTTTTAATACCTGTTAATGGGTAATACTACAGAACGACTTCAACAACTTAAGCTAGGCTATAGAGTGAACTATATGGGTGTTAAACATAACATTTATTAATATGCATTCAATTTTGGCCGTAGATAATAAAAATTATAAAATTTTACAAGGTTAACTTTACTTAATGCCTGCAAAACAAACAATTTTATTTAATTTAATACACTCCACAACAAATGTAGGTACAAATAATTATGTTTTTATTTTTCAAACAATTATATATTATAACAAAACATGATCGTATATAGGCATAATAACAATATTAAAAAATTATGTTTGATAGTACAATTCAAAAATTTTAATTATATTAAAGTAAAAAATATACATATTGTAATAGAATTAGAAAAAGAAAGAAAAACTGTTATAACAATTAATAGACAATCAACAGAGAATAATAATAAATGGTAGGTTATAGAGTATTGTGGTAAGATCTTAAAAAAAATAATAATAATAGATGTATTACAATATATATATATATAATACTTTGCTGAAGCAATTTAGTTAAAATTGGTATATTTTGAAAAAGGTTTAAAACAGTATAATAAAATAGTAAAATATGTTAGTTTTTATAATAAAACGTATTTAAATGATGGCATACCTATGTCTGTTGTTTTCATTTATTTGGACAATGTGACAAAATTGTAATAAGCAGAATTTAAGTTGAAATGGAATTTTAAACATTAATCCAAATTTAATAAGTCTATTTTAAGTTTATTTCTTAGATTTTGTTGTTAAACACTATAACAAACGAAAAATTGTATTTTTCTTTCTTTATATAAAATATATGATTTGCATATTTTACAATATAATGTATAAGATGCATTCAAATTAAATCGTAAATAAATTTAATTATGGATGTTTAAAATTTAATTTGATTTTAAACACTGCATTTTAAGTAAGACATAATTTTGATACATTTACCATGTTATAAACAGACAGAAAATATAGGTATTAGCGTTCATCTAAGATATGTCTTGAAGAAAGAAAATATACATAAATATAAACATTTTAACATGAACTTAAATGGCTTGGATATCTATACACTGTTTTACATAATATATTTTTAAAAATAAATCATAGAAGTCACATTATTATTTATTTATTCATTTTGAATAGTGATTATACTAATTATGTTTAGCCATTAACATTTTTATTTGAAAAGGACATTTGTAGGTATCAAATACTATTATTCTATATTATAGTTTATTTGTTATTGCTTTTATTTTTTAATTGTAATAGATACTAAAAAATATTATTCATAATCTGACAAAAATAAAATAAAATGGCTCTTTACTTAAATTTATTTCAACATTTTGTATACATTAACTATTTTACATATTGCAAATATAGGTAGGATTTAGAGTATGTATTCGGCGAGGAAATTATTTTTTAATTTTAAAAGTATATTTACAACTAATGAATATTGTAATTTATGGTTTGAACTTATATTCTATAAATAATATTTTTCATTTTTAAGTATCATTAAAACAATTCTACTAATTTGAATTTCTTTTTTTTGTCATAATACATGCATAGCAAGACTTATATGTAAAACATGACCTCAAATTCTTATCATCCAGTATACTGATACAAACTAAACTAACCAAGCCCCTTAAAATAAAGGAAATATAATAATAATGTTTAAATTGTAATAATAAATATAGAAGATATTAAAAAACAAAGAATATTAGTTCAATCATTCTTATAAAAACA
The DNA here is from genome assembly GCA_027580255.1 of Therioaphis trifolii. Classification (NCBI taxonomy): domain Eukaryota; kingdom Metazoa; phylum Arthropoda; class Insecta; order Hemiptera; family Aphididae; genus Therioaphis; species Therioaphis trifolii. The sequence goes on along the minus strand of CM050409.1, from coordinate 14,369,791 downwards.
CTTGATTTAAAATCATAGTTTTGAATGATTAAGAGTATTTTAAAATAAACTGATATATTTGTAAAATAAATAAAGAGGGTTATAAAAACAATATATCTCAAACTTAATCAGCAGAAAAATGAATAACAATTATAAAAAAAATTATGAAAAGTAAAAATGGAAGCAATAATAAAGAGCACCATTATACAGAGTACCTCACAATGTACTTATTAATTAAGTAAAATGAGTAAAAGGTATGCAAGAAAGAATGTACCAGAATTTTCTATCAACTAAAACAATATGAGACACCCTGTGTAATATCAAATTAACTTCAAAAAATATTTAAAACAATTTCACTTAATTTTTTAGATAATAAAAATAAAATATAAGTGTTATTATTAAAAAACCAATTAATGTATACATATTTATGGTGATGTATTAATGTATATTATAAAGAACAAAAAAGTTTAAGAAAAGTTCAATTTGAATATAATAGATAACTTTTATTGAACAAGGTATGTTTTTCATACAATTTGCCCATTGACTTGAATTTTATGAAGTTAAATAATTTAACAATTATACAATATAGAGAATAATATATATTATGACAAAACTTTAAAGTTAGAATTAGAAATAATATTTGAACTTAAAATACAAACTATATATTCAAGCTAAAATTGTCATATAAATGTTAATAAATATTTTATTTTTGCAATTATTTTAAACTAAAAATTTTCATTTATAAAAGGAAAATATTTAATAGGATTGAAAATCAATCTTAACCAATAATTAAAACATAAATATAAGTAACTGTTTTAAGTACCTGCATTTTATGAATAGTAGTTTTAAAAGGTTAAAATTGTATTATTAAAAGAATATTCAGTTGTATAATATTTAAACTTACTATTAATTATTTTAAGCCTATCGATTCCAGCCTTATTGTAATTGAAATTTATTTTTCAACTTATGTTCAATGAACAGTCTTATATATATATATATATATATATATATATATATATATATATATATATATATATATATATATATATAATTAAACCGACTCAGTGATATATATATGTTTTTAATTTATTATTTTTGTAGTCAAAATTATATGTAATTTATTTATTGATTTACAATAAAACAAATGAATAAACAAACTAAACTTAAAATTACGTCATTATACTAGGTCCCAAATTATAGATAATATACAATATACAATATATATCTAAGTATATACCAGTGATTCCCAACCTGGGGGGCATCATCACATTGTTGCACAGCAGTCATCATGTAGTAAATTTTTTATTTTATTTCCTAAAGGAGGGAATAACAAAAAAATTAAAAATAACTGATTATTGTGTACTCAAAACAGTTTAAATTAACATCTAAAGTTAAAGGCTAAAAGCTCTGTCGATGAGTTGAATTAAATACTATTCCATTTATTTAAAGATTTCAAAAATGATATAAAAGTTTTAAATTTTTATCAACTTATTTAAATGAATAAATACATATTATTTTCATATATACTTAAAATATTCAAAGAGTTAATACACTCATTAATACCAAAAAAAAAATGTCTTCAACTTTAATGTTATATTATAATCTATTAAAAACAAAAAAGTCAACTTATTTTTTTTTTTTTTAAATTCAAATAAATGTTGGGCTTTCCTCCAATAACATTATTGTAAGTCTACAAAGTTGGCGAAGGATAAAAGAGGTTGGGAAATACTGGTATTTACAGAAATACAGTGTCTAACAAAGATTCACCCATTTAAATCTTCAGTGTTAATGGTAATCAAATTCTGTTTTTTTATAAGGGTATTTTTTAAATTTTTTTCTTTATACTTGTTTTAACAACAAATTAAAAAAAAAAAAAAAGTGTATTTAATTTTGAGATAATCAACCATTTTATTGCGATCATTTTGACTATTTGACTTTTTATTTATATAAACTTCGTGATTTTTAATTATTTCTTTTACTAATAAAATTATAAAAATCATTGATTTAATGAAAATATTTACTTCAAATAAAACATTTTTCAGAAAAATAAATTTAATGAAATGATCTTCTAGAATGTTTTGGAAATTTTAAAATAAAGTTATTAATTAAAATTGTTTACTGAAAAAATAAAATAAAATAAAATATGAATAATAGCAGCTCTTTTTGAGTAATATATATAAAAAAAAAAAACCATTGATTATCTTAATTAGGTATCTCAGAAGATATAACGGGTATAGCTTTGTGGGACTTTCCATATGTATACAGTATGGCATAGAAAAATACTTGCGATAGCTCAGATTCAGCAATGTCTATTTTTCCGTATTATACTATATACATTGGATTAATTTACTGAATTCGATATAGCATGGACATCACTTTTAGAAAAGTATCCATACAACAAAAATGTTATCATAAGAATGAACATGATCTACTTCATCAAACATAGGCGGTATTCATAGGTGATATAGTTATTAATATGTGTCTCCAAAAAAAAAAAAAAACAAAATAACTGTTATACAATTTATATGTAACATTAGTGTTTCAAAAAGTTATTTGCTATCCATAATAGAGCAGTAACGATGAAGGTTGATGACATTATAACTAATATGTTAATGTTATGTCTTTCTGAAAGCCGCTTTAAAATAAATAAATAAAATCATTTAACTTTTCATGAAGTACATAGATGGTCAATTATAACATCGTGAAATTAGATTCAGCATACTTTTAAAAACAAGAAGTACGAATTTAGAATTAAATTTTTTTTTTTTTTGCCTCATCAATAGTATGTATTATATTGTATTTATTCATTAATAAAATTTAGATTTTAATGAACATTTCAGCTATTACTTATCTTAGTGTGTTTTATTAATGTATTCATGATATAAAAAAGTTTGATTATAAATTTATATACGATACTGAATTTGTACATTTTGCATATATTCCTTAAGAAATTTAAAATTTTTTAATTCTTCCTTTTTTGTTAAAGTCACATGGTTTTTTCTCCTAATATATTTATCAACTTTCATCGAAAATTAATTATCTTTATTTTAAAACAAAGTTACTAATAGCATACAACATTTAATGCCCAATTGATATTTCTTTAGCATTAAGTAAAACCAATGACATCTTCAATAATATTCTAAAGCACATATGTAATATATTATATATTTATTCATTTTTATTTTTATAATTATATTTGCTACTTAGTCGTAATTAATAAATGAATGTAAACTAAGGAATCATGTTAATTTTTCAATAAAGATGTGAAAATAGAAATAAATATGAGAGACATACTCGTTCCTTTCAAATGTTTTACAAATAATAACTGTTAGATCTCTTGGCGCAACAAATAAAATGACTTTAAGTAATAATACAGTATCAACTCAATGCTAACATAAAATTTAAATTTGTGACCAAGTAATTTCAGTCCATCATTAGATACAATAATAACTAAAAATGAACTAGAAATAAGTAATAGCTGATCAGATTAATCAAAATAATATAACTATAAATTTATTACATATCAATTACATAGTAATAAAAAGTTAAACACTGAAATTAATTTCATTATGTTGTAATTTACATTAAATGATAATGGATACATTTGAGGTAGTTTTAAGTTTTCTTTAAAGGGACAAAATACGTGATGAAATTGCATTGTATGGATTCTTTTCATATAGAGGATGTCTACAGTATAACAATTGAATACATACAATGGATGCAACATATAAGGAAAATTAAATTATGGATAAAAAATTTCTAAAATCAATGTAAAGAAATTATTAACAAAAAAATAAACATGATGATAGTTGACCATACAATGTAAGCCATACATATTTATAGTACCTATATAAATGACTATTCATAATAAAAATCACAGAAAATACAAGAATTACATTTAAACACTTAATTTTTTCAATACTTAAATAATGTACAAATTTATAATTTACCAACTAAATAATGAACCAGAAAAGTCTTTATACTATAAGAATGAAAACATAGTTATATTAGTATCATTATTTGTACATTCGCTTGTCTCAATTTAAATGATTATTGTAATTTTAATAGTAATATAATGTTTACCAATTACTTGTATGGTACCTAAACATAAATACTTTAGTGCATGGATTTAATAAGGATCTAAGTGTTAAAAGAATCACAATAATAAAATATGCTATGTTTGTAAATACAACAATTATAAGATTGATAAATAACAATTGAATTTCACAATAAACATAATTGGTTGTTTTAAGTTGAGATCACTGAGAACAAGATAAAATAACAAGATACTGCAACCATGTCTTCAAGCTTATACTTACTATACAATAATAAAAATTAACAGCAACACGAAACAACAAATTTAAAACAATACTTTGTTTTGTTAGTCATACTGGTGATCTATCATTCGTGCAAGTAAAGCACCAACACGTACGCTATCTTTTTGAAGCCACTATCATATTAGTCTTTGACTCCTTCAAACCACGTACCTGATCTAATAGATTCTGTTTTTCTCCCAATAATTTACTTATATTATCTTGTGCTTCACTTAGTAATAATCTGTAAATAAAATATAATTAATGAAATTTATATAATGAAATAACTTTGTAATTCTAACTTTAGGTTTTTGTTTTCTTCTTGAAACCTCCGTAATTCTAAATTTTCTTCTTTTAGCCGTTCAAGTGAACATAATTTTCTGTGAAGGTATTCATTCTCAATTGAAATTTTTTTAAATTCTTCCATTACTTCTATTAACTGATTATTGCTATCAAGACTATCGCAATTTTCATTAATCGGTTCAACACAAACTAAACCATCATTAGTGCGTTTAACTATTAATCTACTAAGACGAATTTCTGTATCTGATACTTTTATACTTGTTTCATCAGGTAAAACATCATTATGTGTAGGACTACACAGTTTTATCATTGTATTTTCAATAGTTGCCTATTAAATCGAAAACAATTTAGACAGTACATAAAAAAATAATAGTTATTAATATAATTTTACCTCAAATGGCAGTGACTTTGATGGTTGTTCATCTACAAAAAAGTCTGCTAAACTAGCTAAAGAGTTAGAATTCAATTTCAAAGACACATTGTTAACTTTTGCAGTAAGATTATCATTTTTCCATTCATCAACATGAACAAATTTTTCATCAGGCATAATATTATGTTCTAGTCGAATCATTACCCTAGGTATCTGTGGTAAACCCGCAACACCTTCTACTTCATTCCAATCACGAGTTCTGGTTGTAAATTTATCCTAATCAACAGAATACACATATTAAAAAATATATAAATACATATATTTATATATACATGCATAACTACAATTATAAATATAAATTAAAATTTTAAAAGTATATCTTATGTTAGGCGCAACCAGGACAAAGAAACTTTGGTAATATCCTAAATATGTTTAGTCAAAACTCAAAAAGTTACATGCATATATATATATATACTTTTTTTTTGTAAATTTTATAGTATTAATATTTATAATAGTATAATAGTATAATATATTGGTTATTAAATTGAGTTACTGTGATTAGTTAAGCGAAAAGTAATGCATGTAATGTTAAGTATCCCATAACTTTTTTTTGGTTATTATATTACCTCTTAAACAGTAGGATTTATAATGAAAATTTATGTCTAAATTTCCAAAAAAAAAATATGTAATTATAATTTGATAGCTATAATTCAAAATTAAGAAAATAAAACTATACATAATTACAAAAATGGAATAAAATTACTTTTTAAGTTAGAAAACCAAAAGCTCAATAATTAAATGACAATTAAGTAGTAAAATTTGAACAGAACATAAAGTAATAATATACCCACAGAAAAAATAATTATTTAATAGTTGATTAGACACTCTTACACATAAAATCCATTAAAAAAATAATACACAGTAAAATAATTACCAGGAAAAAAAAGATAATAAAATATTTGATACTTAATAATATTAATTTAGAAATACGAAAATCTAAATAACCAAATAGCTACTAAATAGTACATTAGTTTTGAGTAATGATTTAAAAAATTTTTTTAATTAAATTTTAGGAGAACTTGGTAAGTCATCAGTCTTACAATTTTAATTTAAGCGATAATCGTAGAAAGATTGATTACTAGTATAGGGAATTAAATTCATAAACAAGCCATCAGAATAAAATATATATTTTTTTTTTATAATTATAATTTTAAATTTTTATTGAAGTAAATAATGTTTTTTCAACATTCAGTTTTTTATACATTTTAATTACTTTTCTTATCCATGCATTTTTCAAATTTAACTACTGATTATTATAAATTATACGCATGTAGTTAATGTTAGCAAGTACTTTAACTATTGGAACTGCATCACAACCTTAATTATAGAGATTATCGGAGATAAATTTCAATCCATTGACACCAATAGATTAAAAAAGTATGGATATTGGATACTTTATATGAATTGTAAGATAGCTGATGCAAGTAATTTCTAGAATATTGAAGAAAAAGAAAAAAATTGAGAACTATAAATTGTTAGATAATTTATCAAAATTCAATGAAAATTTTGGGAATTTTAACTTCCGTATTTACAAAATTTGATCTTTAGCTGCGCCTATTAGTCTAAAATACTTATATGCTATTTGACTAAACTAAAATTGTGTACTACTATATACATTTTTGTTTTATCGATCTTTATTTATGATTTTTTTTTTTTTTTTTTTTTTGAAAACAAAGATACACATTTATCATTTGTTTTAATAGAATAAATAAAAAATGTTATAAGATCGAAAAAACAGATTTATTCAGAAATAAGTTGTTATCGAGTACCTTCTTATGCTGTGAAATGAACAGCAAATTATTTGTGTAAGCACACCCATTGCATTCCAAGGGCAAATGATAAAATTAAAACAAAGTGAATATTAAACTCAATAATGATCATGCAATTATAGTAAATAATTAAACATAGGCTTTTATTAAGTACAGTATATAAATGTTGTCTAAATAGGGCCCAACAAAATATTTAGTTGAAGAAATAAACTTATTTTACACTGTATTGCTAATCCTAACCCAGGCAATAATTCATAAGTTTGAGTAAATTAATTTTTTTAAATAGTTTTTTCAAATTATTAATACTTATATACTTCATAACTTATCACACAGTAAAAATCAGAGTTAGTCACAAAACTGTCTTAACATGTAAATATTTTAAAATTGTAGTATTCAATAATATATAAAAAGAAAACCAAATCACTTACTAGATTTAACAAGTAATAATTTCTTTTAACCTGGTTAAAACAACATGCAGAAGTTTTGAAGAAAAAAAAAAGTTAAGATATAAAAAAAAAAAAAAAAAAAAAAAAATAGAAATAAAACATTGCATATGATTAATGTAATATGATACCTGAAATTCATCCCATGGAATGTATGGACACTCTTCTGTACTAACATTTGTAACTTGTAATTTAGCAACTGAATTAAGACCTTCAGATTGATGTAATATTTCTACTCGTCCAAATTTTAATGTAGTGATAGCAATCTGAAATAAAAAGTAAAATTTAAGTTTTTCTACGTATTAGTCTTTGCTTAAAATATTTATTATATATAATATAGCAATAATAATTGTGAGTAAGTTTAAAAATGGAGATTTAACAATTCATGATGAAAATACTATAATAAATAAACTAAAAATGTAATAAATATTAAAAATTATTTGTTTAACATTTTATTTAACATCAGATATAAAATCACCAAAAAAAGTTTACCAAATCTTTTCGTTTAATAGAACTTCCAATTGAATCTCGTTCACTAGATGTAGTTGGTGGTGTTAATTCACCACCACCAAAAATATCATCAAATGCTTCTGAAGCTAATTCAATATTTTTAGTAAATCCGCTTTTTGGTCTCTGTGCTGAAGGAAACTTGAACATTACATCAGCACCATCAATAGGGTCTAAACTCATGTCCACTAAACTTTCACTATCTGAACTCATATCAGATCTAAAGGGCATTTAATAATCAATAATTTTAATTCATTAACTAGAAAACATTTAATTACTTAGTTATTGTCTTTATCTTACCTGACTGAAACATTATCATTAAAATCGTCTATTTGTTTTCCTGTAAGATCAACGGATGCTCCAAAATTAAACCAACGTTTCTTCATGCCTTTGAAAGATGGCAAATTAATATCATTAGTTATTGGTTCAGCCATTTTAATTTGAGACATTTCTTTAACACTGTCATATGCTACAGATACTGACTTATGAGATGTAAATTCTTTTCGTTTTGAATTGGCTCCTGATATAGCCATTGGTATTCTGAATGCTTGACTCATATCATATACATATCCAACATCCTTGAAAAAAATATATTGAAAATATAAAATGAAAAGTTTAAAAAATAGTATTTTACTTCATATGTAGTTTGTACAATATTGCTTAATTGTGCACTATGACCACTTTGAGTTGCTATACTAGATGAATCGGCCACAACACTTGAGCTCACATCATCAATACCACCAGACTTGCCCAACACATCCAACTGAGCACTAGTGACAAAAGTCACTTCTACTTGAGCATAGAGTGCAGCAAATACAAATGATCCACTTTTCTTACTTCCTAGTATGTTATGTTGATCAGCAACAACATACGTAGCCAGCTAAATGTAACACATTAAAATTTAAATAAATCAATATTATTGCTATTATTATAAATAAAAACATATTAATTGAATGCCTACTTCTTCAACAGCATCAGCTACTCGTAAGAGAAAAAGATACTGAAAATGATTGATTTGTATGCTGATTAAATTTGGAACATGACATAACACTGTCAAGTCACCATATTTTAAATTTCTATTGAATACTTCAGGCTTTGGTGCAAGTGATGGAGGTTGAACCCATAAAGTTAAAGGAAAAGCTTCAAGAAATGGAACTGGTGTAGACCCGACCGCTCTAGCACCATAAAAATCGCCCCAGACAGGATCCAATCGTACACACCTAATAAAAAATGACAATTATATTCAGAAATATTATTGATTTTAATATTTACTTACTAAGAACTATGAAAAATTATTAATATAAAGTACGATGTAATAACTGTATTTTTCACAAGTGGTACAATCAAAGTTCAATAATTTTATGCAATGAAAAAAGAATACTCATATTCTGTGAAAATATTAAGTTAAAACAAGAAGTTTTATTGTTTATTTAAATGCATTTTGAACAAGTAAACATAATGTGCCAAAAATATAAACCTAGCTTTGTACACACAGGCATATTAATAAGAAGCCCCACAAGCTTAGGGGATAATAATAATTAAAAGTCCCTTAACTTGAGCAAATATAAAAGTTACATACTTGACTATCAGAGCATAATTTGCAATAAACAACAACAGTTTTTAAACAACAGTAAAAATATTATCAATAATACAAAAATATTTGTTTCCCAAATTATTATAATATTATTTTTCTTTCTGTTACTTTTTTAAATTAAACTCAGATTTTTAATGAAATAGAATCAATTAATAATGTAATAAGTAATTTTAATTAATTAGGTTAAGCGAGGAAAAAAAATTGTAAAGCACATCAAACTTGCATTTTATTAAAATAGTATCAATTTTGAATTGAGTATATTAAATAATATATCAAATTAAAAATTAAAAACATACCAAATATCTTTAGCTTCAATCCATAGAAGTTCTTGACTGAGTTCATTCATAAACTCTTCCAATGTAGAAACTATAACATTACTAGGGTATGATCGTACATTATCATTACCTAAATAAATAAAAATTAATAATATTATTTAAATAAAAAAAAAAGTAGTGTTCAATTTTAAAATATTACCAATAAAATATGTAAAAATACTTTATTTAAGTGAGTTCTGTATTAATATATTATAAATAATATGATTATGTATGATAAGACTAGATTTATATTGAACTATAAAATGTACCTAATCACAAAGAGCACAAAAACCTATTTTAAACAGAATAAATATGTTGAATATATGTATTTTAAAATAAAAATAAAGAATTCAATAAGTTGCCTACATGGGAGTTTGGTATGTGCTGCTTGCATGAGAATAACATTTTGACAAATTATTTAATCACAAAAAATTATTAAAAACTTTAGAATCTATAAAAGTTTGGAAAGAAATGGAGACCCAATTTTTTCCAGATTATTAGCCTTCTGCTTAGTTAAATGATTTTAATCTCTAACTGTTAACCATAACAAACGTTTTATACAGATGTCCAAAAACAAATAATTTTATGTTAAAAGAATCATATAAAAGTTAAATATGGTGTGAGATTACATAGATCTAGTAAATTTTGTTTCAACCATATGTTATATGTTGTCAAAGAGTGGTGGCAATCTACTTATACAACTTATGTTTTCTAAAGATTTCTTCAAGACCTTTAAAGATATTTTTTTATGAGAAATTATTCCAGGTATGTAATCGACAATCTGTTTGATAACAGAATCCGATAAAATCAATAAAAATTAAGTTTTTTTTAAAGATATAATACGATACAAGTGATTATAATTATTGACATATTACAGTATACCAGAATTATATAAATTTTCAAAATAATCTGAAAAGCATACGGAATTCATGAGTAAAATATACAATAAGAGTAATAGGAATAATTTATTGACACAATTCATGAATAAAAACATAACAATAACCATTAACAATGTAAATTCAAATATGCTCAACTACATTAAGTATTGATTTTTAACCAGGTAAAGAGACCTTCAACAATAAATAAAATAGTTAATAGTATGTCCATATTTTTACCTTGTGCATGGTTTAATAATTTTTCTGTTACTGGATGATAATCTCCATCTTTAGCAGGATATTCTGAGGAATAAAAAAGGGATGCGAATTGCAAACCATTTACACAGTTAGCTAAATCTGATCTTGACATGCCATGCTCATTACTGCGAACATTACTCAGAGTAGCTCGACTTGTTTGTAAATTTAATGATTTAGGACGATCTTTTTGATTATTACAGAGTTTAGATTCTTCTAAAATAAACTGTGGAAAAAATTGTGCAATAAATGAACACATATAAAAAGTTTTTTTCATTATTTATCATTTATTTTATATTTGTATTTCTCAAACATTCAAAATTAAACATCGATTACTTACCCGAGGCATAATTGCTTCAATGAGTATGTCAAAATAAATCATACTGCCTAAATTATCTTGATTGGCCACATTAGTAGTCATAAGTGATTTATAAACATTTAATGCAAAAGTATTTAACCATAAAACTGTAAGTGCATCAAAGTTCATCTGGACTGGATTTAACTGAGCATAAAATTTTGATGGAGGCACTAAAAAATGATATATAATGAATAAATTATTTATCATAACATTTAATTTTTATACAAATCGATTTACATGGAAATGCAACATCGCCAGGATAGTAATAATACGTAAATTCTGCATGTATTACTTTAGAATCATGAGGCAATTTATGACGTTCTTTATCTCCTAAAAAATGACACAAAAACAGTTACAGTATCCATAAAACAAATTGTTTTGTACTAATAACTTTAAAGAATATTATAAGCATTGTGGGAATGTACACATTAATACCTTTAATAAAAGCAATTTGCTCTTGTTTTCTTCCGGATTGTACTCTAAATACAGTAAAATTAGACATTCTTAAAACTGTACAACTTGTCATTAATTTGGAGTATTGAGCTTTCAAATATTTGGTAATATATCCTTTTTGAACATCAAGAACTTGGAAATTCTCTCTTACTACAGAATTTAAATTTTCCCAAAATTCATTTTGAGAATCCTTAAGCCACTGAAAAAATGATGAACTAGCTTTTTTGTAAAGACCCCAATGTAATCTATCACTATCAGCCAAATGATAGGGATAAAGATCAATTTGAAAACACGTAACTTCAATTTGAATAGAACCACCTTTTTGTAAATCTGGATGTAATGAACGACCTAATTGATGAAAACATTACAGTCTAATCCAATTCACTCTACAAATGAATGTATCACAACTTACTTCCAGGATCATCACTCAGATGAAGATTAATTTTTTGTGCGACAAAGTGATATGATGTTTCAATTACATCGTGAAAACTGAAAAGACATGAGCTTTTTGAGCTTGAAATAAATTTTCCTCTTTTTTCCTGATCTAATTGGGCTTGATATTCAGGTAAACACTGTAAATATTTGTGGGTATGTAAAATATGTATAATTTAAATAATTTATAATTTACTTCAAGCTTTCGAATAGCTTTTTTCCTACGAGAAAGATGTGTTGATTTTTTTACAACACCGGCTAGTGAATCAATATAATGAAGAGCAGCTTTCATTTGAGAATCAGTAAACACACACAACAATTCTTCAATTAGAATCGCTAATTTACATCCCAAAATAAAACAATCTAAAATAAAGGCAATCAAATTAAAATAAGTATTATCCAAAAATATTTAGTTAAATATTTACCTGAAAGTCTTTTTTTAATAGTCAATCTACAAATTATATCATTTGTAAACAATTTAATTGGAGGTTTATTTCTATCATCAGTAGAATATAATTCAATTCGTATCATCTGCCAAGTCAACTCTTTAAATATCAGTATTTGAGTTTTCTGTTCATTTTTTAGTCTAGTTGTCTTAAGATTAGTTGATTCCCAGTTTGGAGATTTGGATTGAACTAATATTTTAAGAATCTAAAATAAATGAAAAATGAAAATATAAACCAGAAAAACTTCTTAAAGATTAATAAAATAACCAAAATCAAGATTTCCGTAGACTTTAAATTTTCAATCTTGAAAAATTTAGGTTTCAGATTTATATTTCACGTTCACATTTAATAATCAATAAAATACTTTGTACAAATTATATATTAAGAAAGTCTGTGAATATTATAATTCAATTTTATAGTTTATAACTTTTTATGAAAGGAATAACTTAAATAGAATTTTTTTTTTTATAAACAAAACATAATTAATAAAAACATAACTAATATATTTTGTTTAATCTACTTGCACTTAAAAATGAATTCAATTTTTTAATTCATAATTACTTTTTCAAAACTATACCTTCATTCAATCGAAAAAGTTCAATTTGTTTATATTTTTAGTTGAGAGTATAAATTATTAACTGAACAAAATACAAAAACTGAAATCATGATTAAATCACTTTTTAGATTAGACAACTCAGGTTTCCCAATCCCTAATTGTTTTCAAACAAATCATTCATAAATTAATTGATAAATATTGTAATATAATAAACTAAGTTATGATCATAATATAGTATGTGTTTTAATTATGTGTAACCCCATTATCTAAACTAATGGTAAACATAATTAAATACATATAATAGTTACCTGAACTGAAGCACGGAATGCAGGATCTCTAAAAGTAATATTAACTTCATTTATTTGTATGGTCATGCCATCAATAACTTGATTAATAAATTTGTATTTTCCTGGCTGTACAGTTTGTACATTTTCTCTCATGGCCATTGATTCCACATTATCGCAACTCTCAATTTCAACTGATACATTATCTAATGTCTATGACATATAAATAATTTATTTGTAATAAATGTATTAAATGAAATAAATGGTTACAAAATCTTTTTTGATTCTCGTAAAATGAAATATTTTTAATCTATGCTGTTTAACTTTTTTTTACAGAATATGCAGTCTAAAAGCAGCACAGATGCAAAATTTTACCTAAATATTGTTATAATTTTACCATAGAAGTTATTTTAACCTAACCATAGGTAATTCTTATTTTTTTTTATGCTACACAGTTATACATTAACTTACATAATCAATTTTTTTAAAGTTAATGTCAAAAGATCAATCACATAAAAATATATACATATAATATATTACCAAGGACATAGGAACTTTTTTGATGGCCATGAATGGAATCTGAAAGAAAACTCTATTGCACTTAGCACTGGTTATTCGTACCCAATATGGTACATCTAATACATCCATTAAAGCATTTTCATCAAGCTCCAATGATGTTAGTTCACCTTCCCCTTTAAATGTACTTAAATTGATATCTTCTTCTTTCAGGCCTTTGGTAAACCTACATGTAAATTAAATGTTAATTACAAAAATAATAACCATACAAATGACATAAAATAATTTTATTATTTACCTAGATAGCTGTTTTAAAATTTGTTTTTTTAGAACTGAAGCCATTTTTGTAATTTAACAAATATAACTATTTTATACTTTATAAATAATAAATAAAAAATTGTCAGAAAATTAGATTTATTTACATGTTTACAATTTGATTATATAATGATATTACACTAACATATTAGTAGCTACTATTAAATTTGAAAAATATATATACATGTACACACTACAGTGTCTATGAAACGCCTGTCACCAGTCGTGATTTAGAGAAGTGTGGAGTTTTGAAGAGCTGGCATATATTATCAATTGACTTTGACTTATCATATAATCAGCTGTATACTTTAGTTTTGATAAGATGAAACTCAGATAGGTATATAATCAGCTACGCACATTGCAGTCATTGGCCATTGCACCATCTATACATTGTCTAATCCAATAACATAAGAAATTACTAATTAGAATTAAGAATTAAGTATTAACATGAATATTGCATGTCATGTAAATATGTAAACTCTTGTTCATTCTTAACATTCTATAACATGCATGACGAAGTAATAAATGTTCTCATGAGTTCTACCTACACCATACATATCTAGTCATGCGGATAAAGACTTTTCTTGTCCAGTTAAAGACGAACACACAATTATGAAAAATATTTTTTTTAACCGATAATATAAAGCGATGGAAGTTTTTCCTTCGTCCCATCAGGTCCCACAGAAAAATAACATTGGCGGGTGTAAACCTCCTTTTAATTAATTTTCATTTGCTTTTGTTTATGTAACATCTTAGACGACCCTTTTTAACAGTTGGTTCATCTGGCGCACAATAGTGTTTTCTAATGACTGTTATTACTTTCGATTTGAAACGTATCATAAATTCACGGTGAAGCATTTTTGAATTTTGAAATAATATAATTATTCATTTCGCCGTATTTAAATTTTAAACTTAAAAACTCATAAAAAAAAAGTTGTGACCTGATTTTTATGAAACCGATATTATTACTAAGACTGTACAAGAAGAAGCTTGACTAAAAATATTAAGAAAAACCTAGTTCAACTGATATTCAATTTTTTTGTTTTTAAATCGATAGTATCTACTTAAGTTGCTGATAACGAACCCACAGAAAAGTTTTACCAGACCGATTTATAGTTTGGGTTTGAGAGTTACAGACATATGAATGGCACTACGACCGACGGGTCGTTTTTATAAAAATTGCATAATAGGTACCATAAAGGGTTGAAATATATTACGCTTTGATTTTTCTCGTGTTTTCGAAGAAAGTTTTAGTAGTATACTAGTATCTTCAAAGTTTGTCGTAATAATTAGCTTAAATTGGGTGTAAAGGACAGCTCACTACGCCTTCCGACTCCCCTCGCTATTTCAAGTGCCACTTCACGATATTTTTTGTAAGGATGGGGCTTCGCTGAAAAGTTATTAACTAAACCTAGCCTAATACCTGCCCGTGTAACCCAGATACTGTTATTAGAAATATAGCGGTTTTTGTGTGACCTGAAACCTTGATTTGCAAGAAAAATGTGCGCTCACTCGAGTGTAATAAGTTGGATTTATACTTTATAATATCTAGGTACCCTAAAGACTAAAGTAGATTTAAATTGAGTTCAAAATTATAAAATTACCTTCAAAATCAATTTTTTTCAAATTCAAACCTAACATAATCGAGATACCTACTTAAACTTCAAATCTTCAGTGATACAACTTTTAGAAATAAGTACCTAGGTAAATAAAATTAAATATATATACCTAATAGCTAGTACAAAATATAAATTAGGTACTAAAAATTCCAAATATAGAAGGTACCTCGATAATTTATTTTCCGGTTCAATGAGTTTAAGTCATAGCGATATAGTCTAAGTTTTTGAAACTTTTGTCAAGTATGTACCAGTGTGTCATTGATATATGGTAACAATTCCAAGAGTTTAGAAAAATTACTTTAGCAGCTGACTCAAAAACTAAGATCGATTTGATGAAGTTTATGGCAAATTGTACTGTTTTTACTTGGTTATTTGGCGGAAATTTTTCCTTGGGCTTGGAAAAACTATTGAGAAGAGAAAAAATGTACTCTCAAAGTATCATCTACATCCAAATACTTATCAATAGAGTTGCTTGATGAAGGTTACGAAAATGCGACTAAAAAATCACACAGATTCAGTCAGTTTTACACTACTTATTATATTTGATATACATTTCATTATAATGTATAATGACTAGGGTGCGGATTTGTATGTATTAAAAATTCAAAAATATGTACATATATATGTATTTAATTTTATCCAAATATGTAATTAAAAATACAAGATATATAAAAAAAAAAGTTTTTATTCTTGACAAAAAAATTTTAAAATGAGTACCTATATTAAAAAAGTACGTTAATATAAATTATACAACACTACATTTTATTAATATTAATTAGGAATACATTCAAATTAAAAATTAAAAAGTAAAAATTTCAAAGTAATTAGTAAGTATTCATTCATTGGAGTTTGAATCTACTTCTTCGTCAACAAAACAATTGACAATCATATATTTTTTTAGGTTGTCAAAAGTAAATTGACGTCGATTAGGACGCAATATGTTTTTATAGCGGCTAAGGGATCTTTCCACGTCAACGGAAGTTATAGGAGCAAATTTAAAAGCACCTAATTCAACAAAACTAAATTGAAGAAAAGTTTGAGTATCGCTGCCGTTAGGAATGTTTGCAATAGCTTCAATTGTCTTTAAACCTGGGTTTTTACTGAGTACTTGTTCAACTTTCTTCTTAATTTTTATTCCAACCTCCCCAGGGGATTCTTTCAATTTCTTTACGGTGTTAGAGACAATACCATATAAGGTGCAGCGTCTGATATAAATAAGAGTACTCTTTCATGCAAAATACCATTTGGCTATAGAATACCCAAAGAATCGTTGGCAAAACGAGCAACTGTTGAGTGGTTACATTTTTCAAGAACTTCAGTATTTAATAAATATGGCTTTGAAGCATAATCTGAATTCAATTTACCAACTATTATATTCCCTACGTACCTTCCTTCTACATCGGTTGTCTCGTCCATGGAAACCCAGATTGGTCCGCTTGAAATATTTTTTCTGATATTAATCAACGTGTTCTCGTACAAGTCAGGTAAATATTTAACAAAAATTTGTAATATCAGTAAAATATGCAAAAATATGTAATTTATATTAAATATGTAAAAATATGTAATATCAACCATAGCTTAAAATAATCAGATAGTCCTGTAACATATTTCTGTAAAGGAATCATTCAAATATTATCATTCACGACAAATATGTAAATACATACAAATCCGCACCCTAATAATGACTATTTCCTAAAAGGTCACTATGAACGATTATGTAAGCTTACGAAAGTATAGGCAGTAACTACCAACTAATAGAGTCATTAGTATAGTAAATATACTACCAACCTTTTCTAAAAATAATAAACTGTGTGTATGTTTAAAATTATTGTAAACATAAAAATTGTATTTTATGTTATTATATTTTAGAGTGTGGTGAAACCATGCACACTAAGTTGTGTTCAATAAGTTAAATAAATGAGTGGTTTAATTTCGCCTAAGCTAACAATAGTTTTATACTGTCTACATACAGGTTAAAAAAAGAAAATATTACTTAATTCAAATAAAAGAAAGAAACCGTCAAAGGCTCAATGTACCATCTATATACGAGATTTTTGATCTATGGAGTTTTTGGACGAAACTCCAGAACATTTATTACCCCAAAAAGTTTCAAGAAAAAAAATAAAAATAAATATATATTTTTAAGTGGTTGGAACAACTTCTATATTATATATGCCTTAACCAAACACAACTTAATGTATACTTCTATTTGAGCCATTAAGGTTATTAATTTATTTAATATATTTGCATGAAGTGACATAACTTTCATTAAATCCCCAGGGTCACAATAAAAATCTTAGAATGGCACATATTGATAGGTATTCATTTTTGTGATAGTTGAACTTTAACGTGATAAATAGCATTTAAGTTTTCTATAAATTTGTATTGTTTTATTTAATTTGATTATAATTGTTAAGCTATAATTGTATTTACAAGAAGCTAATAAAAAAAAAAAAATTTAAAAAAACATGATAAAATATAAAATCTTTTTTAAAGTTTTATGCAGATTTACAATTATAATCATAAAACAATTATTTTATTGTAAAACATTTTTAGGCAAGAAAATGTTATTAAATCATACAGTTAATTTAATTTTAAATTAGGACAAACTATATTAAAACTTTATGTAAATACACAATACTATATACAATGAGAAAGCATTTTAATACATTGCTAATGTTTTTATAATTTCACAAACAAATGTTTTTTTTATTATTAACTTTCTTAAGAAGTTATAAAATACTTTAAAAATAAAGAATTATACTTTTAATAACATACAATTTACTGGCATACAAAATTAAATTATTAAAACATAATTCAGACCTTTGACTTATTCATTTATTAAAACAATATTGGGAACAATTCAATGGAAAACATTAGGAAATTATTATTTATTAAATACCTAAAAAAAAAAAATACCATCAAAATGAAAAACACAAATACAATGAATTTTATTTGTATTTTTGTACAATTTTAATGTAAATAAACATGAGAAAAAACAATGATTATGTTTTGACTAAAATTATATGAATCATTGTTAGAATAAGAAATGGATTTATGCAGGTACCTATACATAAATTATGACATAAGTTGGTATATAATATGTAATTAAAACTTAATAATAAGACAAAAGTAATTAAATAGTTATTAACAATCAATCCATGATTAAATAATACAAAATAAACTTTAAATTAATAGAATAAAATGCTAATATTTAAAATAAATAGTAATTCAATACTAAAAATAATAATTAATTATTTTAATTTGTTTTAATTACTTGTTATTTTGATATCACATTAAGTATTGTGTCATAAACGTAATACTTTTAAATTATTTTAATTAGTCTTTTTTGAAGAATATACAGTGTTAATCAAAGGACTCTATTAAATAAAAATAAATTTTGAATAATAATTAATCGTTAAGGAAAAGGAATTAAAAGAAATATTTAAATTTTTTTTAGTTCTGAAATATTTAAATAAGAAAATATGTTTAAGTTGGTCAGTTTTAGATAATAATAGTTTCAATCAATCATTCAACTAATTTTTAAAGCATATTTAAAAATAAATCATAGTCTGAAAGCTCAAATTAAAATCGAAATACAATTTAAATGTAATTTTTGATTCGGATGGATTTTAAATGGAATTTATCTATAGTTTACTCACATAAGTTTTTTCAGATATATACTGAAATTAGATGTATACTTTGGTATTTTATGAAAAAATTATAATTTAGAATATTTGTCTTAAAATTATGAATTAATTCACTATTTAACAAGAAAATAACTTTTATTAATGACACATTTAAGAATTCCAAAAAATATCCTACAATAAATTTTTCATAGAATATTACAATGCTTTAAAAAATGATTAATTAACTATAAGAAGTTTTTAGATTTATAAAATGCCTCAAAATTGAAAATATCAAAAAGCACATGGTTAAAAATATATCAAATAAATTAAAATATTTCTAAAACCATTTTTAATTTTAATATACTAAATTGTACAGCTACAAGTTAGATACATACATTCTTTAATTTTAAATCTAAGTTGATTTAAAAATTTTTTTGTTGAAGTTAATGTTTTAAACTACTTTCAATGAACATTCATTGAAAATTACTTTAAAATAGAAAAATTGTATAGTGATTATAAATTATTTTAAGATTTTTAAGAATGAAATTATATTCTAAAATCATTCAGTTTTTTTTTCTTTCAATGTTCATTTTTAAAGTGTTTAAACAATTAAACATTTAACAGTAATAACATTAAGTTACTAATAATTATAACAATAATAATTACTATAACACACTAAGTTTAAAATATTTAAACTAGTATTTTAATTTATACATATTATATTCATGATCTACAAACACTGAACGACCTTTATTACATCAATAGTAAAATACAAAATATTTAGATTTATGCATATATATAAATAAATAAAAAAAAATAAAAAAACATTTTAAGTTTTTTATGTATGTTTAGGATGAAAATAATTTTGAATAAAGTTTTTTTTCAATTAATATATACTGTTTTTGAGCTTTTTCAACATTTTTTAACTGAATCAAAATATTTTTATCATTACGAACTATTTCCAATGCTTGTTTGTAATATTTTATAGCTTTTTCATGGTAATTAAGTGATGCATACGCTTCACCGAGACGAAAAAGTGCTTTTCCATTGTTACAGTCTACATCTAAAACCTAAAGTAAATTTGTTATAAAGTAAGTTTTTGAAAAAATATTATGAAGATTAATACAATTTAGCTGTAGATGTTTTCCCATTAAGTAAATGATAACAAAACATTAATAGTAAAGTATTTACCTAAGAACAGTGATTATAGAATATTCTAAAATCAATGCTATGAGATGCATTATACTGATTTTAAGATCTATTATTTTTTTAGTCCATCATACATTTCCTATTTAGTAATTAAATATATATATATATATATTAAGAACTGAATTAGTAAATAAATTTTTGCATTCAAACATAATTGAATCTACCATTTTTAAGTCCAAAAATGGTTGATACCAAATAAAATTAAGGGAATATGACAAAAACATATATGTATTTCTGCTAAAATATAACAGTAAAAATTATTGAGATCATAATTGGTTTAAACACAATGTGGTTTTTAAAAAATATGAAAGTAAAAAATGGGTATAAACCCCAAAAACTTGTTTTGCCCTATTTTCATTTCTTTTAATTTCTAGTATGATTTTGCTAAATAAATGATAATAGATAAAAAGTTAAAATATGACAATAAAATATTGGCCTGGGATAATTATGTATTTTGGATGAAACTCATTGAATAAAATAAATTAGACAAAAAATTAATTAATTAGTAATGTATAGTGGAGTTAGTGGATTAAATTTTATGGAGTTAAATAAATTGAAATAAAATGGCGTAGGGTTAATATTATTGAACAAAACATTATATGAACCTTTTAAATTGAACCAAATTTTTGTTAACTATTACACTTCATGGTAAAACATTTTTAAATATATCATACTTACTTGTTTTGAGAATTCAATAGAATTTCGGTAATTTTTCTTTTTCAAGTGAACAGTGGATAAATTAAGTAAAGTATTTATTTTTATTGTTTCAAGAGAATCTAAATTCATATTAGAATTTTTATGATAACTTTTATACCTGAAAATTTTGATCAAGTTTAATATTATACATGTATCATTAAATATAAAAGAGCAATTAAAAGAACTCAAATATAATATAAAAATTATCAAATATTCTACATGAAATGCATCTAATCTAAAAGCATATTAATTAGTTTATTATTAAATAAATTATAGTTTTTCATTATATTATATATTTTAATTACATTATATTAAATTATTATTTACTGTGTTAAATTGTCGAATATAAAATGAAATAAATTTTAAATAAACCCAAAAAAAAAACATACCAATTAAAATATCGTAAAACCTTGTCATATTTTCTTCTAGCTCCAAAATAATTTTTACAAGAAAAATACTGATTACCAGATTCTTTGATTTGATTAAGAACTTTGCAAAATTGTACTACCTAAAAAAAAAAAATCAAATTTAATAAACTAAGTCCATTTTTAATTTTATGTATTTACATCAAGGTCACTTGGCACAACATCCCAATCTTCAGGGAAGGGAGGAAAAACATCACTTGTTCCATCATTTTCATTAATATTCCATGTATCAATATCACTTGATAACTCACCACAATCCGTGATAATACAAGGCTAAAATCATAATGATATGAGAAATAAAAAAACAACAGCAAAAATTTACAATAATATTCAAATAAAAAGTACAGCTCATAATATATTATTGACTCCATAATTTTATAAATATAAATATGAATAAATACATAACATAATGCATTTTAAAAACATTAAACCTCATAGAAAAAAAAAAAAAAAATTACT
This sequence comes from Therioaphis trifolii, assembly GCA_027580255.1. Classification (NCBI taxonomy): domain Eukaryota; kingdom Metazoa; phylum Arthropoda; class Insecta; order Hemiptera; family Aphididae; genus Therioaphis; species Therioaphis trifolii. Next base: position 14,347,612 of record CM050409.1, on the reverse strand, counting down.
CACATTTATAGGGACATCATTTTTTGTGGCTGTAACTGAAATGGTCTGTACAACACTTAATCCTTTTTTAACTTTTCCAAAAACAACATTTTTTCCATCTAAATGAGGACTAGGAGCAGTTGTTATGAAAAACTGGGAATTATTAGTATTGCTTTTACCAGTATTGGCCATACTTAAAACCCCAGGTTCTTCGTGCTAAATGAAAAAAGTTAAATAAAAATGAAATAATGGGCAATATACTTTTTAACACATAGAAATAAAATGTCATCATAGTTATTGCGAAAAACTAATCCAACACAACTGGTGTAGTTGGTTGCAATTTGATCCTAGTGATTTTATTTTTGTCAACTTTCAAATGGTACAAAAATATACCAAGTTTATCAATTGCATAAATCTAGGTGAAATTGGTGAAATAAGAAAAAAATTCATATATTATACTCATATTTTTACCTGGCTCAGGTCTGAAGAGTTCATAGGAAAATTAAATATACATATCTCAACTGATAAATTAAAATCACTAAAATTATTTTTTATAAATGTTAAATCCAAGACTTAGCAATTATTGTAGGTGGTTGTCAATTTAAATTATTAATAAAAAAAGTTTAAAATAGTACATAAAGGAATTAAAGCTAAAAACTAAAAACACCCTCTCAGTTGTTTTTCTAACCTTTCATAAAAATGTCTATATACGTCCATGATGATTTAAAGCTAATACAAATTTTAAATATTAAGTATTTATAGAATTTAAATTTTACTCTTCGGGGCATAGGGTTTCAAATTAGTTTTATATATAACAAGTAAAAAATAATCAACATTAACTAGAGATTTGCATATTAAGAAAAAGAAATATATATCAAGTCAGTGTCAGTATTTTAAGTTCTCTAAATTCTAAATGTTATGTGACGTAGAGTGAAAAAAGTGCATATGCTACATTTTCGATTTCAAATCTTTAAATATTTTTAACTCTTAGCAGTTTACCAGGCATAAAAGATTACAAATTTAATATGAGTATAATTTAAAAAAACAAATTTAGAAATTTTACAACAGAGTCACAATTCAAAATAAATTGTATTAATAATGAAGATTGAAACTTAAACTATAATTTATAATCAATATAAAACACATATCACAATTAGCAAAATAAAATGTACCAGCAATTTAAAGTTTTCATCTTCAAAGAACCAACCATAAATGCTTTGACCACCAGATCCATCACCAACGGTTATATCACCACCTTGTATCATAAACTCTGGAACGGCTGAAATCAAATTGTAAAGTAGTTATGATGTTAAAAAAAAAAAAAAAAAAATGCGAATAAATGTAATCTAAAAAAAAAAAAAAAACAATTCTGAGCAAAACTTCAATATAATTATATAGGAAATAAAATTCTAACTTTCAATATTTATGAAAAAAAATCTTAATAATTTGTGTGATTTCAAAACCATTCTAAAGATTTTTGCTAAAATTTCATTAGATAAAATCATTCAAAACACTAGGTTATTCAACTCTAAGATTTTCAAAATTCTAATTAATTTTTTTAAGTGCTATTAATGTATGAAAAACAATTTCAAACTTCTAGGAATACTACGATTGGAGTTATAACTAAGTAACTAAAATGAAAAAATTTTCATAACATATCGCATTGTCTTAAGATTTTCCTAAATATAAAAAAACTTTGAAGAACAGAGAAAATTAACCTCTTAAAAATACCAACTAGATGGTTGGTTCCTTCATTAAAGGAACAACACGTAGATTTTGGACAATGTCTACCAGAAAAAAAAAATATCATAGTATTAGTAAACCATGGTGAGATTGATACTCAGAAACTAAAATTATGTTATTGTCAATACTGTCATGTTCTACAATAAGTGGTTGGGTATATCATGTAATGAAAAATTATAATTTTGTTTATAATAGATGCTGAATGTACTGTAACAGTATTTTTTTTTATAATAAATCATAAATATCAACTAGAGATAATCATAGTTTGCGCATTTCTCACTTAAATGTAAGTCGATTTTTATTATAATAAATAAGTATAAGAACATTTTTTCGAAGTTGAATTTCTACATTTTTTATCACTTTATAAACCGCCATGAAATTTTTTCTAATGATAGTCTACTAAGACTTGATTTAATGCTGCCTAGTTGAAATTGGCACTACAAAAGGAAATTCACTATACCTCGGTGAAAATGTGATCCTTTTAAATGTAATGACTTCCCTGATATACCAATTCCTTTTTCACCAGTACAAAGGGCTCTAAAATTTTCAGCAGTTTTGGGAACTATCTTATTAAATAATTCAATAATAATTCTTCCAACTGAAAAATAAAGTGTAATTATGATATAGTTTGATAAAATTTAGGTTCTTTGATATACTTAAAAAATTGGTAAAAATATGTATAATTATTATAAATACGCGACTCACTTTTTTCCTGTGCAATTTCAATATCTAAAAAGACTACCGAATTTCCAGCTGTGACACTGTTATTACTCATGGTAAAAAATCAAATATTTTACTCATTTATTACAAACCGATTAGAAAATTATTCGAATAGATTAAAACCTAGATAATTCACATTAAATTGTAGAATAAAATATTATCTATGGAATAATTTTATGAAACAAATAATAAATAAGCAAACATAAATTTAAATAATAGAAATATATATTAGTGGTTAAAAAAGATATTTAATAAAAATATCTACCATTCACCAAGGAAATAATACTGCTAACACAACACAATAAACATAATTTAATAATCAGCAAAAAAAAAAAATAAACAACTTAAAACCACCAGCGGTCCAGCCATCCAAACTAAATAGTAAATTATCAGAACGTTATATTTTTTATAATATTATCAGTCGTCATTTCTTAGTACTACACAAATATGACAACACTATTATTTCAAGTAGATAACCATTACTTTTTATCAAGGCTATAGATAATAATATTATCTATAGCCGTGCTTTTTATCACGGACTTATCACGTACCATCTTAGTCCGTGCTTTTTATCTAAGCAGAATGCCACTATAGTATGATAACATAAAATACATCATAACATTTTTTGATAAATTAGTGGAATGCAATGCTAAAATCGTTACTCCCTACTTAGTACTTACACTATTGTCTTTTTTCGGATAAGAAGTGCCCAAGCCCATATGGCCATATAACTGAGACAAGAATATTATTCTAAATTTGACATACACTTATGCAGTTTTAATAGCAATGTATATTTTGAAATAATACTAAAATTTGTTTTAAATAATTTGGAAATAAGATTAGTTGGCATTTAAAGTAACTAAAACTAAAACAAATTGGAAAGCTCACTCTGCGAGAGTTCCCAAATTTTCAGTTTCTTAACGTATTGTAATAGGTTAAAAGCAATAAACTAATTTCAAAATCAAAACTACATAATTTTAAGTAAATTAGGTTGCTTATACCTAATTTTTATTGTTAACTTATATTAATACATAAATATCTTAATATCGTCAATATTGCGACTATAAGTAGATAACTAATGAACGGATGAATATAACGTGGATATGAGATGTTCAGAAACCTTTGAAGTAGGTAGGTAGGTGTGCATTAGAACATTTTGGTGGGCACTTCCCTTGTTCCGCTTATTCCTATAGGTACACTTATAATGTGACATACTGACACATCATCTTTTAAATTAAAAATCAGATTCTACCTATATATTTAAAAATTGAACACTTCCTAGTTTCTTCAGAATAATATTCTTCATAGATTTCAAATCAAAATGTACTTGTAAATGTACCTACCATAGTAAGAATTAGACCAAATCAACCAATCCACATATTATACAATTAAACATGATTATAACATTATAATAAATTATATTTACCTACAATTATTTAATGGGGAAAATTCATCTTAAACATATTTACGGGGGGGGGGGATGCCTATGGTACACAAATAAAAATAGGAGGAAAATGTTCTAGATTTCTATGGTACAGATGTTTACTGTTTAGTACTGACAGCATTGATTAAATATACGTATATATGTATAATATGTATATTTAATCAATGCTGACAGTACTCAGTGACTCAGTGTCGGTCCTTAGTTGTTGCTTTCAGTAGACTAGATAGATACAAGGTACTACTGGTGGCAGAAGCATTTAAAATCTAAACTACGTAGTCGGTTAAAGGGATTGACACAAACCATACTAAGGATAAGGCACATTGGTAGTTAATTTAATTTCTAGGTGTACCTAAGATATTAATTACTTTTTAAAGTATTCACTATTCTACTCGGATATCCAGTTATGATGCCATGTTTTTTTAAGGATAGGCCAACTGGATATCTGCATGTTAATATTAAAATAGACTTAATTAAATAGGCCCGTATTTAGAGGAGGCACGATGGGCAATAGCTCTCCCTGGGCACAACTTTGGCGTGATTAATTTTTACAATATTTTTTAGCTGCTTTATGATGTATAATATAGGTAGCATATATTTTTTTTACATTTATGGTATTAATATTGGTCGATTAAGTGGCGTGTAACCTCAGAACAATTATTGTTGCTCTGGTAATAAAATTACATATACCTTCCCCTAAAATGTTTGGTACCAACTAACATTCATATTTAATAATTTTTGTTTTATATTAAGTGTAGAGTAATGACTTTTTTTCACGCTGCTCCACTGAATAATATTACACTTATATTGCATATTTTTAATTGATTCCGTTATAGAATATTATATTAGATATTGATATAGGTCGCAGTCTGATAAATACAATATTTATCAGTATTATTATTTATGCATGTTGAAAAATAAAAATTTTATAATTTGTGTAAGAAGTTACGCATTTTGAAGAATTTCAGAACAGACTATAAAAACTAACAGATCATTCAAGAATGCTATGGCGTATTCAAAGATCATACCCAGATGGGCTTCTCTCTTAGATGCTTTGGTATCACTACTGTGGATGAAGGATAGGTAGCATTTATATTCACAGATATATATATATATATATATATATATATATATATATATATATATATATATATAATACGTGTTAAATACAGGAGCGTCTAAACACAGGAATGCACATTGTGCGTTGTGCGCATGCGCGGGATTTTTATCATTATTTTGGGCTGTTATCAATATATCATATCAAATCACACACATAATATCACCACAGAACAATATCATATTATTACATTATGAATCAAAGTATTTAAAATTGAAACATTTACACTTTTCTTGGTCTTCAACACTCCCTGTCTGAAGGACATATTCACATTTATTGTTTACTTCATATCCTTTTAAATTCTAGGTTTTATTAAAATGTATATTATTAAAAATTATTGAAAGAATGTTTTTACTAAATAAATCATTATACTTACCAGATAAATTTAAAAAATGTATTATTCCTTTATCAATACACATTCCATGGTGATCATTTAAATGACTAATTAATAAAACTTTTTTTAGAAAATACTAGATTTGGACATGAAATACATTTTGACGATTTTTGTTTTATTTCATTAAAAACATTGTGTTTACTTTTTAAATGCCTTGGTTGTGTGAATTTGGTGGAAAATTGACCATTACAAACATCACAGTTAAAGTCCATTTATAATTATTTTAATATAATTAAATGCAAATACTCAAAAACCAAAAAATTCAGACAGAGTACATCACACTTTATATCTATCAAACAGCAATAACTGTTATAATATATGCTGAGTTGGCTTTTAATGTTTATTTATATTTACATTTTAACCAATTTAAACACATCACAAACCAATCTTTATCAATATCTTAACAAAGGTGATTTATTAAATATCTTATTAAGTATTAACAATAGGTACAATTCACAAATATTTGAAACTATAATGAAACTTATCTATGATATTACTTAAATAACATTATCTTAATAGTAAATACTTCTAATAAGATTTAAAGATTAACAATTTATACAGTATTAAACATAGTATAACACAGTATAAAATAATAATAACAATAATAATGCTTAATACTATGCGCTAACAACACTACTACTCCAAAAAAAAATTATTTTTTAAGTTGTGACGAAACTGAACATTCTGTTTTCATCTTTTTATTGTAGACAAACTTCTTTTTGAAGACCAAGAAAAGTGTAAATGTTTCAATTTTAAATACTTTGATTCATAATGTAATAATATGATATTGTTCTGTGGTGATATTATGTGTGTGAATGTGTGATTTGATATGATATATTGATAACAGCCCAAAATAATGATAAAAATCCCGCGCATGCGCACAACGCACAATGTGCATTCCTGTGTTTAGACGCTCCTTTAAATACTTTCTGCCTCACTTTGACCGTATACCTATGTACGATGTACATTGTACATACTACGTTAAATTGTAAGTCAAATACTTTTATAAACACTTAACATTTTTTTTTTAAAGAAAACAGGTATCTATACATTTTAATTTCATTGGAATCCTTAGCTCCAGCGGCTAGCGTGATAAAATATTGTAGGTTTTGAATATGACAAAAACCCATGTCTATTCGGTTCATTTTCAGCAAGGGAGACCGTTTTAGTTCAAAATTAGTAGAAATCCGTAAAGTAATAGTGATGAAAAAAATTGCTACCAAATTATAATCAAAAATGTCTAAAATAAACAATTTATAGTTTTAACAAGTAGTAAATACTTCAATATTTTTAAATCCCCATATCTATTCTATAATCAATGATAATAGTTTGTTCTCTGATAACACAGACTGTGACTGATAATAGTTATCCATGGAAAACACGATTCTAAGACCGTGATCATCATAGATAATAAATGAATGGATAGGACATAAATCCAAATAGTTGGTTCTCAAATGATAAAAAACTGAGGCGTTTTTTTTTCCTTTCCATGACACAAATTTTTTTCCATTCTTTAAAAATTTAAATTTAACTGTGGCGATTTGAAATGAATGAACACGAATGAACTGGATAACATTTTATTTACAATTTATTTATAACATTACGAATTTAAAATTAATTTAAACAACATTTTTAAAAATAGTTGTAGTTTATTCATGCCTAAAATGTATAAGTTTTGTAAATTTTGAACGCATTGTGATTTTATCATTCACTTTCCTGACCTCGTGAAAAAATCGTACTTTGTAGTAAGTTTTACAAATGGTTGTAATAAGTTCATCACGACGTGTAAATTATAAAACCGTAACGCTCAACGGCAGTCGGAAAATAGATAATGTAAATAATTGATAACATAAATATTGATAATTCGCCTCAGTTGGCCGCCATTCCGGGGACCTCGCCTCACATGAGATTAGTATGGGCATGTCCTATCCATTCATTTATTATCTATGGTGATCATGATGGAAAATGTACAGCTATATTTTATACGCCATGCATTCATTTTTCTTCCATGAAATTAGTTTTGTTGTCTAATCCCTTCCAATCGCAATCGGTTGATTCTTTACACGAGACACGGTCTCTTTCTGAGACCACAACACGACAAATTCGAAACATCGAATTACTGTCCTTTTTTAATTTACGTGTGTCGCTTAGGTAAGTAAAAGTTATTTTATTATTTGCAAACCGTTTTGTTTATTCGTATTTATTGAAATCCTTGCATCATGTGTATCTGATATCTGAAATTTCAAAAAAATTATATATCCACTTAGCAGCTTGCTTCATTATATTATGTGTTTACACATGGTTTACTTACCGTGAACAGTTAGTCTTCAACGTGGTTTTAATTAAAACTTTGTTTTTAGAATACTTAATTATTCCCTGAGATATATTTTCTTTATTGTTTTATAGTTGTATTATTAAAAACGTTGAAAAGTTGGTCTAATATATTTTTAACATAACCTTAAAATTAGAATAATTTCCACATGCCTTAATAATGATCTTTCTGGATTAAATTTTGAAGTTAGATTTTGAATTAGCTAAGCTTGTAATTTTGATTTTCAGTTCTTAAAAGTATTAACATCTCTACGCCACAAGATGGGTAGAGAGGACAAAGCGACTTGGAAAGCTAACTATTTTGTCAAGCTGGTGGTACGTTGATTAATATTTTATTGTTGTTTCATAATTTTAATTCCTACTATATTATTATAGAACTTGCTTGATGAATTCCCAAAATGTTTTATCGTGGGAGCCGACAATGTTGGTTCCAAACAGATGCAGCAGATCCGTATCAGTCTTCGTGGAAACGCCGTTGTATTGATGGGCAAAAATACAATGATGAGAAAAGCTATTAAGGGTCATATTGACAGGAATCAATCTCTTGAAAAGTAATACATATTTTATTGAAAACATCTAATACTTGTTAGTGCATTCATCTAACTTACAGTGTAGATACAATTAGTTATCATGTATGTTTCACATATATTTTCAACACATGAATTTATAATATCAAACTAATATTTTAACTGAATTTTCAATGAACTAAGCTTTATAATGATTATTTTGTATCCAGACTTTTTGTAAATTAAAAATCATCTATACCCATTTTTTTTCTTAATATTTTGTAAAATATTGAAGATATTTCTGTAGTAATTTGTAATTGGGTAATTGAGATAACTGAAAGGAATTAAATCATTCATTTTGGGTATTTTTTTTTAATTTAAATGTTATTCTATTTATTTTTTTAATATTCAATATTATCTCACAAATGATTGCACTATTTCAATTCTCTTGAAATTCCGTTTCTCTACATAGAGTACTTATCTACCAATGAAAAAAATTTGAATTGTTAATGATGATGATTGGAATTCTTAAAGTGAAGTCTTAACGTGCCAAGCCAGAAATGGTTGAACCTATTGGTGCGGACCAACCTTTCTGTAGTCATATGCTCAATTGCAGTCTGAAACAAATGAACCCAAGAATTGTTGAATTTAATTTTTAACCATAGTCACAGTAATTATGATGAAATATATTATCTTAAAACATCAATCGTTAACACGTCAAAGCCAGAAATGGTTGAACCCATTGGCGTGGATTGATGTTTATTGATGCCAAATGCCCGTAGGCAGTCTGATTTACTGTGACAATACTTGATAAACTATAGTTTATTAATCTAAGAATTTGCATTATAAATTTAAGTATATTGAGATTTGAAACTTTATTTTAGGATCATGCCTCATATCAGAGGAAATGTAGGATTTGTTTTTACACGGAATGAATTAGTTGAGATCAGAGACAAGCTCTTGGAAAATAAAGTACGTGCCCCAGCTCGTCCGGGTGCCATTGCTCCTTGCCCAGTTGTTATTCCAGCTCAAAATACTGGTCTTGGACCCGAGAAAACTTCTTTCTTCCAGGCGCTTTCTATTCCTACTAAAATCTCAAAAGGAACAATTGAAATCATTGTAAGGAAAAATCCCTAATGTTGATAAATAATAATTAATCATACATATTTTTAATTTAGAATGATGTACATATTTTGAAAGAAGGCGACAAAGTCGGAGCTTCTGAGGCAACATTGTTGAACATGTTAAATATTTCTCCATTTTCATATGGTTTAGCTGTACAGATGGTTTATGATTCTGGAACTATCTTTGAACCTGCTATTTTGGACATTAAGCCAGAAGACTTGTTGAAAACATTCTTAGTGGTGAGTTTAATTTTGATATTTACTCTAAAATTATAATACAAGTAAATATACTATATTTTATATACATTTTAAGTCTTAAAATCATTTATTTTATCTATCAGCTTGTTTGATAAACAATTTTTTTACAGTTTTATTTCATTGAGTTTTTGTCAACAAATAGAGAATTATATTCTTAATTTTATGTTCATCGTTTTCTTAAAACATTTAGTTTTTCTATTACTAATAATTTAGTTTTAAAAGTTCAATTATTTTATGACTCATGGTTTAGGTAATGTTAATTTATACTTTAAACAAATTATTACAAATTTCTTTTATGTAGTAATTCATTAAATGTTACAATGCTTTAATTTATTTTTAATTATACATCTAAATTTAATGTAATACTTATTAATAATTTTTAGTAGCTAAAATTATTTATTAAATAAAAAATTACATATACATAATATATAAATTAATTCATTAATGATGATGATTCTGATTATAATTTTGTCTTCTTTTCCCGTCAGAAGAATTAATGTTGATAATCTAAATCTGAGTTAATCACCATATGTAAAGTGAGTTATGATGAATATGCTTTTTATGTCTTCTTTCCCCAACAGAAATTTGAAATGTTGATACACGCATTTTCTGAACTTGCATATTTATGGATATTATCAATTAATATACAATATAATATATAGTGAAATTATAAAGTATTAAATATCAATTTGCTACTATTTCATGTAGGTTTTTTAAAGTGTATTAAGTTCAATTAGTTCAAATTGTACCTATGTCTTAACTTGTTTTGTTATATATACAGTGAAACCTCTGAATACCGGACACTCTCGGTAGCTGAAATATTGTCCATTATTTAGAGGTGTCCTCTATTCAGAGGGAAAAATAAAAGAGGAGAATATGTTCCTGTCCCCGTAAAAACATCCACTAATTGAAGGTGTCCATTAAGGGAGGTTTCACTGTAGTTCCCTTACAAATAAATTTTAAAAAGTAATGTTGGTAACTAATTTACTTTACCAGGCACCCTTTTTTTAAAGATTTTTTTTATAATTATTTTTTTTAATGCTAATCTTCAAAAAATTTCTGAATGAACTTAGCGAGTTCTAAATTTTTTGAAAATCATGTGATGCAAGGCAAATGATTTTATATAGGTAAAAACGAGAATTAGATGTATGTACTTATGTTGAAAAATCAACTGGTCTCTAGTTATTTATAAATTAATCAGATTAAAAGTTATTGAAATATTATGATTGTTCGGAAGATTGAAATTAGATTTTTGTTATATTATTATTTTATTTCTAATTAATTTAAATTTGTAAATAGGGAGTAACTCAAGTGGCAGCTGCTTGTCTTGCTATCAGCTACCCAACTGTGGTATCTGCTCCACATATGTTGATCAATGGTTTCAAGAACTTAGTCGCAGTTGCAGCTGAAACTGAAATTGAATTCAAAGAAGCTACAACGTTCAAAGAATATCTTAAGGTGAGTTTTTTATTTATTGAATAAATAAAAATAGAAATTTATGTTGATTATTTTAATTTCAGGATCCTTCTAAGTTTGCTGTTGCTGTTGCTGCTCCTGTTGAAAGTGCTGCTCCAGCCAAAGAAGCCAAGAAAGAAGAAAAGGTAGAAAGTGAAGAAGAGGAAGATGATGACATGGGTTTCGGCCTGTTTGACTAACTTTTGTTCACTTGATAACTTTTTGAACTTAAATAAAAACTATTTTAAAATAATTATTAGTAATATTTTTATTAATGTGATTCTATTTCATGTCCATAAGTCATAGTTGTCAGTAATTAGATTATTTGAATCTACTTAGATCGTTTGGTGTGGAGTCATTAAGCATAAAATCCAATTTTCTAACTTTCTATAGATATATACAGGGATAATTGTGCTTTAAATTAATGAATGCATTTGATTTTATTTTTCATTTACTCACAATTCGAAATATTTATTCATTATACAAGTTAAAAAAGTATCCTAATACTATTTAAAAACGTCCATCAAATTTTGTGAAAAGTATAACCAACTTAAAATTTGTATTATTGTTTTTATCTTAGTTAATGAGTTCTCAGTCATATTTCATAATTTCACAATTGATACTGATTGCTAAGTACAATATATATAAATATATACACATATGTATATTTGACTTTCATCATGATGGTGCAAATAGAAACATTCTATAGCCTTCAATTATGCTCTTATTAATTAGGTGTAAACTGTATCGCTGGCAACATTCCAAAAGGGCATAAGTAGTAAGCACCATAATCCAATAATATGCCTCGGTTTTAAGTTGGTATAAATTGATAAAAAATATAGTTGAATGATTATTTAAAATTGATTAAAATTCAACTGTGCCGTTGACAATTTTTTAAGTTAAAAATATTCAATGATAAGTTAAGTCATTGGTAATTAATTGTTTTTTAGCTTCTAAATAATTTTGAAAATGTCTCTATGCCTTTTTGAACTGTTGCCGTCTCGATACATTTGAAGTATACCAAGTTAATTTTTAAACAATTGAAAAGTTAATTCATACTTTAAACTTAGCTGCCTAATATAAATAATGGTAAATTTGATCTATTGATTCTGAGTGAAACTAACTATTGGTATTGCAATAATGTTATTTTTTTCTGATGGTACTTTGGTACATTTAACTTTGTCCAAAAGTTTCATCCAGCAGTCCTATAGATTAAAAATTGCATACTGATGTTAATTTGAGGATTCATTTTTGTCAATATTTTTTCCATGCGTGAGGAAAAACTAAAATTTACTATTAACGACGCTTGCGCTATATTGATTTTTGTTATTTAGTCATAACTAGGAAAGTGGTGATGTTCCTAGAAACTTTTCATCATAAATTAATGGCATATTGGCAATTTTAACTAAAGTCACACAAATTTGACAACTTTTGGGCTAATTACTGAACTGTAAATAACTTATTTTTTAAAGTTTATCTTTAACATTGATTAGATTGATCTTGAACAATTGATTAACTATAATCAATGTCTTTAGTAAAAATTTTAATAATTAAAAAAAAGTACTGAAAATGTATTATGGCCTCAGTCGTATACTTGAAAAACAAGATTAAAAAAATTTCAAAACTGTAACTCAATATTCTTTTACAAGTCTCTAAGTAAATTATTTTACAGAATTGACTTTTTATATAAGTTTTGAACTTCAAAATGATTATAAAAAATAAGTGGACCATTTAATTATAATGAAGCTTTGGATACAAACATGTGTTGAATCTTTTGGTTATAAAAAATGTCTCCTTTGTTAAACAAGGCAAGATAACTTTAAACATCTTTGAGAATATAGAACCTATTGACTATAAACAGTAAAATGTAAGGTATATTATATGTATATATATACGGTATATTTTTATACCAAAGCTTTGCTCAGAATTGTCTAACTAAAGATATAATCTAATGTTTCACTAAAATTCAATACATTAATCACCGTTATCTTGGCTGAGAAGCAATGAATACTCCATGGTGTTAAGTAGATCCTTTTTTTTTTGTATGGACAATTGTAAATATTAACAGTTAATATAATACAATTTAATAAATCCAAGACATTAGGTATTTCAATTTACAACAAATTAGTATGTACCTATTTCATGACAATGGTTTTAACTAAAAATCTTAAGATATTGAAATAATTGCTATGGTAAATTTAAATTGTTTTCATATAAATTAATTTTTACTATAAAATGATAATTTGTGATGGTGATTATTGAAGTGAGGTTATTCACAAATCTTCAATAATAGTCAATAATTATTTTCTTGTCATAACTCATAAGTAGTAGAAGAAATGCTATTAAATTGTTTTTTCTATAGAATATTTTTTTATTTTTAGTTAGAAAAAACAAACTTAAAACATTTTAATTTTTTTTTTCTTATAAACTTCATAAGATCTGCATCTATCGCCACTATTATAGGCATTAGTTTTGGTTTCATAGTTTTACAATAGGATTATTTTGTTTACATAAATGTTTGGCTTAAAATACGATGTATAATTTGGTATTTAAAAAAATTTAATTGTATCTTTAAATGTTTGGATGACCAGTCTTGTAATTTTCCGATTTTTTGTAGTATTTGGTAATAATTGTTTTTCATTTTCTCCTATTTTCGGCGCTTTTTCATACTTCATAGTATGTTTTATTAAAATTTTTCAAAACCTAATTAATTTCTATTAAGGTATATTAGAAATTGTATTTACAATCAATGGAAAATCTCTTTGTATGCTTCAAATTTTACTCAATTAAAAATAAGACACCTACTTTAAATAGGTGAAACGAAAAATATATTGGTTTTACAGTGAACACAAATGTTTATTTTTATTTTATCACTTTTGTATTGGTTAGTGGTTACCACATTTTCAAGTAATAAAAATTATTGAAAAGTTACGCTCAGTTTTCAATCGATCAGAAAGTGCTTCCTGTATATATATATTACCTATATATTACCTATATTTTAAAGATCATTTTTCTCTAATCTCAAACATTTTTCCAAAATTAGGAAATAATTACTGTAAATTAAGTAAAAATGGTAAAGTGTTAAATGAAATATATATGAAAGAGATTAAAGTTCATTAGTCTCAGCTCTAAAAGTAATTAGTGTTAGACAATTGACATTTTCACAATATCAATACGTTATACACAAATAATATTAAAAACTGGATTTTTTTTTATTAGTTGGAATTATGATTTTTGTATTAAATCACACTAAAGGCTTGCTCAGAATCATTTTACAAAAGAAATAATTCATCATTTCATTCATTGAATACATTCACCACCAACATATTTTTAGATTATAAGTGAAGCGAAGTACGTCCTTTTTCAAATTTTTAATCTAGAGCTGTTTAAGTAAACTATAAAAAATTCATAGCCAACCATGGTCCACCACTGAGTGGTGTAGTTATGATTAATATCTGTTTTATTTTTTGTAGAAATAATAATTTTCATTTCTCAAGAGAACAGGTAGGTAATTTAAGTACATTATCTTACAACTTCTGTTGAACTGAATATTCTCAACATATTCACAGCATATGTTTTTATACACATTTATTTTAATAAATTTATAATAAAATACAAAAATTATCTTTAACAATGGTAATAATATTCTGAGAAGAACATCTAGATCTTTTTTGTTTGGAGTTGTTACTTAAATGATCAAATAGTAATAAAAAAACGGCTGAATTATTTATTTTAAATTCAAGTTCACTGAATACAATAAAAAGGTAAAATAAAAAAAATGTAAATAATGATTACAGAGTTATATAACTAATAGCTAGTATAGTACCTTTTAAAATATTATCATCTACATTGGCACTCGTCATGATTTTTTAGGACTAGATAGTATAGTAGGTAGTATATTATACTTACCCTATATGTGAGTATTTTTGAAAATTACGTTTATAAATTTCACTCGTACAATTGTTAATACAATAATATTAAGTAAATAAATATAATTACATGTTATACATTATATTCAGTATGATCAAATTTGATTTTTTTTTTCTAAAAAAAATTTAAACGTAACTTTCTTGTTTTGATGAATACAAAAGGAATGAATCTAATAATCTAGGTTCAATTAGTTCAGCGGCATCATATTGGTTCATTATATCTTTGCCACAATTTGCAGCTATTTTCCGTAATGAAGCCTAAAAATATAAAATAATTAATGACAAAAGTATCATGATTAAAATAACATAGTTTTCAATAATATTAGGCCGCCCAAAATGTTCTTTTGTAATTAACACTGCAATGGTCAATGCATTAAGTAAAATTTCTGTTCAGGTAAAATGTGAACTCTGCTCCCTAAATTAAAATATTTTTAATAAAACGGCCATTCTCCTATCCTAAACACTATCTTAAACACATTTTTTTAAAATACTGTAATTCTTATGAAATGATAAATAAATGACTACAGATAGATACAATGAATTTATACTTAGAATATTTTTCTAGTAAAAATTAATTTTTTTCTGAGCACAGTATTGAAAATTAAAAAATATTGAATTGAGTCAAATTTTAATTAAATATGTATTAATTTGTTTCTTTATGGGATTAATGTAACTTTATTTGCAATATCTGATCAATTTATTCTGAAAATTTGTCACCATTCAAGTACCTTTGAAGTCGTTTTCGTGGTAATTAGTGTCTATCTAAATTTTAAATGACCCCCTAAATCTGTATTCTATATTACTGCAGTACTGCATAAGCCATAAACATTTATACATTTATTTGATGAATAATGCCAATAAACAGAATGGATTAGTTAATGAATATTATGTGATTACCTGTATATGGTATATTATAGGCTATAGCTATAGGTACCTATGTGTTTATTATTTATTATTTTGATTTAGAATTAAATGTATTAGTCTTAATATTTTTTTATAATATTTCGAAAGTTTTGAAATAATTGGGACACATAGGAAATGGCCAACACAAATAAAAAAATAAAAATTTCAGAAATTATGCATTAATGGTAATAGATTTATTACAGACAAACGTAACAATTTTTTTAATTATTGTGATTTTTGACATTTTAATCGGGTAATTTTTTTTTAATTTAAAATTTTTATAAATGGTAATCACCTACAATATTATAGATTAAGTATTCATAGATATAAATAAGAAATAAGCAAGGACCGTCTTATTTTCATTCAATAATAATAATAATAAAAAAAAAAAAACATTTATAAAATAGGTAGGTACTATAATAAAAGAAGATGTTTCTTAAAGTAATTTTGATATTCCGATTTTTATTATAGAACCAATTTTAGAATTAGAGGTATATTTTTGTGGCCCACCCTGAGTTTCTATTTTTCATTAATCTAAACTTAAATTGTTCTGTAAGTTTCTCTAAAAAATATTAGTTCAATAATACAAATTTAAACATTAAAATTTCTAAAAAAAATTACATTTTTCGTATGTTCGATATAATATGTTGGTGGTTATCATTAAAAAAAAAATCTAACAACTTAAAAAATAATAGGTATAGATAAAAAATAGATACAAAATTATTTTTTCATATAATTGTAACTCATTAATAGAATTTTTTCGTTTTGTTAGTAAAAATTATCGAATAGAAGAAAAGTTATTGCATTCGTAAAATGATTTGAAACACTGTAATTAAAATACCTATGCATTTTTGGACAAATAGGGACCTTTATACATTTTACACACAAAATGGTAATTATATTAACTTAGTTATAATTTATGATAGTATGTTGGAAGTTTGGTACTCACTAAGCAAGCTACTAGAACTCCATCACTGTGATTTCTTTCACGTTCGTCTTTGCACAATCTAATCAAACGGTTAACACCTTCCAGTTCCACAACTTGTTTTGACACTTCTACATCACTACACAGTCTATAATCATAATAATTTGTGATGACAGTGATCATTTTATTTGATACTATACTATACTATACTATAATTGTAGATATCAGTGGCGCTGCGAGCTTATAATACCTACCCTAAAGGAAGCAAACTAACATATTTGAAATTGAAACAATTCATCTACTTAGGTAGGTACTTAATTTACTGTTTGTCATATTAATTATTAGCATCACTATCTTGTAGTGTGTACTGTGTAACTCATCCACTAATACACACACACACACACACACACACACACACACACACACACACACACACACACACACACACACACACACACACACACACACACACACTCATACAAATCAAAAACAGGTAATTTGAAATAACACGTGCATGTACTGGGGGAGTAAAGTGTAAAGGGGCCCATACACGGTCAGTCTTGAATGACAATCAATGTGATTGACATTCATGACTGACAGTGTATGTGTATGACTGATAATGACTGTCAGTTAAATTTTATGACTGATGAAATTCAAACATGTTTGAATTTTTATCATCAGTCAAGATGATTGACATTCATAATTGACCGTGTATGTCTATGAATGTCAAATTTATCAGTCAACCAAGTCGAATTGTGTGGAGCAGTCGATTTTTTTGTCTTTTGTAAATTTTATATATTTGTTTAAAAATGGCAAATAAAGTTAATGATGAAGAATTTTGGCTCGAATTTTTACGTTTAAGGTCTATTCACACATGTCAGTCACGATATGGTTCAGTTCAGAGAAGTCAGGTCAGTCTCAGTCATGGAAAATAACGTTTCGATAAATTTTTATCGCGTCATCTACACACATCAGTTTTCTATCCGAATCCGATCCGTCAGTATCTGTTCAGTCACAGATCCGAGAACTTTTGAATTCTCGCCAACGATATTTTTTGTTTTGACGGACGTTGGACGACAATTGTAGGCGAAATGGATGACGAACATCTTATCGAATGTGTTCGACAGTATGAAGTGCTGTACGATCTTTCAAGTCCAAAATATATGGACACTTCATATAAAAACGAAAATTTAGTTCCATCTTCAATCAGTTCCTTATAAAGTGTCAAGAACTCTCCTTCACTGTCTCTTTTTTGCCATGCCTCATACACCCACTTTCGTCTCTTCGGAGTCTTCTTCTCTTGTTCATCGGTTTCCTCGTCCAAAATGATTGCAATAATACATAATTCTTCGTCGGTGAAATTTGCCATGTTCACGTTGTAATGCGTAGTATTTAATATTATTAAATTAAATCAAAAAAAAAAATATATATACAAAAAATACGTTATGTGTAAACGCGCGTTTGGTATATAACAGACTCAACATGACTGACCCGATATCGGAACTGACCCGTCTCGGCGACTGATATGTGTGAAATACACTAGACTGATCAGTCAAAATCGTCGGCAACTTGACTTTCCCTGATCGGATACGTCACTGTCTTGTGACTGATATGTGTGAATAGACCTTTATACCGTAGTCTACCTGCTACGTGGAAAATTAAAAGTGATTTGTACAGAAATAGAAAAATAAAAATCTTTTTTTTCTCTTGGTTTTTTCGTTTTTTTCACACGCAAGGTAAATATCAATACCAATAATACCTTCTTTATTCATATAATATTTTTTCAATAAATATTGAATGAGAACTACACGATACACCGCACTTTTGACAATTGTGTTGACTAAAATAAAACTACCGAATGACTGAAGATTGTCAGTCTTGATTGACCGTGTATGGGGGGCTTAAGATGGTACTAATATACTAACTTAAAAGTGTCGGTAATTAGTTTTTCATATTGCTTCAATGTATAAATACTAATGTTTAATTAATAATAATATCATATAATATATTATGTATTCATAGTCATGAAATAAATATTAATTTTAAAATATATTATACGTTACTACTTACTTAGAAGTATATACATTTACTTATTTATAAATAGTTATAAGCTTATACGCTTTTAATTCTTTCAATCGTTACAGTTATTTGAAAAATGCATGATTTGAGACTTAAGTAATTTCAATTAGGAATGAGGCTTAAAATAAAGATAGCGAACATATATTTATTTTATTATTTTTTTAACTTCTTAAATTGGTCTGCCTAAAAGCCTTTTCATGAGGGATAACTAAAATAACGCTTCTAGGTTTACTTTTGACTTCGCAACACCACTCGTGCAAATATTTCGCTTACTATTTTCAAAAAAATTAATTACCTGGACAAAGCGATAGCTGTCTTATGCTGCAGCCGTTCAGCGGCCAATATTTCCGGTACACGTTGCAACGGCGAGTGTCTTACTTGTAGAAAACACAATAAAGCGATCACTGCGTGATTAGCCGCCATGTGTGGTCTGGTTTCGGGCACAGCTGCCATATTGGCTAAAAGCGTGGCCGTTTGCTCCTGTAGAAATACCGAAGATTTCGTACCATTTTTACGAACTGCTTCAATCAAGGATCCGGCAGTACCCATGTGTAAAATTGTCCGTATCGCTTTTGGTTCAATGAACGTAATATTGGCCAAAGCTGCTGATGACAATAGCAACGTTTCTGAGGATTGTGTCGTCTCCACTAAGTCTGTGTGAACAAATGTACAATACAATAAGTTATGTATGGTAATAATATGGTAATAACTAATAATCAATAACAAATGTATATGTAATGCACGCACACACACACACACACACACACACACACACACACACACACACACACACACACACACACACACACACACACACACACACACACACACACACACACACACACACTCAGACACACACAGAGAATTGATTACGAGGAATAACTTAAAAAGATAGAAAGTAGAGGTAGAAGTTAATTCATTTTCTCTTCAGACAAGTAATAACCATAGGAATTTAAGTTCTAAATTTAAGTTGTTATAAAAAAACACACACACATACATGTTACATACACACTTACATGTTAATGACGATATGAAAATGTCCAAATATTCGTTTAGCCCATTGACAACATGGTTATCTTCGATCCAAGGAGCAGTGATTTGAGCCAATACAGATATAGCATCTGTGAGTTCTTTTTCTGAACGGTTTTTACTTCCTAATAGGTCAGACAAAATTTCAACACCGCCAGCCTATATACAACGAAATAATAGGAAAGTACATGTCAACGGTATAAAACTTAAAATTTTTCAAATAATTATGACTTAAAAGACCAATTTTACGATAATTGCATTAGATATACCTATCCGAAAAGATTAACAAAAAGTGTTAAATAAATACGATTTGTAACAATTACCTTTTCAAACTGTCTTACGCTGTTCGAAGAGCAACATACCATGGCTAATGTACGCAGAGCAGCTGATCTAACTGTACTAGATATAGCATCTATACAAACAGTTAACAGCGATCGAATACCATTGCATTTTGTGATCAAACTACTCAAATGAACACTTTCCAATCCCAAACTATTAATACTAGACATGGCCTTAACAAGTTCAATATCGGTGCTTGGTTCTTCTAATATATTTACCAATGACTAAACCAAAATATAAAATGTACGTCATGATACAATGAAATATAATTCAAATTTTAGTTTCTTTAAAGCTTAAACTAAAAATTTACCTGTATTTTCTTCAATAATAAAGCATCGACCAATTCGCTAAATATTTGTCCTAACGCAGACACGTCATTAAGAATGATTTTTCTATTGCCCAAACGTCGATTAGCATGAATTCTAAGTCTCTCCGACACATCAACCAAATCCATGCAGAGCTCTTGGCCGTGTTCAGGGAGTTCACTCTCATGGTCACAAACAAAGTCCAAGAGCAACCCAGTTAGTGTTTGAACAGATGGACCGAAATTGTCAATTCTACATTTGTTCAAATCACTGAGAAAAAAATGATAATTCATAAATTATTAATTGTTATAAAAATTAGTAAATATATTCAACAACATTTTAACACGTACCTGTAAACTGTTTTAAATTCATCAGATATGGCCTTTGTACGTTGATACAGTTCTCGCACAGCTCCTGAATCAGTGCAAACAATTGCAGACATACGATATGCATCTTCTGAAGTAGCGATTGATTTTGATTGCAGGGTAGTCATACACTCAGGCTCACATCTGAATCTCAACTCATTTAGCCACTGGCCAACGGGAACTTCATTTTCACGTTCAGTTCTGAAAATAATTATGAAGGTGATAAGCACAACTTGAATTGATATATTATTGGATACATGGAATTGGATTAAGGAATACATCGACTCTTTCCCAAAATAATAATAAAATATATATGTGAATTCTCGGTAAAAAATCAATGAAAAAAATCCAGGTAAATCTATAAGATAAAAAATCCAACTGGTGGAAAACCCCAAATAAATGCATATCAACTTTATAATGACGTACGTTATAATAATTATACATAATATTGAATATCCGATAACCACTTGTATATGGTAATGTATGAGTGTAGGCAGTGGCGTATTTACGGGGGGGGGAGGCCCGGGTCTCGACCCCCCCAGAAGAAAACAAAATTAAATTTACATCTGAAATGAAATGTACTATATAGTAACATAATAATTATATTTACAAGATTCCAGACTCAAATACAAAATATTTTATAAAATTGTATTTAGAAGTCATAAATGAATTATTAGGTAAGAATACAGGAAGAGAATATTCTTTTATTACTTATATTATTATGTATATATATATATATATATATATATATATATTTGTTAATTTATTTATTTATATTTATACATACATATTTATATTATGTTATACTTTGTAATTCAGCGATAATGGTGAAGAGGGTTACTCAGAATATAAAAAATATTTTTTGGGCCCCCCCAGAAAAAATTTGAAAATACGCCACTGAGTGTAGGTAATCGTTATACCTTATACGTGTTTAAAGATCAAATGCTATTATCCGATTTATGCCCAGTTATGATCGATGTTCAGCAGATGATGAATGTTTACATGTCCATCAATTTTATCAAATTCTTATATAATTGTAAAGTTTTCTTCAATATATTATTTTGGTAATAATTAAATGAAACAAGTGTGGAAAAAAAGAAGTTATTAAAATTAAAAGGTATATGTATTAATTAAATAGAGGTATTTAATAAACTTCCTGATGTTACATTAAATATGCTACATTGAATTCGTCATTAAAATGTAATTCGATAAAATATAATAATACAAATTTATTCATTTATCCTAAAAATATTTTTAAATAATGAGAATAAGAAAAACAACATTGACGAACCAAAACAATAAATATAAGTTATGAGAAATCATATAATATGTAAAAATACAAAAATGGATAATACTTATTAATAATTTTTTAGTTAGGTAGTAGGTATAAGTTTTTTTAGATAAAATATTATTTAAAATACGTATTCATAATTCATATCATTAAGTATAAAATAAGAAAGCACACGTTTTTCATTGTATCATATTATGTATTAGGTTTTTTTGACTGTTTACCGCACGAAGGTATATAATGAATATAATTTACCTATACTATAATTTTTTGTTTAAACTCAAAATATGTGTCGCGATCATTTCTGGCCAGAGTAAAATCTGTGGCAATCTATCACTCGAGAGATCAATCATAATGGTTAAGTCCACACGCACGTTTAATCGTTAATGATTAAGACGCCTAACTGTGTTACACGCTATATTCACATACCTGTCAATGACACGTTGCGAGCTTTTGGGCTTTTTCAATTGCAGCTCCTTCCGATAGTGTAACCTAGGCGTGCAACGCCTATCTCTTGTCGATTTCGGGGTGGACGTGTACTCGGGCGTGTCCGGCCTGTCGGGCACACTGCTACAGACACTCGCCGTGTCGTACTTCCGATCGTCGTGCACGCGGTCGTCGACGAACGGCACGGGCGGATCGATGATCGAATCGTCGCCGTCCGGCACGTCGTGGTAGTCGTCACCGTCGCCGTCGCGTTTGACGTTTTCCACGACGGTGACGTTTTCCGACTGGTCGAAGTGCCCGTCGAAACTCTTCACCGAGCCCGGCGTCGACTGCGACGGAACCGATCCCGAGCCGCCGCTCTTGGGCAGCTCGTCTACGATGAAACACGTCCGATTGGGCGTGCGCGGCTCTTCCTCGGCGCGTCCATTAGCGGTGGCGGCAACGGCGACCTGCGGCGGTCTGAACGGCGACACGTAATCGTACGAACGGAACTTCCGGGACAACTCGCACGCCGGCAGGAAACAATCGCAGTGCGGTGCTTCTTCCACCGGCACGGTGGGCGGAGATCGCGGTTCGCGGAGGAGACCGCACGGCGACGGGATTCCGGCCGTCGCTTCTTCCTCGTCCTCATCCTCTTCTGGCAACACGCCGTGCGGCAGTCCGTCGGCGAACGAGTCCGTCGCCGCGTGACCTTCGCCGGCAGGCCGTTCGGGGCCGATCGCCGTTGCTTTTACTTCTGTTAGGGCTGCTACCGCCGCAGACGGTTTGGAGGATGGCCCCAGCGGGCTGTTGCTCTCCGAGTCCGAGAAACCTGAGTCCTGCGACTTGTGGCTGCCGTTGCTCGGGCTGCCGGACGACACGCGTCTGCTCTCCGGCGACGAGGACGGCTGCCGGCGCCACGAGTGGTGGCGCATGTGGTGTTGGTGGTGGTGCTGGTGCATGTCTTCATCGTCGTCGTCCAGACTCGGGTACCACACCTTGCTCCTAGCCCTCTGGAAGTCGGCCATGTCTGCTTCACTCAGTCATCCTGAAAAGATAAGCGTCTGCTCATTATTATACGATGCATTTTACATACAAAGACGTGGGGGGGGGGCGTTTCGGTCACCCTGAAATTTTATCGTCGAGACGGGCAGATCTCTGTGGTAAACAGTTATCTGCAGGCGTACGTAGACGGTATAATAAACAGGTAGGGGCCGTCTATAAAACCCCGAGTACAAGTGCACTTAGTTGTGTAGTTTTTATCTATTTCTAATTTCTATACATGTATAATTATGTTCATAAAAAGTCGTTTTATAAAAAATGCTGTTTGAACATCAAATTTATTTATCACATTTTAAATATTAAGACGAATCAATTTAGTCATTAACTTGTTATATTTGATTTAATATTTTATTTAGACTGTTACAGTTAAGTTATTAAAATAATATCAGAAGAAAACAATTTTTTAGTAATGTAAATAGTAAGAAAGTCGTTCAAAACATAATATTATGATTCGGTTAGACGGTGGAGACGGTAAAGGCAAAATCATACATTTAATTACATATTATTATAATTTGCATTATAAAGGTTATTTGCCAACATATAACTAATGTAAGTATGATAAAATTAATATTATCGTTTAAAGTTTTCATCAAATGTTGAAATTATATCTAAATAAAAGTATTTTATTATTTTTTATTTTGAACCCTCATCTTAATATGCTTATAAATTAGACCGAAATTAAAATGTAACAGTAAATAACTAAATATATTTTAACTGCTTTGAAGAATAGCAGACATTTGTGCATTTTACTCATAAATTGATAATTGAAAAAAATGTAATCATTTTGAAGAAGAATTATTCAAAATTATATAAGTATTTTTAAAACACATTAAAGTATAAAAATATAAAAATATCGAGCACTATCATCGTTTTTTTTTCCTTAGAAATATTGTTTAGAAAATAGATCCATCGCTTCACTCAGAATCTAAAACATTTTTGTCTGTATAGGTACCTATGACGAAATATGTGAGATGCAGTCGGTATATAAACCATTATAAGTATGTAACATAAAATATGAGTGTAACCACGAGTAGCTGTAAAAGTTCATTTCCTAGGTATTGACATGTTGTCCAAACGATGAAATAATAATGTGAACGGATAATATTAAGTTCTTTTTGTTGTTACCGAGATATTTTGTGCGGGCGTGACTGATAGGGTTATAGAACATCGAACAATAAGCTATATAGATTAGTCCTATATAGCCGTGACTGAATAACAATCGTCTCCTTGCTTATAACAAGGGTGATATAAGGATTCAGTTCACTAGGATATTACTTTTTGAAACGGGTCACGGTTAAAAAATACTCGGGCGTACAGGTAGTTTTTGATACCGCGGGTCACTGATCTAAAAAGGCACATATCGTTTGGCTGTAAACATTTCATGTTAGTCTACATATTTACTAGGGTAAGTGGATTTATATAATTATATATATATATATATATATATATTTTTAAAATATATTAATCCTTCGATAACAAGATAATTGTAAAATAAAAATGTTTAACATAATTGTATAAAACCACTCACTAGTTTTTATTCTATTAGGCTTTAATATAATCAAAGGAAACACAGAACAACAATATGTAGGTATACAAAACTAATTTGAAGTAAATTACATCAATAGTTTGTCCGTCAAGATATTTAGGATACAATTTATAGAAAAAAAACATTAGTTGTAATGTAATAAATTTTAAAAACAAAAGGTCATTAAAAATATAAAGCCAGTGATATTTTCTAGTAATTTACTTTGTCATTGACAACAACTTCCAAATTGTAGCGACTTCCGCATTGAAAAAGACATTACGCTATCAAATAACAATATTGAACCTACAACTTAGAATCAAATGATAACATGTATTAGAGGTTCAAAATATATGATTACTAAGTTATGATTTGTGACGTTAAGTTATTTAACAAAAACTAAATATAAAATATATATTTTAAACAAACTATTTGAATTTTTCCAATATATATTATACATAAACATATGTATAGAACGTAACAAGAGGAAGTTTTTTCTACACTTATCTCCGTTTATTCAGAAAAAAGTAACAAATTTACGAAACTCCGAATTTTTATTGTAAAGTTTAGGTTAAAATAATAATTTAATAATTCATAAATCATAACTAATAGTTTTGAGAATATCTTATAGAGTCTTCTTGTTAAATACTGTCAAATAAAGAGTATTTAGGTATTTAGAAAAATAAACATAATAATGAATATTTTATTTGCTATTAAATCCAATATACTATACGGTTTAAAAAAAAAATTAAAAATAAAGAAATACTTATATTTTTACAATATTTTGCAAATATTTTTTTGATTATACCTATCTGCGTAAATAGGTGTACAACACGTGCACAGGTAATGCGCATTATTTTGTAATTCATTAATTTAATAAAGTTATACCCATACTATAATTTTTGAATTTGAAATTAAATTTTCTATCTTAAAAAATATTAATTTTCAGTCAAACATAAAACCTACCAATCAAATCGCAAATTCTAAGTAAAAGCCAACAATCATTTATCGCGTAAATTCACCCAAGAAAATTGAGTCCCCCAAGGCTCAGCATTATCAGTAGCACTCTTTCTCATAACAATTAACGAAATCGCACAAAACCGTAACATTCCAGTAACATGTAATATGTATGCTGATGAATTTAATTACTGGTGCAGGAGCCGCAACACAGAAACCGTAAATTTTTTTTTAAAAATCATAACCAACAACATAGAAAAATGGGCTAACAAAACCGGATTCAATTTCTCCCCTGAAAAGTCTATGAGCTCAATATTCACAAAAAAGAAAAAAATCATTGAACTCGGAATTAAATTAAACGGCACCGTAATTGCCAGTCAAAACAATATCAAAATGCTAGGAGTTATTTTCGACAAACGTCTAACTAGGTTACCTTACATAAAACACCTAAAAAAAAAAAATGCACAACCAACTCCTTAAATATAATCAAAATACTATCACATACTTCATGGGGAAGAAATTTCCAGTCATTCATAAAAATATGTAATGCAAACATCCAATCCAAACTCAACTACGGGGCGATACTATATAGAAAAGCAGCCAAATCAACACTAAACCTGATTGACACAATCAACAATAGTGGACTAAGACTTGCACGGGGTGCCTACCGGAGCAGTCCAACACTCAACATCTATAACTAAGCTGGTGAACCCTCCCCGCTCCTGAGAAGACTACAATTACTTACATTATATACCGCAAGACTGGCCAGACGCAGCGGGAACAAATAATGCAAAACAAAAAACGAAATCACTGATTTTATCAATAAAAATACATATTCACCAGTCAGAATTATCCCTCGTGAACTCCACACTACCCCCCCCCTTGGGAAAACAAGTACGAAATTAACACCAAACTAAACACTCTATCAAAACAGAGCACAGCTCCGAGATATTCAAAAGCCATGCCCATGACATCTTGGATTACTTCAAGGAACACAAAAAAATATTCACGGATGCTTCCAAGTCAATTAAGGGAGTTGGCATTGCAATTATATTCGAAAATTCAAACTCAAATATAACATATAGACTTTCAAATGAATACTTAATATTCTCTTCTGAAGCAACAGCAATCTTAAAAGCCGTTGAAAAAATAAACACATCGGAACACACTAATTTCTTAATCCTCAGCGTAGGGCCGGATTTAGGATTTTTAGGCCCTTAAGTTCAATTGTGGTGTGGGCCCTACCAGAAAGTTTTTAGAAAATAGAAAAGGCATACACACAAATAGAGAAACTAAGCCATCTCTAAAACATTTTCAAATTTCAAATAATTTTCTTCCCAAAATCGAGGGTAGTGTAACTTTCTAACTTCTAGTTTTTTGACCGAAAATAATAACATTTAAAATATAATATTAAAGTGTGGATTCAATTATCACATAGTAGTTAAAAAGGTATTCAACGCTCTTTATTAATATTGAAACTGTAGTAACTAATAATTAAATTCACAACATAATAATTATAATATAGCTTAGAAAATAATAAAAATTAAATTTAAATGTTTAAACTTTAATCAGTTTACGTCTTAACTTTGTATTAATGAAATCACTTATAATATCTTCATAATTAATTTGTCTTAAAATGTCACTCTCAATGCTAAGTAGAGCTGACGTGTTGAGCCTTTCTTCTGTCATGGATGTTCGGAGACGGTTTTAGATCAACTTTAATTTTGAAAAAGATCTTTCTCCGCTGCTGTTGGTGATCATAAGTGACAGGTACATTCTTAAAGTTACCTCAATATTAGGAAAACAATCTTTTACATTTTAAAATATTTAGATGGAGCTTTTTTTTTTAGTTTTATGATGGTGTGGTAGGGGCCCTGTTGTGGTGCGGGCCCATAGGCTACAGCCTATATAGCCTACGCTTAAATCCGGCCCTGCCTCAGCGACTCTTGTGCCATAAACAGTATAAAAAACAAAACAAACCTAAGCGCATAACAATTTCCATACAAAACAAACTAGATGAAGCCAAAACCAACAAAAAACAAATCTCACTCGTTTGGATCCCAGGACACGCTGGCATTACAGGCAACGAAACCGCGGATAAATAGACTTCTTCCCTTACGATGACTTCAAAAACTTCACAAAAACCAACATTGAAAAAAATGACAAATCCTATGGAAAAGCCAAATCACTAAATTAAATCAGATCAAGAGCACAATATTCAGATGGGAAAACCCTAACCTACATTGAAAGACGAAACAATCATAAATCGCCTAAGAATCGAACACACCAGGATAACTCACGGGTTCCTTATGTCAAACGATGAACCCCCATCTGCGAAACTTGCAATACACAGATCACAGTCAAATACATCATAACAGAATGTCACAAGTACCAATAGGAGCGTACAAATCTCAACTTGACGGAAACTCTTGACGAAATTCTCGGACCAATCCCCGATCAAAGTATGAAAATTGTCATCTTTTTAAAACTAACTAACCTTATAGAAAAAATATTATTGTAATTGTAAAAACTGTAATAAGAATTAACTAATGGCCCTTGCTGCTGTGTTATATATAAAGATCAATAAAAAAAAACCTACCAGCCACTTGAAAAAACTCTAGGTATAGTATAAATTAAACCGTTAAAATAATATTCCACAAATAATATTAATACAATTCTAATACAAAGTAATTATTTCTATTTCTATTATAATATACTCAAAGATTAATGAAAATGAAAATTATTTTTAATATTCAACGAATTAGAGTAATGTTAAATTTTTCCACATAGATACATAACACACAGATGTATATTATTGTAGTTTATAATTTCTGCGTTTTTTCAATTTACTTTATGACGTAATTTGTAGTTATTTAATTAAAATATTATTTTTATGTAGTAAATCTTAAGTATCTATCGAACTCGAAATAATATACATGGATGATCATCACATTGTGAATTCGATACCATCTGTATTTGTATGAGGTTAGTAAGGTTATTTATAGTGTATCAATGTAAGTATATTGAAGATAATATAGTCATATAAGTCATCAGATAAATGTCATTTTCGACTGGTTTTCTATATTTTCCAATTATTAAAGCTACGTTAATACAAAACAAAAGAATCTGATTTATGTCAAGACGCACTCTTCTCTAAACAGATTTTAATTTCGTCCTAAGACCCTGTGGCTATATTTAACATAAAATATTATTTTTCTTTATTGTACAATATAATACACATACTGAACGTTGTTTTGTATAGGTATGTGCATGTATGTACAACGCACGTGACGATATGGCGGCGGGAAAAGTGAATAAAAAAAAAAAAAAAATAAGATGTAAAGAATATTATATATTACAAAAAGTAATTATACTGTCGGTGTTCATACCACTTTTAATCAATTTCACTGAACACAATGTAATGTTACAGATTTTTTTAAAACAATATACATATAATTTTTAATAATAACAGTTGAATTCATTGAGTTGAACAAATTAAGAAGCTATTAATTAAAATTATTCATGTTTGTAAAACTTTCGTTTCAAATTTTTAAATTTTTAAAATTATTTCAAATAAAAATAAAAATTATTGAGTTGATTCACAGTTAATGAATAAATGGTGGTAAAATTTCGTTCTTTGTTCCTTCAGTCCTCGGACAAAATAATAGAGATAGGTGTAAAGAATCTTAGATGGGATATTTTTATAATTACATTATTTGACACACAATCGTGGTACTTAATGATATTAGGTAAGTATATAAAACTAATAATTATAATTACTGTTATTGGGATTGAATCATAGTGGAACTCAATAAATAATTTTGCACCAACTAATGAAGTTTTTAGAAAATGCAAAACCTATGGTCTATGAGAAATTATTGGTGCAAATGAGCAATACAGTGTATTTATAAGTATATGTACAAATTTTATAAAATAAAATCAAAAAATTTGACATTTAACGTTAACATTTATGGGTTTTACTCACTTTTTCGGTAATTTTTCAGATACTTAGAAAACGATTGATGGAGACGAAATATTTCCTCTTTAAAGTACCAACTAGATAAAATTTCTGAACAATAAAGTCGCTGTATGTAACTTTTGGACCGGTATTACTACGAGCAAACGTTATAACTTAAGTAAAAAAGAAAAAATAGATCATGGTTAAACCAATATATTTTTCATTATACTTAAAATATAAAAGATTACTTAATTATTTAGGATTTATTTAACATAAATACATGATAGGTATTTAAACTGAATCTGAATCAAATTTAACAGATATTATCATTACTAATGTAGTACACATATAGTTTCTTATTCTTTATACGTAATTATATACGTATGCCTATGACATTATTATACATTTTATAATTAGGAAGGAATTCGTGTTTATCGTGGATTTTTTTAAAATGCGAGTGAGTTACCTCGTGTTACAAGCCATGGGAGAGGCTCTTATGCTAGTGCGTTATCTCACAACATGTTTGGTCACTTTCTCGGTCGTTCAAAAATGTACCCATTGGTCCCATTGAAGTAAATATATTTAGTAAGTAGTAACCCAATGACGCCTAACAATTTATGCGTGTTTACACTACCGGTATTTATCATTTTGCATTCATCTCCATTCAGAAGGTCGTTTAATAACAACATTAGATAGTGGTAAAAAACATTAAACTTCGAAGAAAATATAAATTATTTTATACTACATTTAGTACGTAAATATTTCAATACAAGTAATGGTTATAATTTTGTTTGATTCACTTTTGATTTCATTTTTATTTGAATACCACCATTACTATTAATTAAACGATTTAATCACTAGTTAAGATAAAATATACATAACTATGTATATTATTTTAAATGTTACAATATGATCAATTGTGATAGTATCTATGTTATTAAAGGAAGAATATATATTATAAACCATTAAAATAAATTAAATATACATTTTACACATATACTATAAAAAAAATAAAAGTACTTTTTAAGCTTTAGGGTAAACATTAACAATGAAATAATACAGTATACCATTTTAAAATATATAATATATTAAATTTCAATTCATCATAAATATTTAAAGGCATATTTAATATTATTCAGTATACTTATTGACGTAGGTACATATTTATCTTAAGTTATTTTGTATGCAATTATAAAAGTACTGTTACTAACGTGTTAATAATCTTAATACTTGTAAATTGTAATATCTTCATATAAAAGTGTTTAATTGGTATCTACGTTGAATAATATTTTTATCATGGTCCATCAACAAATTTGTTACCTATGTGTAAGTAATCGTGTGGATACAGATTTTTCATAGGAATTTCGTTTCACATACTTATGTATGTAGGTAGGTAGGTACTACCACTAAATATATACGACAAGTATCGTGTAAAATCGTGTGGTGCATTTATGAAAAAGTAATAATAATAATAAGAATGTAAGTTTAACTGAATGCCTTTAGTGTTAAAACCGTTACGTTACGACCATTGTTATACAATGTTATTTTCCAGTTAACTGATTATGATTTTTATCTTACCTTGATGTGTAAAAACGTAGTATTGATGAAAACTACAAAAATTTTTGATTTTGTGTTTCAAATATTTCAATGACATTACCTCGATATAATTTGATAAACTCATTTATTGTCAATTAGTAGAAGTTATAAGTACGGTGAAAATATATGCATAATACACTTAAGACGTTATCATTATACCTACCTATCAATCTAAATATTTTCACTATAGATACTTGCCGTGACAAATTACAAAATCGCAGTAAAGTAAAATTATTTGTGTGCATTTATGTACAGCTACAATCTACATAATATAATGAAACCCGACGATTGTATTGTTATCAATACAGCTGAACATTTTTCTCGAGGGTTCTCACTTTTCAAAATGTTTTAAAAATATTTATGACAGCATGAAAAAACCTGATTCAAATTAATTTGTAATATTTACTATTACATATTTACATTTTTTATTCGGAAAGGGTTTTTTCTGTATTTAATAAAATTATCTTTATTTAAATAATTGATTACAGTATTTTTTTGATTAGTAATACTAGTCACTAGTTTTTTCATTTATCAATTACAAAATATTATTCTAATGGTGAACTACCTATGAGTTCTAAATCAATATAAAACGCTGTGTGTAGTGTGTGTCTGATGTCTCGTCAATGTATTCGCACGGCCCACCGTGACAAGACATATTACCGCGAGCATGTGTACCTAAACTGTAAACACTCCGTAAGTCCACTGGAGGTCTTTGGCCCTCGAGTGTGGTTAGACCGGCTAGTTTTATTATTATTATTATTTGTCATAGCACCTAATTCTCGTTATATACTATTTTCTTTCAATATTATCATTTTTTTCTATTATAGATGTAAGAAATAAGTAAGTATGGGTATTTTTTCCTATGTAAAATGTCAGTTATGTGACATGTTTCACGGTCACCATAGTTTGGTTTCGGGCTCGTTAAATGTAATAAAAAATTTAAAAGGACCAAATCCAGAAAACGAAATGAATACCATAGAATTTTTTAAAACAATTAAAATACTAAATCTAATATAACCAACTTAAGTAATGTACAAAACTATCTAAAGTACCAAATTTAAAAATATTGTTAATTTTTTCCATGATAATTTTATCTATTTATTATTCTTTTTTTTTAATTTTCTTTTTAATGTATTCCTTTTTCTAAATGTAAATATAATATATATAATAAAATAAGTAAGTATAGAATATAGTGGAAAATTTGTCTCCGTTCACGAATTTAATTTAACATATAAGGTTCCTTACTATAAATTGTTCATGAAAGATATTTAAAGCTGAAATCATAATTCGAGCCCTAATATGCAAAAGGGCGTAAGCAACACTTTTAGCCAAAATTATATTTTTACGTAAAATAATTCAGAAATATCAGCTTAATCGACGATTAAAAGGCGTAAGCGAATACTTCATTAGATATAGGCCATTTTCGTTCTAAAAGTTTTAATTATAATATTTAATTTTTTAATTTTTAAAACATTTTTTTTTTTGTATACCTGAACATTGGTCTAAATATTGATTTTATCTATCAAGGCGCTATTGTAAACAATTCACTAGATATGATTTTAAGTCAGCAGTTTTAGAAATTTGAATCTGACGTTTTTATTGTTTTATGTAATCTGACTGTAAGTATTTATTGATAGGGGTAGAAGTTCCCGAACATTGGTGGTAAAAGATAAGAACATCCATCGCACATGCATTAGATAAACATCATGTATACTACCTACATCACTATAGTAAGTACTACCGTTCTAAGAACGAACAAAAACGTCGTAACTCTTATTTTCTCCTTTGCCGGGTGACTGTTTGATGATGTGTTATTTTTTTCGTATTTGTATCGAATACACACTATATGTGTGCGAACAAACCGGTTTAAAATGCATACCGCTAAAAATAATAATAAAAATAAATACGAACAGAGAGTACTTCATTTTATACGTATACATATATAACATTTTACATTCGATTCGTATACATTTTTTATTAAAGTCTCTGTTGCTTATGGTTTGAGCTGTCATTTTTATTTTTATTTCTATTGTTTTTGATGATAAAAAACAATAAAAACAATACATTGGTAAATGATATGGAATTTAATATCTGAATGTCATTGCATGAACATGAACATTTTTTAAGCACACTCTCCCCATTTTTAACTTAGAGTAACACAAAAATTTGAATTTGGTTACATGTTAAGTTTAAAATACTAAAAAATCTAGACATTTATTTCATAAAAAAACATTTTTAAATATCTTCTTTATAACAAACGAAAGTGTTACTAATGGGTGGCTGCTTTCATCAAGTTTATCACGCTATGTATGTATAAATCTTATTAAGGATACGATGTATTTTTTTAAAATTATTTGTATAAAATCTGTTTCACATCTTCTTATTGTGCCAAGTGGTATAGATTGTTGATTTAATTTAAAAAAAAAAAAAAAAATATCTTTTATAGACGAGAATCCGAGATACTTTAAGCTTTTGAAATGACTGTTACTTATTACTTATAACTGAATATTCTGAGTCAAAAATTTAAAAACAATGATTTAATAAAGGTACTGAACGATGCGTACAACATATTGATTTTACAATACTGTTTTTTCATGTTCATACATCATACCTATACCTGTACGGCTGTGTATTGCTTTTTCAGTCGAGAAGTAAATACAGTAGTCTAAAAATTTCGTTCAGCTCTTGATAAGTAATTTTTCTTTTGATAATTTAAACGGGTCATTTTTTGAAATTTTAAGTATTGTTTCTTCTTATGACTGGAAAAACTACCAACAGTTTGAGTGAAAATAGTAAAATTTGCGGGTAAACTAAATTGCCATGTAATCACATTTTGGTTATATCGTTGTAGTTTCAAAAATAACGATGCCGTGAAAAAAAACTTAAAATGTTCACCAATTGACGAAAGTAGTTTTATACGGATTAAATAACATTTTCGAAAAATCGGAATACTTTTGAGTGAAAATAAACTATACTTTTAAAATTTAAGTAATACTTGGTTTTTTAAAAGTTTTTACACTGTTTAAATTTTATATTTTAAATCTGATAAAATTGTTTCACATTTAAGATTCTTTTAAAATGTTCCTTACTATGTACACAAATTGGCAATCGATTAATTATTTTTATACGCGTTTAAAATTAAAATGATGACTCAAATCACTATTTATACGCAAAATATCAAAATTACTTTTGTTTGTATTTCATAATAATTGCGATTTCAGGTCAAAATGTAAACAAGTTTTTTTACTTATACATTTACATGAAAACTGTTTTAGTCTATTTTGATTTATTAGCGTTCCAAAAAATAAAATGAATAATTTTCAAAAATAAATAAATTGATTTCGATGATTATTCTTAAAATAATTGCAGATAAAAAAAATCAAAAATTGTATGAATAATATTTTTCATATTCTTTGAAAACTTAACAAGTTTATTGAATGCAAGTATGAAATAATATCATATAATAATACTATGGTCTATGGAATACTGGATGATCTAATAATTATAAATAGCCTACAACCTACCTAACGTAATAAGATCACTGTTTCACAGTTTTGCTGTAGAATTAATGTTTTTAATATATTGCCAATAGTACCCCCCTCCCCATAATATTATTTCATATTGGCAAATTGATCGATAAAGAAACATAAATTGTCATGGTGTCATTAGAAACAATTTTATTTACAGTGCATATTTTAAATAATTGTCCTTAACCGTGCTGTAAAATTTAGTATATTATGCTTATTCCATTTTTTGTTTTTTTTTTGTTTACGGCCTTTTAGACCACACATCCAAACATAACTGCTTCCATCCTTCACGATTTTGTGCAAGCATATGCCAATCTTCCTCAGGCAGAAAGACTGCTACGTCCTTCCTGACACAATCCTCCCATCGCATTCGGGGTCTTCCTAGTGGTCTTTTCCCTCTTGGATTCTCTTGTAAGACCGTCTTTGTCAAAACATCAGGTTTCCTCCATACATGACCTGCTCATTCCAATCTTCTTCTTTTTATCTCCTTAACTATATCTGGTCTATTATATAGGTGATGTAACTCCTCATTGTGTCTTTTACGCCATTCACCTGTTTGCAGGTCACGCAATGGTCCATATATCCTTCTTAATATTTTTCTTTCAAAAACTCTCAGTTTTGACTCATCACTTTTCCTTACTGTCCAACATTGTGCTTCGTATAGTACTATTTTATTACTGTGGTGTATAACTGAACTTTAAGTGTCTTTGAGAGAATTCTAGACTTAAGTAGGTTATCCATTTCATAATAACACTTATTGTTACCCATTTGGATCCTTTTCAGTATTTTATACTCCATATTGTTTGATTGGGTGAATGTTTATTCCATTTCATATTAAAATCGAATTTCAAACCTAAATGTTTTACTTAAGATACCTACTTTAATAATTTTGTGGTAGGGTGAGTTATCTGTATTTTCATTATGACAAATTGATTCCAGACATTTTGCTTTCGCTCTCTATGCTAACCTAGACACCACTCTCCCCTTCACAAATCAAAAATATTTCTCTGTTTGAGATGAAAATGCTTTGTGTGAGAAACGAATTAGGAAAATATTCAATATTTATGTCACAAATTTATAAGTAAAGACATTTTAAATTCAATTGAAACTGTTTAAAATTGTATATACATATAATTGTTGTAAGCACTCACTTCTTAAGTTTAAAATAGGTAATCAGTGTAGTTGAATAAAATTTAGTACTTACTTAAAATGTATAATGTATAATAAATTTAGAATGCATAATAATTGAATGGGACATAAATTATTATATTTATAAATAGCAATCAACTTTAATGTTGAAATGGGTAAAATGATTTATAATAAAAATCTGCTCTAGTTTTCTAGCCATGGTTGAAACTTATTTAATTTAATGAAAATGATATACTACATAATTACAAACAATTTACCAAGAAAAAATTATTCCATACACATTATTAGCAGATTATAAAACAACTACGTTCTAATAATTTATACTAATGGTATTATCCCGCATGGCGTATACCTACAAATCGCGACGAACCGTCCTTTAAATGACTCGAAACTTAAATACGAGTACGTATTATAGAAAATATGTTACAATATATTATGTTATTTCTAAACGATTGTCCCAGGAAACAGGCATTTGATTGTCAACAGTACACGAATACATATGTACGCACTATGCTTATAAAATACTTAGATTACAGCCACGTTTACGACCAAGTCAATCAATTAACCACTCGTACAGAATATTATGCATGTTTAACTTACAAGTACTCAAGATATAGCCTACTTGTAATTGTATATAAAATTCCTCTCTTCTTTTAAAGACTTACGTTATACTGGGTTACAGTGGCGTATTTACGGAGGGGGGATCATTGGGTTTGACCCCCCCCAAGATTTGAGATGAATACTTTAATTAATTAATTAATTAATTAATTTATTTATTTATTTATTTATTTATTTATTTATTTATTTATTTATTTATTATAATACGGGCAAGCCCAATGGTTAATTTACAATTTAACTTAAACTAAACAATTAAGGAAGGAAGAAAACATAAGTGAAAAACAGAGAAAAATAAAATTAAAAGTAATAGTACATAGTAAGATATAACATAATCAACTAAGACAAGAAGGAGGGTTCAGCATTGGCAATCCTCATCATTCTTGTAAGGGGTTCATTGGCAGCATAGTTGGTTGCAGAGACAGGGACATAGAAAGAGTATCTAGAACGTGAAGAAAAAGAAGGTACTTTGAAATTAATGCATTGAAGAAGGGACAGGGAGTCTATAAGACCAGAAATTAGTTTGCTTAAAAAACTAAGGTTCGCTCGAACTCTTCTATCGGTTAGTGAGGACAATTTCAAGGAATCAAGAACAGGGGTGTAATCATGTAGTGGATGATTTATTTCAAGCACGTAACCAGCAAAACACAAGAATTCACGCTGCACTCGCTCTAGGGCATAGCTATGCGAAATGGTATGAGGATCACATATTACAGACGCATATTCCAAAACGGAGCGCACTAGTGCACAGTATAAAGATTTGATAGGCGCAACTAATTTAAATTGAGAACAAACACGCTTAACAAAACCGAGGATTTTTAGTGCCTTACAACAAGATATTTAAAACTAAATTTATTTTAGCTCTATGGCTCTTTGGCATTGGTAAATAGTAATTTGTAAAATATTTCGATTTTTTGACTAGCAAGTTGTGAATGAATTATTTAAAAAATTTAGGAAACTAAATTTTGTTACATAAAATAAAAATATAATATAATTCAGAATAAAACACATTGTTAATTTTTAATAACCATTAAATATAAATTATATTAAGTTTTTCAAAACAAATCTACTGTTGTTTTATATTTAATTATTTAAATGCAAAATTAGAGTGAAAAATAATCAAAATTTTACGGGGATTATTTGTAATTTATCTCATTGAAATATGTGATCTCATATTTCCGTGTATTTTGTAACTCTTTTGTAACTTTGTTGTTGTGCCATGGAGCTAAGTCCTCAAATTTATACTAACGCAGTACCTAGGTATATAAATCGTACATTTGTCCAGTAGTCATTAAAGCTTAATACTAATTAAGGGGTCCGTATTAAATTTTTTATTTTGATCCCCCATGAAAAAATTCTAAATACGCCACTGCTGGGTTATAATAAATCGTCACTATATTACTCTCTTAAAATTTTGTCACAAAACTTAAATACATATATTATGTATAGGCTAATGAATTATTAGCTATTGCTTAAATTGTTTTATTATTTGAAACATAATTAACATAACCATAAAAACACCATAACAAGTTTACGTTATACGACTTTAAAACTAGATTCAAAAACAATGAAACAAGTTTATCATGATAATATATTATAGAAATAAGATCAATAAAAGTTAAATTTTACAAAACAATATTTTAATAAATATTTTTAAGATTAAAATAAAATATTTAACTTATGTTAGAAAATTGAAAAAATATTAAAGTTATTCCAATAAATCTTAGCTATAGTTAATTATTTAACTCCGATTCTATACCAAAAATTAAAAATTAGAATTTTTTTTCAAGTACAAATTTTAAAATACAAATAAGTTACTAGAACTATATTTTTATGAAAAAAACATTTTTTTAGTAACTACAATTTATAACACAATATCACGAAAGAGAATAAATTATTTTAAAATGTGGATGATTAATTTAAAGAGACAAACGCATTTAAAGTAGAGTACCAAAGGGTGAATGGTACCTCTTAAAAATTTGTAGCCATTACTCAGCATTAAATCATGGTATTATAATAGCTAACGAAAAAAAAGTTCTGGTTTACGCAATGCTCAGTATTGTTTAAGCTTATTGTGTAAATCTCCGTGAGACATCAAAGTATATAATTTATTTGACAAAAATATAAAAATTATTTCTGTTAATAGTATCGATCAAAAATGGATTAATAATAATTAATTGTACATTATATGTATCGAACAATTTATTAGGTATGTTTTAAAAGATATCCAAGGAGATCATGTTCTGATAAAATCATCGTCAAGGTTTTTCATTTAGTTACGTATATTGATATGTGCATTCAGTGCTTTTGAACTGTTTACTTTATTTCAATGAGTGAATCTCTACAATAGGTCGATCAAATTAATTACCAACTAAATTAAATTTATTTTATTCTACTAGGGTTATTCGATGGTTAAAATCTAAAACCTATTTAAAAAATAAGTTATCACTTATAACTAATGACTGTTTTTAGGAATAAAAATATTATAAAATCTGCTTTGACAAAATCGGAATGAAATAAGTTAACTTCTATAATTTTCAGAAATTTATATGATTATTTAATATTATATTTTATGTTTTTCAATATCTCTCTTGTAAAATACATGATTTCATCGAAATGCTATAACGAGTTTTTACTTTTTAACAATAGGATTATGATTTAAATTTCAATTCTAAAAAACAAATAAATATATAATAGTTTATTAATTACAATAAAAACTAATAATTAAACATGTAACATTTAGTTAAAGTATTGAAATTTGAATGATTTAGAAATTACTCTTTAATGAAAATAGTTTTTTTTTAATCTATTGTTAGAATAATATTAAATATTTACTATATTTATCCTTAAATTAGATACTTAAGATGTTTGCATTAATTCAGTTACAGTGAGATATAAGAGTAACAAAATTTTGAATTTTTTGACATAAATATTTAAAAATATAGTCAAGTCTAAATTCTATACACGAGTATATAGCAATATTAAATTAATCATAAATGCTACAGCTATAATGTTGAAATGAATTTGCAGAAGTTCCAAGACATTAAAGTGGTGGTTCGATTATTTATATATATCCTCCGATTAATTTTGTTGAATTTAATTTTAAAATAATTGAAATAAAGGTATACAATTTTTCATTTAAATAAGATATACACGCGTACACGCACTGGCAATCATAATTCATAATTTATGTAATCAGCATTTGAAATCTGACCATCGCAATCAGGCCCATTTAATTTTACGTATAAATACACGTTTTTGAACATCCCTAGTCGTTAAAAAATATTTTTAATTGATTGAGAATTCAGAAGTGATAAATTTTGTTTAGGATAAAATCATGAAAATGTCATTAAACGCACAATAAATTATGCTTAAAGATATAGATATAGACTATATAACATGTGTATTTGTAATGCAATTATTATCCGTTTGGTCTTACATAACCACATCGGCTTTCTTCACCGAAGTTGTTTTATTTTTTTTAAATAACATGGGTCCTTGAGTATGATGACAGATAGGAGTATAGAGAAAACAAATTTTCCAAAGACATCAAAAGATATTTTGTGATCGGTTGTGTGTAGTGGCAACTGTGCGGTGCATTTCTCAAAGGGCAACACACCCGCGCGCCGGAGTCGCGCTCTCATTATGAATTCTGATCTTGCCCGTTTCCAACCAACAATGGTTCGTTCTCCGGGACATGTACGATCACGAAGACCTTCCTGTTTACTATGTGTAATAAATATTTTACTATCGTTCGCATCCCAATTGACGTGTCCGGTAAAGAATGAAATCACAATTGGTACGTGGACTCAGTGGAGAGAACCACAGGTTTATATTTACGGATATAAGTTTAGTTCAAAATATATTCACAATTCATAACAATAGCACATCGGCATTGAACGTACTAAGTGTATAAAATATTGCACCCAACAGTTAGGTTATAATAGAAAATAATGAATTATAATAAAAACGTATTCATTTTTTAATACCTGTAAGCGTATTCTTTTTTTATTTTTTCAAATATTTAATATTTTTCGTATACAGAATACATACAATAACGAAGAAAATACCTATAAGGTCATTAATTGCATATTGTGGCATGAAAAATAACAATAAAGAATATTATCCATATTTGCAACTTTAACATTGAGAGCTAAAGAGCTCCATGCATACCAATCATTAATAAAATTGAACCACTTATGATTACTGGGACATTACCACTCCTTGTGAGCATTTTAAAATTTGAGGGGGCGTTTTAATTAAGGGGGCTAAGGGAAGCGATTATTTAACGACTTTCATTTATATTGTTTATAACTCATTACAATAAAATGTAAAATTGTGTTTAATAAAAAACAATTTCAGATACCAAATGTTATGTTGAAAATTATACAGATATAATATTCAAGTACATCACAACACTAGAATAACAGTAAAAAGGAATAAACAAAATAATTTTTATCAAACTATATCGATGCCGATTAGCACTATTTATATATATTCATATAATTTATATTTTTAGGAGATATTTTCATTTAAAATTAAAAATTATTATATGACTAAATGAAATTGTCACATCAATTAAATGGATAATTATTTTAATTAAATTATCATTATTCTTAAAAATTGATCCGGGAGGGGGCGGTGTGAGATTTTTGTAAATCTAAAAGGGGCTTTGAGTAAAAGAAGGTTTAGAAACACTGATTTAAATTAATAATTCACTATGTTTTTAATTAGAAATCATTTTTATTTATTTTATTAATATATTATCTTATAAAATAAATTCAGAAGATCAAATTTCTTTAATATACGTACTAGGTGTATACATAACAGATATCGAATTACTGCTGTTATTCATTAAGTTAAGGATTTATAAATACGACATATACCTATAATTTGCAGACTTCTAAGTGTTATGTTCTTTTTTTATTTTGTTACGTTTCATAGTATATATTATTATAAATCTACATGTACAGATTTTTAGATTTGAAAAATATTTTTGTTCTTCGTTTAAAATCTATACGCCTACAAAGTAAAGCTACGGCAATAAGCTGTGTGTAAAGTGTATTGTATTCGTGACCTTGCATGCTATCTGATATTCAAACGCTAAAAATTGTAATGTTTATAAACTCAAGTTAATGTGATTGAAGTCAGAAAAACTTCTTAAATAAAAAAAATATGCATTAATTTCTTATATGCATTAATCAAATATTATAATTCCAAGTTCATACATCACATTTGGCATTGTTATAGAATATAGGGTATCAAGGATTCAATGATTATTCATAATTGTCTTTCATTTTTTGTTAATCAAGTAAAGTTTATTTGTATGAAAAGGACGTTGATAAATTATTTAAAAATATAAAAGCTTATATATATAAATATATATATATATATATATATATATATATATATATATATATATATATATATATATATATATATATATATATATATAACAAATACATTTAAAACATATAGTTTGTTTGGAATAAGACGAAAAAAGCTCATATAAATAATTTTATAATTTAAATGCTGTAATATTATTATTATTAAATAGATAATATACATATGGGTATAACAATTAGTTCTAAAATGATCAATTAACTAATATAAATCATAGTTAATTTTATGTTTGACTGACAATATCATTAAACAAAGGTTTTGCTGAAATATGAAATACACATCGTAAATAATGGTTTCTTTAATGAAAGTTGTAAATTTCAATGTTCATAAAAACATGTAAACACAATAATCAATATTTATTATATTCATTTAATTATATTAATGATTAATAATCAATTACTCTTAAGTTAAAGGTGGATTTTTATATATATTGTATAGTTATAGTAGCAAGATATCTATTATGCACCGTGTTAAACTATTCTTAAACTAACACAAACGTAATTCAATGTAGCGGTATGTCATGTTTTTTATTCAATATTATAAAGCTATAAATATGTTTATATTTTATAGGTACAATAAATATACATAAAATACTCCAAATTATTAGATTTCAGAAGTTTTTCGGAAAAAGACGACAAATTAAAATGTGTGAATATGCGATCCGAAAAATTATCACCAAATATGAATAAAAAACGTTCTCAGAAAATTCAGCACAAGAATAAGGTATTTGAGAAAATTATAAAAATTGTTGATTTATTAAGTAACTACTATTTAAAATAAATTTTTTTTATGTATTTATTAAAAATTATGTATTAGTTTTGTAATTGCTTTAAAAGTATAGAAATAAATATTAAATACATATTAGATACTATTTTAGGTTTATTGAATTATGTTTTTATTATGATTAAAGATAGTCAAAAAAAAATTGATAAAATTATTTAAAAAAACTAAGGAAATTATTTAAGTCCTGTTTTTTATTTTTTTAAATATGGTCACCCTAATGTAGCATGAAGAATGTACTTACCGATGACATGATTGGATCCCCAAAATAAATCTTTGTCCAATTTTAATCTAAAACAAAATGTCAACTTTATAAATTATATTTATATTTTATAAATGCATGTGTGTGTGTGTGTGTGTGTGTGTATATATATATACACATAACAAATTAAGTATATTAAATTCACAGTTATACATTTTTTTTTAAATCTCGAGAAAAACCTTGCATATGATCATGCATGTAGATCAACGGGTAACAGATGAATAAATAAATAATTATACTTATAGATTTTATCATGCACCGTTTGCTGAATGGTCAGGTTTTCTGACACTTCGACTAGCTGGTCTATTAACGATTTCAAGATTTTTAAGTGCATATATTATTATAATTAATAATATACTTACTTGTTACTCTTAAATTTTTACCAGTTAATTTGAAAATATAAATAGCTAGGTAATTGGTAATGAATGTTTTTAATATCTATTAATTTAAGTTGTAATACAAAAAAAAAAA
Organism: Therioaphis trifolii; assembly: GCA_027580255.1. Classification (NCBI taxonomy): domain Eukaryota; kingdom Metazoa; phylum Arthropoda; class Insecta; order Hemiptera; family Aphididae; genus Therioaphis; species Therioaphis trifolii. The sequence goes on along the minus strand of CM050409.1, from coordinate 14,303,654 downwards.
AAAAAAACATTACTTTATCTATCGATCGTGATTTTTATACATTTGTTATACCTTCGCAGATAAAAAAACAAAAATAATAATAATAAAATACGAATTTTAATACAAAATACCACTTTAGATGAGTAAAACGAAAGATCTATTGGTTTTACCATTTGTTTTCTTTTGATACACTTTAACGCATAGTATACTTAGTCTTAAAATTTTTTTCACCCCTTATATAGATCTAATTGTATTTAAATAGTCAGAGATAATTCAAATTTTAAATAATAAAAGAGGCCATTTTTTATTTATTATTATACATATTATAAAATTACTATTCAATTAACGGTTTTTTTTAGTTTTTACTTAAATTTAATTTTGTATTTTTGTCCGTTATCCCGCATTTACGCACATCTGCAAATGATGTAAACGGAATAACATTAGTACACATTGCCCATATAAGAATATGCAGGCGGAAATTAGTAAACGTAAATCATTTAACTTCTTCCATACGTGTTGATATAATATGTATAACGTATAGGATAAATGTTGGTAAGGAAAACTAAAATTGTTACTATACTAACTAGCAGTTCTGAGGTATTTTTTATAAATTATTGATAGATACTACAAATTAATTAGAGATAATAATATACATATATATATATATATACACACATACATACATAGTACAAGTATGTTAAGTATAAAAATACAATATGTTTTACCATAAACAAGTTAACACACATTTACTTCAAAAATAATAATTATGAATTGAATTTAGATGATCTACTTTATTTTATTTGGATTAAATTTAGTTTATTTGAAAATATTAGTTAAAGATTAAATTTAAAATTAGTGAAAGATGTTGGTAAATATTAAACATTACAATATACTTGTACTAAGTATTATGTGATAATATAGATCGTGTTTGGGAATCATTGTGACCTATGAAAAATAACTGAAAGGGGGCCTACAAAAACTCACGCACCCTCAAATCACGATGGGGCGAAAAAACCGTTACACGTTCATATGATGGTATACCTACCATCTACGCGAATAATGTTGTTCCGTTTCTGATTACAAAAACGATAACACGATAAATAACAAGAATATTTGTGAATCTATTCAGTGATTTTAACGCTAGTCATAAAATATTTTAAAATCTAAATTATAATTTCTATAAACATTTTCATTCCAAAAAAAAAAAAAAAATCTGTACGAAATCAAATCAGAATATAATCATTAAATTTATTTATTTGACTACTCTTTAAAAATAATCATATTCTAAATCGATGAAAAATAAGTTGTTAAATAACATATATAATAAATCTTATTTTAAATATTATATTAAATGTAATATACTAGTACTAAGTAAAAATAAGGTATTATTAATGATCTATTTTTAGTCTAAACGTTTTCAATATTTATTTGAATCTTTCCAAAAGTATGTAACAAAAGTTATGAATATGTATATCGTGAAAATTTCAAGTTTCTAACATCATCACTTTTCAGGTAACGGCTAAATAACTAAAATCAATTTAGTGAGAGTCGCCTTTACAACAATATTTACTGTTTTTACACGGTTTTCGGCTTTTCGGTTAGGTTTTCTCACTCTTAGAAAATTAATGTTGCTTTTTACCTTATATCAATAAGATATTTATATATACTTGACAAAAGTTTCGAAAAAATTTGATAACATATGAGTTAAAAATAAAACTTTATGAAAATACCCGATTTATTTAAAGTTAATTTCTCATAAAGTTTTTAATTTATACAATAATTAAGACTTGAAAATGTAATATGACCTTGCTCATATGGTTACCTAACGATAGACACCAAAAAAATCGAAGTATGATTAAATAAATTACAGAGTTTGCTTTGTTGATTTATAAATGTACCAGAAATATAATATTTTACTATAAATGATTAGAAATTAGAATACATTTTATTTTTATTATATAACAATTTACGTTGATGAATTACTTTACTTTATGGCTTTACTTTATGACAAATATAGTGTATAGTATATACCTATAAATATTAATAAAAGTATATATTTATTAATATTTATCAACATTAATAATAAATAGATAATTATGTCTATATTTTGAATATAAAAATAATATTTTTACTTCAAGTCAATAGGATATATCATTTAACCCTAATGAAAAAATAACAAAATAATATTTGATTCCGTTGAATTATAAATAATGTCAATTATACAAAATGAAACAAAATATAATGGTACCTATTATTTAACATCATATTATTTACAATTCTATGAACTATAGATGTTTTCAGTAACATTCATAGTTCTATTTTATTATTATATGTAACATTGACACGTTGCATTCAAAATTTATTTGGTTTTAAAATTGTTTACTTTCATTATGAAAGAAACTTTATTGTGCGTGCTGTAATGGGTTAACAAAAAATGAAGCCCATATCATATTTAAATACGTACGCATTTAACATTCAAATCGCTGCTTCTACTACGCTAATGTAAATTACAGCTTAACAATATTAGCTATAGAATATGTACAATCTTAGGTTTTTTATTTATTTCACGCTTTACAATATCGAATTATTTATGTACAAATAACAAGTAATAATAAAATTAGATTTGATCTAATATTATATATCAATATGTTATTATACATTTATATTATAGATATACATTTAAGTTTCTGAAAAATAACTACAAAATATACTAACATAATTTCATAAACCTACCTATACATATGTTTATTTATTTACTTATGTTGATTAATACATAGTACAATTATAGTAAAATAGGCAATGATAAGAACATTTATAATTATTTTAATTTATATTTATGTATACAATATAACCTATACATTTTTCATCCTTTATATAATACGAGAGCAGGTCGAGTTGTTGATTGTGGAGATGCAAATCATTCTCTGAGTTATACTCTTGGTTATTTTTATTTATTTATCCAACGTTAATCTCTCAAATAAGTTTTAATACTGCAACGTAATAGTCGACGTTTCTAAATTTTAACTTTAAACATCTCTAAATTGTTTTTGATGATTTAAGTAATTAAGTAATCGTATATAGTTAACATAGTCAATATAAATAGTAATAAATAAGCGGTACAAATAACATACATAACGTACACCGGTAAGTACTCGATTTTGAAGCACTTTAAAAGTAAAATTCTCGACGCCCCCGGGTGTGCGGACAAATATCAAATAGAACTCGATCGTTAAGTTCATATTATGTACAGGCACATCTGTTGGATCTCTTCAGTTTCAAGAGTACAGACCGTGAATTCAATCTACCGAAGCGCGTACGACGCTACGCATACTACGCGCCATAATAATATTTTACAATAATAATAATAATAATAATAATAATAATATAATAGCACATATGCCCGTGAGTTCTCATCTCCGCCTAGCCTAGCGTAACCGTAGTCCAACGGACGACGACGACGGTGGTAGCGCGTGGCCAACCGCCGCGGTGCTGAGGTACGGCAGCAGCCGGCGAGTCTGCTCCGCACGCGCCAAACTGTATACGCTGCGCAGACTATAACACACGCGCGCGGTCGTCATCGCGCGTTATTCCTATTTTTTTTTTCACGGCCCAGTGACGACGGTCCCGCGTAAACGGTCTCCACGCCGAACGCGTAGTCCGTCACTGTATTATACTATTACTTCATCGCATATGCATGACGTATGCGCCGAGTATGTAAACCGTCACCGTGTTACTGTTACTGCAGTACTCGTCGTCTCAGTGCGCGTATACATGCGTATACCTATAGTCACGTGAAAAACGAAAACGACGATCCGCAAAACCCCACAAAGTGTACAAGCTGTTGGTAAATTTAGATAGTATCAGCATGGTATATTATGCAGAATGATGTGTTTAGAGACTTAAAATCTTTTTTAGAAAACTTTTTTACTTCGTCATAGCGAATTGCCTTCGTTTAAGGGTGCCGGGCTGAAATGTACCATGTCTGGGTTTTGTTGTAATTCTGCAGTGTGCAGCGAACCACTTAACATTTTTTTTTTTTTTTTATTTCCTAGTCTTTCAACGTATTGAAAATGTTGAAATCAAAATCAGTTCATTGAGCCGTTTCGTCTAATTATTTTTATCCAGACAACAAATTTACAAATTATAATATTATTTTGTCTAAAATCGAGTTTCAAAAGTTCAAAACTAAAAAATTATACAATATTCTCACAATAAAAAAAAAATCAAAGCGCTTCAACACTGAACTTTCATTGTTTTTCAATATCTATAATAATTTAATTCTTCTCTTTTCAATTTTTAGTTGATGATTTATTATTTAATTTAGTTTGATAGAAGTGTAGTTAAAATCCAAAAAGAAGAATGGGTACTATTCAATGATGATTTCAAGCCATTTATTAGACGAGCAAAAAAAAAAAAAAAAAACATGTAAACATTCAAATAAAATGTATTACAAATAATTAAAGTTTTATCTATTACTATTACATTACATCTACATATGATACAATATTGATTTATTTATTTTTGCTCTTTATTAATATAATTTCAGATAAAAAGTTGTTTTTTCAAATATAATCAAGTACCTACTCGATGAATCATGTGTTGGAATGTGTTTCGTGATATTTACAGTTTTGAGTCATCTATTAGGTGTTTATTTCCATTGCTATCCACAATGGTAATAATTTACCAGAGGTGACGTTTCCAGAGCCAATTTTATTAGGCGCAAAAAAAATTAATCATTATATCTATGTTATGAATCATCACTCTAATATTTTATTTATTTTTATCAACAAAACAAAATACTCATTCGATTTAATTCTTTTCATACAACTATAATTTTTAAATAATTGAAATTAATTTAGTCTATGTAATACCGACATATACTATTATAGAACTATATAATATAAATATTATCTAGTATACAAAATATAAAATTTAAATAACTCAATTTAAAATATTACATTAAACTATGTTACTAAATTTAGAAATACTAATTAAAATTTGTTTGAACAACAAGTATCACTCATCGAAAATTTCACTCAATAGAACAATGTAAGGAAAAACTATTACCATTATTGACTGGCAATTATATCGTTTGTAGTTTATTATAATTGAAAAACACCGTTGACGTTTGACAATTTTATAGTTAACATAATTTTAAAAACTTATAACAGAACAATTAAAGAAAATACTAAAAAACATGTATTTTTAACCTTAAAACATTCGAATAACAAAATACAAGTACACATGAAATTTAAAATTTGAAACGGTCAATTATGTGAAAATATTATAAAATCATTTTGATGTTAGACATAATATAGGAATATTTCTCCAATTTTCGAGTTTTATATAAAAATAATTTATCTATGTTTTATTATAGATAGAGCGATTGAACCAAATTAATAATGTCGTTGATGTGTATTGTAACAGAAAAAATTATACATAGTTCTGTACTACTACAAATTATGAAGTCTAATGTATCTTTGATTAAACATATTAAACTTTTCTGTAACGATTAATTCCTTAAATATTTATAATAAATACCAATGTGATTATTTTTATAACTAATGACAAATATAAAAAATAAATGTAGTTTAACATGTGAGTAAACACTAAATAATATTATTAATTATAATTAACTTCCGCAGTGTTTCATAACCGCATCAGTCTACATGGTAACTATTACATATCCACTTTATTTAATATAGCTTATATAGAAATACGAAAAACTTAAAAGTGATTCCATAAGTCATAACAGTCAATAGATATAACTTCGATATTGAGACTTCACTTAAAGAGTTGAGCAAATAGATAATTTATCGGACATTCAACTTAAGTGATAATTCTCTTTAAATATTTTGCCAAAACTAGGTAACATGCGTAGCCCATTTGTCCATCATTGAGATAAATAATATATATATATAATATATATATATATATTTAACCAAAATGATGATATGATGCCAAAACAAACTAATGAACCACTTCTAAAACATGAATCAATATAAATAAAAAATGATAGTCGATAGACATAGGTAGTATGTATTATTATTTGAAATGTAAAATTACTCTCATGGTAGTGAAGTTGATTTTGACATGACAATCAAACCATTTTAAAACATGTTTACTTTCAATTTACATAAATAATTATCTTGCCCAACTCTCTTAGACAAATTACATTAAAAATTTGCGTAAAATACACATGAGCAACACAATACATGTAATATTAAAACTAAATGACAAACCCGTATTATTTAATTACTTTTAAATTTTCTTCATGTATGCATTGCTAACAATTCATTTAGAATTTTTTAGTTAAAATATATTTGTTATTAATGTTTTCCGACAATGCTAATCATTAATTAATTGTGTTAAAAGCTATTAAATTAATAACTTATTAAATAAAACTAACGATAAAAGACTTAATTTTCACTATCATTAAACCTTTTTACAAATATTTCTATACTTAATCATACATTGTTGCTTGTTATTTGTTAGTGATATAGGATTATTAAAATCATTTTAAATTTTGTAATATATGTTGTTATTCAACGAGATTTTGACTGAAAATAAATTACTATTTTCAACACGTATTTACTATACATAAAATGTTTATAACGGTTATTAAACAGATAGTTTAATAACCGTATATTAGATAATTTAGGAAAAAAGATAGATATTATTGTTTTATATCATAATATTGAATATTTTATAGTTTGGATTGTTACCTAATGAAATTTTATGTTCATATAGCTTAAAACCCAATTTCACCACTGGTGAGCTATTTAATCGTATATTGTTTAATGGTATGCATTTAAAACAATTTTATTTTACATTCTCACGCTAGATATCTTTTATAAATATGTTTATAAAGTGATTTGAGACACTAAAATATTGTAGCTAATTATTCAGCTGTTTCATATAAATTATTAGTATGATATACAATCGATTATTTCACCAGGCCCTATTATAAGGGTGGGGTGTGAATGTGTGATCATGTGTATAACACATGTCCACTTTATAGGGCGTAAGATATAATCTATGAATTCGATTATTAACTTGGTGACATTTGCGTTTTTTCCCTCACCAAGACCCTTGGAACCTATTCCCCAAAGTGTGACCAATATTAATAGGGAAAACTATGAACATAACAGGGTCAAGTGGATTAATATAACTCCCCTACAGTTAAATGACAATATAGCAGTAATGATGTCATGTGAAGCACAAAAAATTCTACAGATGTTACTTTTATAGATGTATACATTCATAATTTCTTATATTTTATGAAGCTTCAGTATTACAATTTTGATGTGCCTTGATTTTAAAAGGTTTACAAAGTTAATACATTTTTTTATATTACATAGTTTAAATTATTATATCAATTTAAAAATGTAATATTTAATTAAATGTTTTAACATTTCTAAAACTGTTTAAATATTGAATTACCACCTCAAAACGGATAAAACAAAGATAGAAATCAAAATAAGCTGTCGAATAACTTCAACGCCTTACATTATTATTGAAAATAAACAAAGTTTTACGTACAATTTTAAATTGACCTATATTTTATATTTTTTTAAATGTTGACTTTTATAATCTCTTTCATTGCAAAATATAACTCATATAACCCCATTAAACCTACAACGTTTAATGGACGTTCGTGATACAAACAATAGCTTTAAGTCATATGCTTTGCGATTGCAACTTTTTTCTTGGTGATATAATTTAGAGTAGCATAGTTTTTTTTATATAGGCATACCAGTAATCGAGAACAAATAGAATTATATTAAAGATTAGGCACGAACATCAAACAATAGTTTTTAACTTTAAATATATACACCTTTAAGTATGAATGTATCATGTACATAATGTTGTATACGTACACACATACCATATTTTAGTTACCCAAATAGATTACCTAGTTATTATATTTCAAAATAAAAAAAATTTTATTCACATTTCAGAGAACGATAACCATATTATTTCGTTACAAATTAGTAATTTTAAATACAGACCTGTAAATAATTGTACACTGTAGTTTTGAATTACCGGCGACGCATTTGTTAAATTAAATAATAATAGTTTATAATCGATAAAAATGTATAGACGCCATTCAAATAGCGGAAGTATGCAAAAATTATCAACGTGGTCATTTGCAAGGTTAGGACGGTTAGGTTGGCTATTTGAAAAAAAAACAATAAAAATGTTATGAAATTAAATTGCTGTCACATAATTTTAAACTAGCATGTAAAAACACATCTTCCTGTTTATAATATTTGATAAAGCCTCTATTTATTTACTTGAATATTATATTTAAATAATAAGCTTAGCTCATATTTCACGTACATGAATTATATAATAAATAATTTTGTGAACATAAATGGTAAGTACTCATCACATAAAATACACTTATGCATCAAATTTGCTTTATGAACGAAAATTTAATTTAAGGAATTAAACATCATAAATTTGATAATTTTTAACTCATAAGTAAGAAAAATATACATCCGGATGGGTAGACACTAACATAAACACTTTTACTGAAAAACAAACATATATTGTATTAAAATTGTCTCACTAAACTTTTTTATACGTTTTATTATTAAATAAACATATTCAACATAGTAGCACTAATATGCGTACAATAATGAACACTATTCATAGAAAAATTGTCTGAAATTTAAAATCTGTAAATTACAATAGTATATGACATATGTAATGAAACAATAGCATTATACATTTAGATATTTTTATATCTAAATATTTTTCCTGCAGGTGTGACTGGTAAATCTTCCATTTATGACGTGATTCATGCATAAGGAATATGATTACCTACACGCAATGCTAAGTGTTACTATTTTGCTGACGAACAAGATAGATTACGTGATATGCAAACAATGCGACATCATTCAAAGATGGTGATTATAGAAACAATGATAATTGTCAGACAACATGGTTTATAAGACAGTGAACAATTTTTATTAGCATTTTTATAAGTGAGTAACATTTCTGATATAGTGTTAACATTGAATTTATATTAATTTTCATACCAAGGACAAGAAAAACAATTATTTAAATTCAAACAAACAAATTAAAACACCTAATTATATATATAATTATATAAGTACATAGAATAATACATATTCAGTAAAAATTTTTGGTAGTAGCAAGGAATAGTGCATAAATTTGATAATATATATATATATATATATATATATTATTCAAAACACTAATAAAACTACATTTTTAAGAAAAAATATGTTTTTCAATTTTTTATTTCTGTGATTTTTTTAAAGTTTTTACTTTCTTCGAGTTGTTAATACAATACTTAAATTAACTTAATATAATGAAGAAAATATCTGTTTGAAAATGTTGAGGATATAATTTTTATTTTTCAACAAATAATTAAAAATGTATAAATATTTAAAGTATAGAAAGCATAAGTAGCAGAGTGTAGAAACAAGGATAGTCTATAAATATATACTAACACCAAATAATATACTGTGATAATCTCATGAAGAATAAGAATCAATTTTTGTTTCACATAAGTATAGGTATTTTCTTTCATAATACTAAGTTATAAGGAGTGGTTGAATGAAAATTGAGAAACTTATGATAACATGTAGTAAAAAAAAGACGAAAATTTATTTGATTAAAATATGATATTATTGTTGTTTTAAATTGTAAATAAAAAAAATGATGACTCATTTCTTTAGTATAAAACGATTCTGAGCAAAGCTTCAGTGTAATATTATTATTTAAATACTGTTTACGTATTTTACGGTTATTTGTATCATTTTTGGTGAGTTTTTTTGTAATTAAACCCTCATAAAATATTCAATTAGATATAACTCATTTAAACTTCAATTGTTATAACAATTATAACTCATTAAAAATAAACTTAAAAGAAATCAGACAATATCGAAAAAAAATCGTATGATAATTTATTAAAGTGTGTATAAAAAAAAAATCCTGACTAACGGTTTTTGAACTTTTGTTAGGATAATTAGGTAGGTATATGAGTAAGGTCATATTAAATTTTCAGAACTTTTTGTCAAATATTTAAAATTATATTACATAAAAACTTTCAAACAATTTGGTAAATTAAAAGTTCTATATTTAAGTCAAAAGTACTATAATTGCTCTGAAAATGTTGTTCAATATAAAAAAGTATGTATTTGATATTGGATAAAATTTTCAAGTTTCTAGCTTCAATACTTTTCGATTTATGACTAAATACCTAAAATCTGAACAGTGAAAATCTCGTTTACGGCGGATTTTTACCGATTTTACCATTTTTACTCAGTTTTTCGATCGTTATTCTTGATTACTGGAAAAACTATGGAGATTTTGGAAAAATTACCTCTCTAAAGTACCATCTCAGTTCAATTTCGAATCTAAAAAGTTGCTGGACGAAACTTTTGGACAAGGATTTCTATACGAAAAAGTGTTTACAGAAAAAAAAAAATGAAAAAAAAAAATAAATGGTAAGTGAGATGATGGTGGTACAAGTTCGTCCTTCGTCCCTTCGGTCCTCGGACAAGATATTGGTGATGAATGTATTAAGTTTTAAAGAAATGATGACTCATTTCCTTAGTAAAAAACGATTCTGAGCAAAGCTTCAGTGTAATATAATATATTATTATTTAAATACTGTTTACGTATTTTACGGTTATTTGTATAATTTTTGGTGAGTTTTTTTGTAATTAAACCCTCATAAAATATTCAATTAGATATAACTCATTTAAACTTCAATTGTTATAACAATTATAACTCATTAGAAATAAACTTAAAAGAAATCAGACAATATCGAAAAAAATCGTATAATAATTTATTAAAGTGTGTATGTCACCAAAAGATTCGAAAAATGTTTTTATATCTATGTTCCAAGTTTTATTGTGATCAGATACCCCAAAAAGTCTTAAACAGATTTTAAGCAGAAAATTAACGTAAAAACAGCCAATATTTTCGTATACGCATTTATTAAAGTGTGTATAAAAAAAAATCCCGACTAACGATTTTTGAACTTTGGTTAGGATAATTAGGTAGGTATATGAGTAAGGTCATATTAAATTTTCAGAGCTTTTTGTCAAATATTTAAAATTATATTACATAAAAACTTTCAAACAATTTGGTAAATTAAATGTTCTATATTTAAGTCAAAAGTGCTATAATTGTTCTGAAAATGTTGTTCAATATAAAAAAATAGCTGGTAAGTGAGATGATGGAGGTACAAGTTCGTCCATCGTCCCTTCGGTCCTCGGACAAGATATTGGTGATGAATGTATTAAGTTTTAAAGAAATGATGACTCATTTCTTTAGTATAAAACGATTCTGAGTAAAGCTTCAGTGTAATATAATATATTATTATTTAAATACTGTTTACGTATTTTACGGTTATTTGTATAATTTTTGGTGAGTTTTTTTGTAATTAAACCCTCATAAAATATTCAATTAGATATAACTCATTTAAACTTCAATTATTATAAAAATTATAACTCATTAGAAATAAACTTAAAAGAAATCAGACAATATCGAAAAAAATCGTATAATAATTTATTAAAGTGTGTATAAAAAAAAATCCTGACTAACGATTTTTGAACTTTTGTTAGGATAATTAGGTAGGTATATGAGTAAGGTCATATTAAATTTTCAGAACTTTTTGTCAAATATTTAAAATTATATTACATAAAAACTTTCAAACAATTTGGTAAATTAAAAGTTCTATATTTAAGTCAAAAGTGCTATAATTGTTCTGAAAATGTTGTCCAATATAAAAAAGTATGTATTTGATATTGGATAAAATTTTCAAGTTTCTAGCTTCAATACTTTTTGATTTATGACTAAATACCTAAAATCTGAACATTGAAAATCTAGTTTACGGCGAATTTATACCGATTTTACCGTTTTTACTCAATTTTTCGATCGTTATTCTTGATTACTGGAAAAACTATGGAGATTTTGGAAAAATGGCCTCTCTAAAGTACCATCTCAGTTCAATTTCGGATCTAAAGAGTTGCTGGACGAAACTTTTGGACAAGGATTTCTATACGAAAAAGTGTTTACAGAAAAAAAAAGAAAAAAAAAAAAAAAAAAAAATAAAAAAAAATAAAATAAACATCATTGTAAAACCATAAGATCCTTCGCTTCACTCAGAATCTAAAAGTATGTATTTGATATTGGATAAAATTTTCAAGTTTCTAGCTTCAATACTTTTCGATTTATGACTAAATACCTAAAATCTGAACAGTGAAAATCTCGTTTACGGGGGATTTTTACCGATTTTACCGTTTTTACTCAGTTTATCGATCGTTATTCTTGATTACTGGAAATATATGGAGATTTTGGAAAAATTACCTCTCTAAAGTACCATCTCAGTTCAATTTCGAATCTAAAAAGTTGCTGGACGAAACTTTTGGACAAGGATTTCTATACGGAAAAGTGTTTACAGAAAAAAAAAAAATAAAAAAAAAAATAAACATCATTGTAAAACCATAAGATCCTTCGCTTCACTCAGAATCTAAAACATCATTGTAAAACCATAAGATCCTTCGCTTCACTCAGAATCTAAAATAAATAAACATCATTGTAAAACCATAAGATCCTTCGCTTCACTCAGAATCTAAAACTTCAGTTCATTTAGAAAAAAAAACCAATGATTAGACAAAAAATATGAAATTTATGAGAGGTATATTTTTAATTTTGACGAAAACTTTTGATTATTTAAGATGACCTTACTCATGCATTTCACTAGCTAAAAAATTTCAAAAATTGCGATACCGGATTTTTTTAAAACTTTTAAGTAAATTATTATACAATTTATACATAATAAACTGTTTTTACGTCAACTTTCAACTTTAAAAATTTATTTGAAGAAATTGTTCTACTAAATGGTATATTTTAATTCTGGAGCTTTGCTCAGAATCGTTTAACTAATGAAATGATCTACCATTTCTTTAAAATTAAATACACCCATTCCCATTAAGAGTCCGAAGAGCGAATAATACCCCATGGTGCGAAGAACGTCCTTTTCTTCATATAATTTTTAAACGATATGTGGATTTAACCCTCCCTTAACCAATTAATATATAGTAGTCTTTTTTTTTAATTATGACACTATTTGAATTTATTTATTAGTTAAGTAGCACATAATAAAAATATTCCTAATCATAACAATAACATAATTTATAATATATTAAATTAAATATTACAATTAAAAAATTAGTTGTAATATCAACTGTATTTTTTCAAGTGATTTTTTTATTTGTTGCTTCTTTAAATTAGCGTAAAACAATATTAAAAATAAAAATGAACCAATTTACATAGAAATATAGATAAAAATGTAATACAATGCAATAGCTTACTTGAATCAAAATACTCCTGGACAGCTTGTATCTTACTTTCGAATTATAAATGCACGGTTGCTTTATTTGGCGGAACTTCAAGCAAATAATACAATTAAATAAATATTAAATATATTATACGATTCAAAGCATGCACAAATGACGCGAGTATTAAATCAACACAGTCGACACCGAACTCGCACGACTGAACAACCGAGCGACTGACACTGAAGCAGAAATTCAACTAAAGGCGGTAAAAACCGAACATATTGGTTGACCCTCGTGCACCAGCACTGATGATACACCGCCATGCATAACCCAGAGAGTAATATTATATTACGGCATAACCACGGGTACTTTCATCGCGAAACAATATTACTACGACCGCATTGAGTGCCGTGCGAGGTTACACTGTCCACTGTGTTTGTCACACTGTATCCCACAGTCGGCGTGTTTATCTTGATTGTTGATTAATAACGATAAGTCAATATTCGATAAGGAACAATAATAATAATGTATGAAAATATTTAGTTGAGTCTCTCGATTTTTTAATATCCATGTTAAATATCAACATGAAGTGTACCCAATCCCAATTTATATCTTGTTCGATTTGTCATTTTTAGGTGATGTAAAATCTACGGACTTATGTGATTGGATTGCCGAAAAAAGCGCTAAAATTGTTATTTTAGCGATGGCTTAATTACACCACTTTCCAGTCGTATTGTAATATGGTAATATTTATGTTCAGTATTTTATCAACATAATATCTAATTAAATTGTCTTACTTTAATACGAATAGTACATCAATCGTTTATTAGTGTAATTACTACTGTTTATTATTGTAATAAACTTTCATTAAAATTATCAATCATTTTGTTTACTTTTAAATTTATCTATTGAATTAATACAATCTAAATTTAATTAATTGAGCTCTATTTTTTATCTAAGTAATTTTTTGATAAGTTACCAAATACTATAGTATCTAAATTTTATTCAAAATAATTGTAGCATTCATTTTATAAAAAAATAAATATTTATTTTTATATCAGAAAGACTGCCTTTAATAAATTATATGTTTTACAATACTTTTACGACATTTGTCAACTATAATGTTTGATATAATTCAAAAATATTATTTTTTGTTTTTCTAGGGCGGTAATGTGTCACAGCTTGAGAGAGATATTGGATCGGATCAATTTCCTCCAAATGAACATTATTTCGGTTTGGTTAATGTAAGATTTCATTACATATTTGAATAGATTAATGATATTCCCCTAACCTCTAGTAGTCTAGTGGTAGAATGATAAAGCAAGAGTTAAAGAGTTAGAACAAATTATTCATGACACACCAAATGAAAGCATATAACTACGTTATATTTTCAAATACAATTTTTAATACAAATTGGCTGTACTATAATTTCATTGAACAAAAAAGTGTATATATTTTGATTCTGTTATTTTTTTTTAAACATTTCAACTATATTTTTATACATTTACATTATATAATTAATAATAAAGGTATCTATGTTAACCATTAAAGTAGACCACTCAACTATACAATTAGCCTAACATGATATTTGCACTAAGGATTATATGTATAATTTGTGTAATTTTATTTATATTTTTAGATGGTATAAAAACATATTTATTAATATATTCACCTGAGAAATATATAGAAGATATCTTGTTTGAGAAATAAATACAAATTAATAATAATAAATCTCTAGTTTTTTAATCAGCTTATTCTTTTTTTTCAGTTTGGAAATACTTGTTACAGTAATTCAGTACTTCAAGCTCTTTATTTCTGTAAACCTTTTCGAGATAAAGTTTTGGAATACAAAGCTCGCAATAAGAGAAATAAAGAGACGTTGCTCACGTGTTTAGCTGATCTATTTCATAGTATTGCCACTCAAAAGAAGAAAGTTGGTTCTATAGCCCCCAAAAAATTCATTAATAGACTGAGAAAAGAAAAAGGTAATTGCTTATCTATGCTTATCTTTTCTTTATTTAGCTTCTGTTTGAAATGAAGGATCTATTGGTTTTACAGTGATATTAATTTTTAATTATTTTTTGGTTACCCTGATTGTGTCTAAAAGTTTTATCCAGCAGCCCTATAGATCAATAATCACATGTAGATAATACTTTAAGAGTTTATTTTTTTTCTCCTCTTAATAATTTTTCCAGGTTTGAAGAAAAACGGCTCAAACCTATATTAAAACGGTAAAATTTGTTTTCTAAAACACTTTCACAAAATCTGTTTTAGTTATTTAGTTGTAGCTCTTTTAGTAATATTACTTGAAAGCTATAACTTAAAATTTTTACCATATCTTATTGACATATTGTTAAATACTTTTTGAACGTTTCAAATAAATTGATAACTTTTGGGCTGAAAATAAAATTGTTAAAATACCTTGTTTAAAAAAAAAAAAATTATCCTTAATCAAATTTGTAATATTTAATTAAAAGCTCTAAAAATTGAATAAGATTTAACTCATATATTTTATTAACAATACTAAGAAAATTTTGAAAATTATGACTGAGAATTTTTTTTACAAATGTAAGTAAATTATTATACAACTTAATAAACCAACTGTTTTCACATAAATTTTTATCTTAAAATGTGTATAAAAAATATTGAACCATTTGATCGTTACAAATCTTTGGATATAGATATAACAACATGTTTTGAAGCTTTTGGAAATAAATAATTTCTCCTTTGTTCAGAAAAAAATGTCTTAAACGTTTTTATAAAGAGATAAATTATAGACAATTAAACTAACAATGTTTTAATATATAAACAGTATATTTTACTCTGAATCTTTGCTCAGAATCATTTCACCCAAGAAACATATATAGTTCCTTTAAATTTCAATATACCCATCACCATTATTTTTTTCGAGGAGTGAAAAATGTCCAGCTTTTTTATAGTTACAATTGTTTTATAATAGTAAAAAATGCATTACTAATTTTCAAAATGTATAAAATAGTTATTTGATTGTATAATGATTATTATAATAATTTTTAAATAATTATGTAATAAAAAAAACTAATTAAATCTATTACAAACTGGTTACTTTTATTTTGTTATTTATTTTATTAATATTTTTATTTGAAAGATACTTAAAATATATATAATTATTTATTTTATTGATTGTTTACTTTACTTCGAAAATTTAGTTTATTAATTAATATTAACTAAAATGAAATTGTTATTTCTTCTTTGTTTTACAGAAGAATTCAATAATTATATGCAACAAGATGCTCATGAATTTTTAAACTTCCTTATAAATCATATTAATGAAATTATTCTTTGTAAGTAGTACTAATTTTTTCAGTGTCAATGTTAAAGAATTATCAAATAAGTATATTAAATGTGTTAATAGCTGAACGTAATCAAGCAAACTGTAATGGGAAATCTAAATCAATTACCCCTAATATTATTGATGGTGAATCAAATACTAATAGCATTACTAGTTCAAGTAGTCATAACCAAGATCCAACTTGGGTTCATGAAATTTTTCAAGGAATATTAACCAGTGAAACAAGGTGTTTAAATTGTGAAGAAGTAAATAATATTTAAATTTTTCATTAAATCAATATTAAAAATGATGTGTTAAAATAAATATTTGTTTGTAGGTCAGCAGTAAAGACGAAGATTTTTTTGACCTTCAAGTAGATATAGATCAAAATACTAGTATCACACATTGTTTACGTTGTTTTAGTAATACAGAAATGCTCTGTAGTGATAATAAATTTAAATGTGACAATTGTTGTAGTTATCAAGAAGCTCAAGTAATAATTTATCTTGTTATAAAAAATGAATTTTTCACTTATAAATATGTGTACATATATGATATTTAACTTTTATATTTCATTTGTAAAATTGTTCTACTCTTTAAGAATAATTAGTGTGTACGTGTCACACGCACACTCATATATGTATAATTTATTTATTTATGTATTTTTTTTAATTTAGAAATGTATGCGGGTCAAAAAATTACCTATGATATTGGCATTGCATTTGAAAAGATTCAAATACATGGAACAATTTAACAGACACATCAAAGTATCTCATAGAGTGGTTTTCCCATTAGAACTTAGGTTATTTAATACGGTAACTGTTTATTTTATTTTTATGAAAAATAATTGTTATAATTTTATTAATCTAATGTGACTTTTAAAAATATTATAGTCTGATGATGCTGTTAATCCAGATAGAATGTATAATTTAGTAGCTGTCGTTATCCATTGTGGAAGTGGACCAAATAGAGGTCATTATATAAGCATAGTTAAAAGTCATGACTTTTGGTTATTGTTTGATGACGATATGGTTGATGTAAGATATTAAATATTTTACAATTAAAATTATTTTTAGTTATTGTTAATTTATTATATTTTCATGAAAAGAAAATTGACCAATCTGCTATTGAAGATTTTTATGGTCTTACGTCAGATTTACAGAAATCTTCAGAAACTGGTTACATACTTTTTTATCAATCTAGAGATGCTACTGAAATTTCAAAATCAGGTATGACTGATTCAAAATCAAGTCATTGTAAATAAATTCCCGATTTCTTTTTTGGGTATTAATTTATATTTGTACAGCACAAAGTGATAATTTGTCTCTAGTGTTTTAAAAAAGTGATATTTACTTAAATTCATAACTAGTTAGTTTATTATTTATTGTTATAACCCGTGATATAAAATATTCATTTGTGACGCTTTGTTAGTCAACTAAACATTTTTAATGGTGATATATTTATTTATATTTTATTGGAATGATCATAGTTTAAATATTTATGTTGATTTTTCTCTTATTTAAGCTTGTTTTTTTAAATAATTTTTAATAGAAAAATCCATACAAAGGGTTCTGCTTATTACTATTAAATTGTTTTAAATAAAATTATGATTGTGTTAACTAGTGCCATGGAAGGAAATGTATGAAATATATTTTGTCAATGATATTAAAAACTAAAATAATATAATATTAATTATTGCTTTGTTGGCGGAAGTTATACTAGCATAATTCCCATCCAGTTCTCGGTTCAAACACTAAAAAAAAAATTGCTCTGTAATCGTAATAAATAATTACTGAACATTTTAAACTGTAAGTACCAGTTATATAGTATTCTTAGAATAATGATTTTTCTCCATGAATTACAACTGTATTTAAGCTGTTATATTTTTCCCCTATTTCAATAAATAATTTTTATGAATTTAAAAATAGCCCTTCTTGCTTAAAGGTCAAGTTTTTTTAATGAACTTGAACTCTTAAACATTTAAATTTCATATAGCTTATATTGGTGTTTGATATACATCAATTTTATATTGTCACAACATTTTAGAAATTTGACTCCTGCTTGTTAATTTAATCATAGGTAATAGTCATAAAGTTTTGTGCTGTGTCTGAATTAAAAGTTATTAGTAGAGTCCGGATTTGTATGCATTTACATATGTGTAATGAATGTATGCAGTCTGATTACAGTAAGAAATGTGGACGATTTGTGTAACAGATAATGCATCGAAAAAAGTTTATTTTGCATATAAATGAATATTTCAGGGATGACGGCATATTTTAAAATGTTTGCATATTCAAGCATATTTGGTACCTATTAAAGTATTAAAGTTTATAAAACTGTGTTTTTTTAATTTCTTTATTTTGTATTTTTATTCAAAAATATTTACCAAATAAATGGTATAAGAGGATTTAATATGATTTTATTTATTATTTTTTACTATTCCTAATTAAAATATATGTTTTATTTGTTTAATACATTTTTAAATATTTACTATTCCTCAACCAATATTGTAAGTTGATGTCTGCAATCAAAAAATTAAGTTACCTATCTAATTTAGTTAAATTATTATTTATGAAAGAAATTACAAAAATAACAAAAACATAATTAAGTGCATAAAAAATTATGCAAATAAATGCATATATTTTGGGAAAGAGTAGAATTTTGCATAAAATTAAAAAAAATAAGAGCATATCAAGTGCATATTTAGAAGTTTATAGATGCATAAATGCATATTATTTTAGGCTTTTTGAGTGCATGCAAATCCGGACTTTAGTTATTAGTAATAAAATATTCAGAGTTCTGAAAATACTTTAATAATTAATTTAAAAACCATCTCATATGTAGCTGTATTTATAGGTATTCAAACATTTATTACACATATTTCTTTTTTCAATATTGTGATAATTCTTCAATATGAATTAAAAATCTCAAAAATAAATTGCCATTGACCAATCTATAATTATAATATGTAAAAAAATATCATATATATTGGTAAAATAAAATTATTTGCTTCTGATAAAAAATTATATACATATAATACATATTATATTGATCCTTATACTTAATAATAAGTATTTTAAATGTGTATTAAGTGAATATATGTTTGTCTCTATTAAATTACAGTTTTAAAAGTACTCTTCACAAGACTGAAATTTTCCATGGTTTTTTTTTTGTATAATTTAATATTTAATTATTTCAGAATATGTTTTAAATACTTTTGGCTTGTGTTCTAAAATTATGTGACTATATAATATTCACTAATAATTATAATAAGCAGAATCCATTCTAATATCAAATTCTAAATTGCAATTACTCAAATATGTATGGAAATTATAGAAATAGAATATAATATGTATACTAACATTAGATTTATGTGTGTTTATTATTATTTTTATGATTAAATCTGAAGTCCTGTTAATAGAATTTGAGTAATACATTTTTGGAACTTACCTGTTCTTTTCAATATTATTAACAAATATTAGGTCCTGGAAATCATTTATTACTATTTAATTATTTACTTAAAATTAACATTAACTAATATTGATGTACAGTATAAATTAAAACTATTAGGTAGCCATCTTCCCTTACTCATTTGAAAAAGTTGTGTATAACATAAAATTTCACAATAAGTTTGAATTTTAAATATGTTTCTTAATTTAAATGTAATTTATTGAAGAAAAACAAAATTATAAATTAGTGCATGGTATTAAAAATTATATAAAAAATATTTATTTTAGTATATATAAATACAGTACTCTTGATAATTTTTAATTCTGGGCATAAAGCTGAAAATTTGATTCATAAAGATATTTTATTTAATTAGAGCTCCAATTATTGAGAAAAAAATTAATAATTTGAATGAAAAAGTGACAAAAATATGTATGTATTGCTTATTTATTATCTTAGTAGTTGAATTTTGGTGCTTCATTTATTGTTGCACATAATATACTTTAAAAAATCAGTGATCTTTTTTTAAGATAAATGTTGGCCATTATCTGATAAACAATTTTAACCAAAAAGTTGATGGTCTTGAAAATTACACACACTTTTCTTCATTCATTTCTGATTACTCAAAGAATGTACACTATTCTGTTATAAAGATTTAGCTTCTTTTAACCATATGATAGAACTCTTTGTTTCCTCTTCTTTGCCAATAAACTTTATTAATATACCAAAGTTATTTTTCTATACTAAAATTATGTCTTACTTTATGTGAGTATTTCAGTTGAGCCACAATTAAATTTATTTGTGTATTTATACTAATACATTTGAATGATAGAAGTTCAGTTAAAAAAATCGAAATCTTAGGAAGTATGTGGCAGCCATTGACTTTGAATTATAGAGGTTTTTGCTAAAAACTACATGCTTAGTTCGGTTTTTGTATTTTTTTTGTATCTAGAGTCTGTTGTATATATTATACCTTTACAAACTCTTTCTATGACGTATTTCAAGCCTAGTTTATTATCTAGTTCATTTATTTAATTCATTTGTGAAACTATAAATTACAGAAAGGGATAAATTTTATTTCCAAATAATTATGACCTTTATGGGTTCACTAGAAAATTTTCATATTAGGCACTAATATTAATTTTTGACTGAAGTTAATAATATGATTATGAGTATTATGACCAGGGTTCGAATTTTATAGCACCAAAAAGTACTAAAATATGCGCTATAATATGCCCTAAAAACATCAAAAATAGCAACAAAAAAACAATTTTTTTTTATCATCTACTGGTGGTTTAAATTTTTATCTTTTAAATTAATAAGTATTACTTTAAGAAAATTGTTGAATCAAAAACAATAATGAAATATATATAAATAAAACAGATTAGAAGGCATAAAATGTACACTATTCGATGTTTCAGAGCTTCTTAAAAATAGACTTAATGTTTAATATTGTATACCTACCTTAACTACAACTATAGTATTATTTAAAAATTAATTAAGATACAAAAATGTAATTTTTCGTATGAATTCACATAAATGAATAATAATTTTTTCTCGATATAAATGATTTTTGTGATAACTACTAAATAAAGCATTATATAAGAAAAATAGTACCAACGCTTTGAAAATAGCACTAAAAATCTAAAATGCATCAAATATGCAAAAAATAGCAAAATAAAATTTCATATTTAGAGTCCCTGGTGTATAAAACAAATTTCTAGCCCGCCCTGCTATTTTTATCTGTATTCTATAAAAATTAGCAAATGCTATAAAATCCGGACCTTGATTATGACTATAAAGCTCATTTAACAAGGCATTAGTTTTTTCTCTTGTATAGTTTTAATAATTCAAAAAGTCATTTAAGTTTTATAAAAATTAATTTAATGTTTAGAATCAAGAATAGTAATAATGTAGAATAGCATTGAGTTTTGTTTTAAATTATTTTTATGAATGTAGTTAAGTAACCCCAAATATACTAAATATGTGATATGTCTTGAAGGTAAATGAAATTAATACATTTAATTAGTATTATATTCAAGGTAACTTAAGTATTACAAATAATATGAAATGAAATTATTAATTATCAATTTAGTAGTTCTATTAATATATATTTTATTTTAGACTGTAATTTATTCTAGTATGACACAATTATTATTTTTAATACTTAACACAAATGTTTATAATATTTTACTAAAAGTTACCATTGTTCATTTAATTAAAAATAATATTTTGTACTAAATGTTATTTATTGCATTTATGTATGTGTGACATATTATGTGTCTAATATAAACTATAATCATTTAGTGTAAAGCAAGCAATAAATTGTTATTGATGTTATAAATTTATATTCTCATTTACTGATTTGTCACTTATATCTCTCTAATTGTCTCTTATTAAGACAAAACATAGGATCGGGTTTAAATTATGTGAAGTTCAGTTATATGGATTGATTCTAATTTTCAAAACCATTGGATTAACTATCAAGTTGTAGACATCTAGTTTCATAAGCCAACTAGTAAATTGATTTATTATGTATACATTTTATCTATTAATAATTAACAGGTAAAATAATAACTCCATCTGTAGATATAGTATGAGTGAGTAGAGCCGAGCTCAATATATTTTGGTGAAGCGAATTCCAACATTTAGTACCTATCACTGACCCTATCTATGGTATTTAACCTAAAAACTTAATATTAATCTAAAACATGTTGTACATGAAATGATTCTCAGCATCCATGAATAACTTGGAATCTATCACTTCTAAAAAGATGTGAAGCTAATGCTTGACTTGATGTGTTAGTTAGGTGCCACTGGTATGAGTCATAACATGTATTGTTATACTTTCACTGTCGCCACATTTACTTCATTTTATATTCTATTGACTTTCAAAACCACTCTTTAACAAAAATTATCAGCAAAAATATTTAAATATGTATACTTACTAATATAAAATAGGTCCATCTAATAATAACTCAAGATAAATAAACAAAAAATTCTTAACATTGACATTTGAGTTGTATTTTATGTTTGGATACCAAATATTACAAGTAAGTTACATTAGTTATTGTCATGAAAGAAAGTAGAAGTGTCTAGCGCAGATCCATAAAAAAAAAGTATTTTTTAATTATTAAAATTTATAAAATATGATCATAATTGTTAAAGTTAAGCCTATATAGCATATATGTGTATCAATGTTTGTATTTATAATTTATATACATATATTTTATGTAAATTAAGGTATATCACCAGTGGTATCTATTTTTAAAGCTATTATATTTATAATATGCATAAAATATCATAATATAAAATATTCATAATATTCATAATATAAAATATGCATTGATTTGGGATAAATTAGCTAAGTCTGGGGAGGGAAATGTCTAAATACAGTTTAGCCTGGTTTATGTCGCTTTACAGACCTAAGTTTACAGTACTTTATTCTATTACTAACTAGTAAATTCACTATTCCAACAAAAAAATTATATTTTTATCTTCTTCTTCTTAGGGTCACAACCCGAGGGTTGGTTTGCATCTAGAAGAAGGTGTTAACTTGGGAAGGGTTCACTGTGCAGTGGTTTCCCGTTGCCTTCTGCACAGGGGAGATGACGGCCGCTCTCTCTAGACAGTCGCCTGCCCAGAGAGAGATAGCCGCCCGTGACCGAGGTTTGAACCGGCGACAGTGTGCGTCGGCAGTGATACCTAGAAAAAAGACCAGACATTTTGGACATATTTCTATCTAAAATCACCAACAGTTTTCACAGCCTAACCACTAACCCACAGACTACTACACTGTAGTAGTCCGTGCACTAACCTCAACGACCTTTGTTCTGATGATTCAGATATACTATTAACAATCGACACTGCCCCTCTTGTTAAACCAAAACAACCAAGCCTCATCCTAGGCCAAATGGACTGGGAAAAATTCAGATCCTCCCTCGATAGTCAATGTGTAACCTCAAAACTAGATTAAAATCTCCAAACGATATAGATGAAGCTTACACCTCCTAACCAAGTCAATACAAGAAGCTGCTTGGTCTTACTCCTCCCCAATACTAACTACAAATCCCACCAGAAATCTTCCCCTTCACATAAGAATCTTAATTTCAGACAAACGTAAAGCCCGTGCAACTTGGCAGAAAACTAAATAAGTACTCCTCCGGCAAACGTAAACTTAACAATTTAACTATAAACTCAAAAGACTCCTAGCCTCTATTAGATCTGAAAACTTTACCTAACGTCTCGCCTCCCTCTCGTCTACTAACAACTCACTTTGGCAAACAACAAGGAAAATCCTTCGAACTCAACAATCGGTTCCTCCACTAAAAAAAAACTGATGGAACTTGGGCCGTCACTGACCTAGAAAAAGCCAATATATTTCGACATCATACACAACAATATTCTCTCTCCTTCTCAAATCGAAAAAGTAAACCACTCTCTCTCTCTACTACCCTCTACCCATGACTCTCCCACCTTAACATGTTCGACCTAGCGATGTTGAATATGCGATAAAGAACTCTCCTCATCACAAAAGGCTATGACCTAATCACAGCTGAGGTAGCAACACAACTTCCTAAAAAAACTTTACTTCTCTTAACACACATCTATAACTCTATGCTTAGACTGTCATACTTCCCTGCTTTATAAAAATTCTCAATCATCATTATGATCCCCAAGCCTGGTAAACCCCCCGACTCCTTCGAATCATATAGGCCCATTAGTCTTCTTCCGCTATTTTCAAAAATGTTTGAAAAAACTATCTTAAAACGTATCATTCCCATCATAGAAGCGAACATACCTAATACCCAATTTGGATTTCGCCATAGCCACTCCACAATACACCAAGTCCATCGCCTAGTGGATAAAATATCGTTTAAGGTCTATTCACACATATCAGTCACAAGACAGTGACGTATCCGATCAGGGAAAGTCAAGTTACCGACGATTTTGACTGATCAGTCCACAGAGTAAGAATGTGTCAAAGGATCAGTCAAGTGTATTTCACACATATCAGTCGCCGAGACTGGTCAGTTCCGATATCGGGTCAGTCATGTACCTACTCATGTTGAGTCTGTTATATACCAAACGCGCGTTTACACATAACGTATTTTTTGTATACATTTTTTTTTGATTTAATTTAATAATATTAAATACTACGCATTACAACGTGAACATGGCAAATTTCACCGACGAAGAATTATGTATTATTGCAATCATTTTGGACGAGGAAACCGATGAACAAGAGAAGAAGACTCCGAAGAGACGAAAGTGGGTGTATGAGGCATGGCAAAAAAGAGACAGTGAAGGAGAGTTCTTGACACTTTATAAGGAACTGATTGAAGATGGAACTAAATTTCATCAATATTTCAGAATGTCTGAATATTGTTTTAATACATTACTTGAGAAATTATATATGTATATTTAGACGTCCGTCAAAACAAAAAATATCGTTGGCGAGAATTCAAAAGTTCTCGGATCTGTGACTGAACAGATACTGACGGATCGGATTCGGATAGAAAATTGATGTGTGTAGATGACGCGATAAAATTTATCAAAACGTTATTTTCCATGACTGAGACTGACCTGACTTCTCTGAACTGAACCATATCGGGACTGACATGTGTGAATCGACCTTTACTCTTGAAAAAAAGCTAATTTGCACAGCTGTCTTCCTTGATGTGTCGCATGCATTTGACAGAGTATGGCACAATGGCCTACTCTTCTAACTCAAATCTATCCTCCTGCTTCACTATTTTCTATTATTTAAATCTTATCTAGAAATCAGACATTTCGCCGTTTGCTCTAGCTTCTCTTTATCCGAAGTTTTACCAATCCACGTGGGAGTACCTCAAGGATCCGTATCTGCAACTCTTCTTTTCAATTTATTCACCTCAGATCAACCGACCTCCCCTAACACTACAACTGGTGACTTTGCCAATCAAGCGCGCACACGATTTATTATAATATACGTATAATGATATACGGACGTGTGTAACGTTATGTACTGCCTATAGTATACCAGACTGCTGTATACGTACAGCCTACCCGTCGAGCGGGCGCGTGTGTTGCCAATGACAAGGCGCTTCTAGCCATCCATTCCGACCCTGAAATAGAATCAAACCTCGTACAAAATCATTTCAATCTCTTATCAACCTGGTATAAAGACTGGGGGATAAAAATCAACGAAACAAAATCCATTGACACTAAGACAAAAAAAAGTCTGCCCTCCCATCTACGTCAACAACGTACCTCTCCCAACCGCCCAAAATGTCCGATACCTAGTACATCTGTACATACAGATTGATTATCTAGTAATCTATAAGTAATCAACTGTGGGGTGAAGCCAAACCGTCCAACATAAATAAAATACAAGTCTTCCAATCAAAATGTCTAGGTCAAATAAACAAAGCTCTTTACTATGTATCTAATGACACTACATAGAGATCCATTTAAACAGTCCAAAATGTAGCAAAAACTTTTTACTAACGCACACACTCCAAATTCTACAGCCATCGTAATCCCTTGATTTCCGAACTATCCACCAACGCTATTCCTGGTGACCCCAGAAGGCGACTCAAACATACCTGGTGTCGTGACCTAATAAATTAAAATATGTATCTACCTCTACTTCCCCTTTATTTTGTATATGTACTCCTGTTGTCTACTCAACTACTCAAGCCATGTCATCTCCATCCCATATTCCCATACGCTTATTGTAAAATTATAATTACGGATCGTGAATTCAATAATAAATGACAAAATATAATATATATATAATGTGGGGGTACCACTATCATTACAACAGTTTGTTTTCTACAATAATTATTAAAAATCCGACGTGCTTACCAGTTTGTTGGTCACACTGTTAATTTATCCACAAACTAACCTCAATCGCACCACTGTTGACGGTTCTCTTCTCTCTTTCGTGTTTCGCTCTTCTTTAATTTGGTGTTTGGGATCCCATTAATTCCTTCGAAGACAATTTTGTTGATTGTCAGTAATTTAAAGTCTGTTTTCCCTCAAGTACCAAATCCCCATCTACAATGACCGCCGAGAAGAAAGTTAAAGTTAAGAAACCTAAGGTAAATTAATTCTATGTAATTTGATTATCATCGGAAGGTTCAACGCAAATTGATTGTATCAAAATACACGTGTAATAATTTTGGAGTTAGCTAGTATTCTAATCTTATTAATGCTTAATTTTATTCATAATTCTTTATATGTTAAGATGGGTTTTCATAAAATAACTAATTTTCTATATAGGTCAAGAAAACTCCAGTACAGAGTGTGCAAGTTTTTGGCCGCAAGGTATGCATTATTTAATATTTATTTACTAATGTGTGATTTATATGACTTGATTATTATAATCAGTTTTGTATTCATTGATTTTTATTTATATTAGCCTCAACTTAAAAATAAAGGATTGTCGTTCTATTAGTATATTTGTCAATTTCTTATTTGTTGCAGACTTAATAATTGATAGTGTTCGTTTTCAAAATAAATTTATTAAATGTTATTTGAATTCAAAGCAGCAATCAATTATTTAATGTAATTTATCTTTATTAGTTTTCCTCTGTGTAAATTCATTTCGAGAGTAAAGCTTAAAGAAAAATATTTTTAATGTTAAAGAATTAGGTAATAGTATGTTAACTTTATTTCAAATTAAACACCTAAATCAGCGGTTCCCAAACTTTTTTTTCCGCGGTGCCCATTTAGGGGCCCCAAGTTAGCCACGGTGCCCTGTTGTATATAACATGAAAGACAGAATAAAAAAGTACTCATTGATAAACAATTTTACTAAACCTAATACAGTCTAAGCATTCTAAGGTACACAGCTAATTTATGTATAAATGAATGCATTTAAAACTTAAAAAAAATATAAACGAAAAAAATAATTGTAATTATGATTATAGTTATTACATAAAAATATTCAAAATGATAAATATTCACATAGGTATGATTTTATCTGAAATAACATTTACGAATTCACTTACAAGGTTAAAATTATAATGTCCGAATATACAATAGAAAATATTACATTGTTTGCTATAAAGTTTTTACGAAAACAATAACGAAAACAATTTATACATTTTAAACTATTTGTTATGAACCCTAGACCACGGTGCCCTTAGAAAGTGTTCGCGGTGCCCCTAGGGCACCGTGGTGCACAGTTTGGGAACCGCTGACCTAAATAATTGAAAAAAGTTAGTATGACTGGATTTACAATTTTTCATTGATTTTGTTATGTATAAAATTTTGTAGTTTATTGAAGATCTGAATTATCATTTTTTTTCACTATGATCTTATTTTCTTAGATATTGTTGAGTATATATTAGAATTTAAAAAGTTGTGCTTGCCACCATAATGTATTGTTTTGAAGATTCAAAAATAATTAATATTTTATTTTTTAAGTATCTATTCTGTGTTAAATTAACATAACTCAGTCAATATAAATTGACTATATTAAACTAATATATGTATAAATTAATATAATTTAACCTAGAAGTCATATTATATTGTTGTTTACAGAAAACTGCTACAGCTGTTGCGTATTGCAAAAGTGGTAGTGGTAACATCCGTGTGAACGGTCGTCCACTAGATATGGTTGAACCTCGAGTGCTTCAATATAAACTTCAAGAACCAATTTTGTTGTTGGGAAAAGTAAGTTGATGAGTCAGTATTTGGTTCTTAAATTTGTATAAAAAAAAAATCAAAATTCATTCAATATATCTAAAATTGAATTATGTATTTAGGACCGTTTTAATGAAGTTGATATGAGAGTTCGTGTCAATGGTGGTGGACATGTCGCTCAAATTTATGCTATTAGACAAGCTATTTCCAAGGCCTTGGTATCATATTATCAAAAATGTAATAAAATAAATATACCTGTTTTTTGATATTTATTTTTGTACTTAAAATTGCCATTTCATAAATTTTGATTTTTGTAGATGTTGATGAAGCCAGCAAGAAAGAAATCAAAGACATCTTAATTCAATATGACAGAACTCTATTGGTTGCCGATCCAAGACGCTGTGAACCAAAGAAGTTCGGAGGTCCAGGGGCTCGTGCCAGATACCAGAAATCATACCGTTAACATTTTTTTTTTTTTATACATATATATATATTGAATTAAAAATATATGTAATTTAAAAACATTTTATTGCTCTTTTTATAGTTTAGTATTTCTGTGTAAAGTTTCACTTATATTCCCTTTCCTCTAATCTAATCTTATAGGATGGAATTTCACATATTGAGCTATAACCACAAAATAGAATTAAGAGTTACCTAGTTTACACATTATTCTTAATGCGCTTATTTTTATGAACTGGAACGTTTTATTAGTTTTATTTTTAACAGAAGCATCAAAATTATGTTATTGTAGATTATTTCAATTAGGTTGAACAAAAAAAGGATGGATTTAGTTTTAGATCCAATGTTTTTACTAGTGACTGCCGAGGCTCACATTTTCAAGTGGAATGCATTGTTTAGTTTGACTTGGTTTGTTTTGTGTGCACTAGATTCAAAAAGAGAAATTTTCAATGCTATTTGTTAAATTAAATTTTTAGGTTAATAAGTTTAATTATTGTATTTTTTTTTTAGCAAGAACAGGTTTTGTAAAAATATGAATGAAAATACAATTTTGTTGTGATAAGTGCTGTCAATTTGTGGCCACTGATACTCTACTTCTTAATTGATTTGTTGAAGTTACAAAAACAAGATAGAATAGTAAAGGTATTTTTAACTATTCTAATATTGATATTCAAGTTCTGAGAGCAGCTAAATATTCATTGTTTTTTCATTGATCCAGAATTAATTCAAAAGACAGTTTTATTGATCAGTAATTGCTTTACTTATGTACTGTTTAGAGGCAATTTATTTTGATTCTCAAAAGTTTTTTTTTTTTTTTTTGTAAAAATTAAATGTATAACAGATTTTTATGAAATTTAGTTGTTCAGTCATTACTTCAAAAGTAACTGTAAGAAACTAGAAACTGTCATCGAATATCAGCAATATTCTAAAATTAACTCGACAATAGTTTTAAAGAATTTAATCATTTTATGGCTAAATGATTATTTTTGAAAATTTTATAATTTTTGTGAATTCTTTAATAAATAACATAGTTAGATAAATAAAATATAAAGGTATTGTTTTTTTTAAATTCTCTTCACTTACCATCAATAAAAAATTCGAGGAGTAAAAACATGAATCTCTACCTCTGTTATTATACCAGATTATATTGGTTAAATATCCTTATATATTGTTACTTATACCATTGATTATAAATACTATATAGTATTTATAATCAATGCTTATTCTAATACTTTATATGAGGTATTTCTAAACCATAATGCAGGCAATTTTAGTCACTTTTTTTAATACAATGAAGATCAAATTACATTGACTACTTAAAAACATTAACTTAATAATGATTCAGTCTAAGTAATATAGGTAACTGGACTTAATTACATTATTTTATCTGAAATTAGAAATAATATGAATAGGTAATGATTTGATGTTAAATATAGATTAGTTTTCATTTAAAAAATGGCATTAAACTGAAATTATCAATTTTACCACAAAAATACTTTGAAAAATGAAAAAAACTAAGCTTTTGAAAAGATATTTCCCAAAAATTATAACTATTGTGTTGAAAATGCTGTACCCAAAATTTCATTACATTTAACTTTTATTTGTATCATTGAAAAAAAAGTGAAATACCTCAAGCAATCAAATTGACTGTTTGCATTCTACAACAATCTTAATTGGGATGAACATATGTTCATTTTTGTCTCATTTCAAAGCTGTTTAGTTTAGACAAGGATGATACAATTGATAAGAGAATAATACCATTATTTATCTTTTTCCAGCATGCCTATTGTTTTTGCCTGAATACCATTTAATTATATTTAATTATTAATAGTATAATAAAGCAGAGTAGTGGGCTAGCAATACTTGATACACACATATTGTTTTGACATGATGCTTTTGTTTTACACCTTGGCCAGCAAGTTATCTTACTTGCTAAATTAAGTCAATATTTTGAAAATAAAAGATTATGCTTTTAGTAACTTGGGCAAAATATAATAATTAATGTACACCCACTCTTATTATAAAACGTGTACGTGTTTACTACGCAGTAAAATAATGTGAGTACAATATTACTCAAAATAAAATACACCATTTTCAATAGTAAATTTATGTAATAATCAAGTTAACCAATGATCAAAGCTAAGGTTGTACAGATACATTTTTATTCATAAGAATAAACATTCGTAAACAAATAATGCAAAAAATAATAAAACAAAATAACATCAAGTTTTAATTTTAATTTACATACATAATACATAAAAAAATACTAATATTATATTACACATTTAAATTGATGCCATAATTTTTGTTGATAACAATCAG
This sequence comes from Therioaphis trifolii, assembly GCA_027580255.1. Taxonomy (NCBI): domain Eukaryota; kingdom Metazoa; phylum Arthropoda; class Insecta; order Hemiptera; family Aphididae; genus Therioaphis; species Therioaphis trifolii. The sequence continues at coordinate 14,272,175 of CM050409.1, read as the reverse complement.
TATGAGGTAATAATATTAAAAAACTAAATTTATTTATAAATCATAAGTTATGGCCCTTAAAAATTAAATACAGAATATCACAGGAATTAACACGCAACTATCTGATACTTCAAATTAATGGAAGCTATTTGATAAATAGTAAAAAATATTTAATTTCACTTTAACAAAGAGCATGTAGTCTTACGATTGTAGTATACACATCTTTTTTTAATAAACAGCTGTTCACTGAACACTTAATTGTATCAGTATCATCCATCAAACTTAATTTGTTCCATAAATTATGACCAATTATTGACTTAAACATATCAATTTTTTTCAGTAAACCCGCTGATGGTTCAAATTTTGGTTTCCATTTCATTAAACACAAACAACTGGAAAGATAATCTACAGATCCTAATACCATAATTAAAGACACCAAAGATTCTTCAAATGATTGAGAACCTGCAAATAAATATTAGATACTTTTAAATGTTAATTATTTATTTATTGAGACTAATGATTATTATTTTACTCACAAGATCTGTAATGATTAAGATATTCAATAAATTTATCTTGCATGGCTCTATAATTATTATACATAATGTCGTAAACGTGGTCTTTCTCATCTTTTTTAGAACTGTTTATTGAACCTTTATATTTTTTTAAGTAAGTAGCTACAGTAGCATTACATGTTATCTTAAATGGCCTTATTGCTATGACTAAAATCAAATAGAATATGAATACAAAATATTTAATTAATAATTTAAACACCAACTTACTTATTGACTCCATTGTTTTAAGAGCATTACTTTCATTTTGTTGGGTTTTCAAGTAATCTTCAATTATGGGAAATAGACAATTTACCATAAATTCAGTTAAGTCTTTAGGATTACAACATTTTATAAACATGACCACAGATACAAAAAAATCTAAATAACATTTAATTTATAATTTATTTTCCATTCAAATATAATTGTTTAATTAATTTACCTGGTTTGTGTATATGTTGAATAAAATTTACAGGCAGATCTGTACTAAATTGGTAATTGAAATGAAATGAAAGTAAGTTAATCAATTCTCTTTGGAAAATATCACAACCAGCAATTTGCTCAGAATAAAACTTTTTTTTTGCAATCAAGTATGACATAACCGTAATAATAACTGGATCTAATTAAACCATTAGTTAAAATAATATCACAAGTAAACAAATATAATACATTACCTTGTTCATTATTCATAAATCTTGGTAAACAATTTTTCCATAACAATAAAGATATAAATATGACACAACAATATTTGTTAGGAATGAAAACCATTGAATCAAAAATAAATGTTTGGAGATTTTTTAAAAGTCTTAACCTAGTACAAATATCAACATAATACACAGTTTGTGTAATTAATTGACTGTCCTAAAATCAATAAAATTAATTATTTAAAAAATAATGGTTAAAACTTTTAATCAATTATTTTTATATTATTTCTTACAATAGTATGATACATATTCATTTGCTTATTCAACAAATTCTTTCGGATAACATTTAAGATAAGATCAATCAATGAGTCACTTCTTAACATTTTTACTAAGGCTAGAGTGATAGTAGTTAATTTCATAATTTTTGGACAAATAATATTCAAATTGGTAGATCCTAAAAATTTATTTTTCTCTTCATAACTTAATTGATCACAATTTACTTTATATGATGATAATCCAGTTATGGTTGGTGGTTCAATTATTTGTTCAAAAATAAAAGCACCAATTGAACTGAAATGTATAAAAAGTAAATTAATGAATAATTTATACATAAGTAAAAATTAATGTTTGATTAAATTTACCATGCAATTTCTTCCTCTTTGAAAAACCTTAAATTTCTAAATTCTTTAGATTCCAAAATTTCATTGATAGGTTTATTTGATTTTATGAACTCTCTGAAGATAATTCTTATTTTCATATTACTTTTACTATCTATAAACAATTTTTAATTATTCATATTAAAAAATATTTTAAGACATTATTGATTGACTGATAAATTAATTTTAATAATTAATAAAAATAACACAAAGAACAAATAATTATGTAGTCAGGAATTTTTTATTTAAACATTTTAGTATTTTTCATAAGTAAAGGATTATAAAAATATTTGTTAAGTTATCTTTTTTAAAATTATTGTAAAGATTTAAACCTCTATTATATACTCAAAAGGACATAGCTCAATTAATTAAATTCAAAATATGAGTAAGAAGTAATATAATTTGCATTGTATAAGATTTTTTTTTAAATATGCTTCACAATCACGTTCATTAATTTAACTCGATTACTAAAAACCAAAAAGTATGAATCAAAAGTTTAATTCATAAAAAAAAAATAATAATAAGAATAGGTTTTGGATATAGACAAGCATAACAGTAAAATTATTATGGGACAGACTTAAGCTGATAGAATTACTGCAAAGGAAAGTACTGTTTTCTTATTTATATGTGAAATAATGAAAAACTTACGGAAACAATTACAAATTTACAAATCGCAACTGCTTTGTTATGTGAGCAATATCAAAACTAGTTCAAATTAAAAAAGACTCAAAGTTAACTTCTTCAATTAAAGGTAAAAAATTAGAAATCAAATTACTTTTATAAATAATTATCTACTTGTTATAATTTTTGAAATAGATACGAGAGTAGGCTGAAAAGTAATGTACACACGTTTGTAGAACACGAACAAAAATAAATAGCGAAATTAGGTAGATGTTAAATCAAAGTACAATTTTTAAGCTTCAAAATCATATATTTTTTTTTCAACATAGTCACTGTTAAGATTAACACATTTCTTCCAACGTGTAACAAGTAGTTGTAACAAGTCTTGAGTAGAAGAAAAAATAAAAACCGCAAGGCAATGATATCGAGGGAGTAAGGAGGGTGTGGAATCAGTTCAAACTTAAGGTTTTGCAGTCTTTTAGGTTGCACACGAGGTGTGTGGGCAAGCGTTGTCATGTTGTAAAATTATTGGCACCAGACTGCCTTTAACTCGACAAACTTGCTGTCGGAGATGTTTTAGATTCTCTATGTACTAAGAAGAATTTACTGTCGCCCCTCGTTCTAAATAATCGATCACATAAACTTGATGAGCATCCCAAAACACAGTCAAAAGAATTTTTTTTGCGGATGGTTGTGTTTTTAACTTTTTCGTCTGAGGAGAATCCAGATGTCAATATTCAGCACTCTGTCTTTTTTATTCCGGGTCATAATGGTGGACCCATGACTCGTCCCTCGTTACAATATTTAAAAGAAAGTCGTCTCCTTCATCACGGTATTGCTGCGAAAGTTGCTCGTAATATTCCAATCAACGCTGTTTGTTCTTATCTGTGAGACGGAGTGATACCTATCGTGCACAAATTTTATGGCATCCCAATTGTTCAATAATGAAGTCGACTCGTTCCTTGGATATGCCAGTATGATTTGCAATACATTTTTGAGCAATTCGCCTGTCATTTAGAATCAAATTGTCAAAGAGTTGGCAATGTTTCATCAACAATTATGGCTTTTCCAGGCTCACAATCTCAAAATTTTAATAGCCATCATTTTACTGTAGATCTATCAACGGTATCGTCACATAAACAGCCTTTAAACGGTGATGAATGTCAGTAGGAGTCACATTTTCAACCATCAAAAATTTGATTACAGCAAGCTCTTTAACTCACGTTGACATAGAACTAGAACATGTCTCCATACTTTCGCTACTTAAAACAAACTGGTGAACGCAACGCTTTCCAAATGTGCATGTACATAGAGTGGGAACGTGACTTTCGAATGCCACCAGGCACGCTGCTGTAGGTTATTTCGTTTGTGTTCTACAAACATGTGTACATTACTTTTTAGCCTACCCTCGTAATTTACTAAAATATAATTTAATTAATAACCTATATTCAAGTATGAACATTGTATACCATTATTAAATATTAAATAACATTAATTATACATCTTAAAAAAACTTACAACTTGACTTCTGTTTAGAATTAACATTTTTTGTTTTGTTTGGAACATTACTAGATTTATTATTTTCATGTTCATTATTATTCATATTAAATTTAAACAATGTCTTTGGGTTAGTTTGAATCGATTGACTCAATTCTGAATTTATTATTTTCACATCTAAACAAAAATAGACAATAATTACTCAAATAAAATTTAATCTTCTAATATTATTTTGACTCCATCTAATTGTAGTCATTTTTCAAATGGTCTCTTGCACATTTCCCAAAAATTAAAGTAATTGATTTTGTTCTTACACAAATACTTAAATTATTACCATTTTGAGTTTCAACGTCACAGACTTTTTTCTCATATGTGACGTTTACATGTTCACTTGTTGTTTGAAAATATACAGGATCATTTTTTAGGGGAATATGATCTGAAAAAAATTGTTTATTGATATGATAATAAAAATAATGTTGTCTAAAAAAATTTAAATGCTAGTCATATAAAATTATTGTTGTTTTTATTATTTTAATAAGTAGAACTTAGTCCGAAATCCAAACTATTCATTCATATAGTATTTTTATTGTTTTTTATATTTTAGATTTAAAAAATTAGATACTGAATATGAAAATAAATTTTAAATAATAAGCAACAGTAAAGGTAAAAATTAATTTTATACAGTCTTAAAATTAGGTAAATTTACTGTGTTTACAGTTTTTGTAAAATATTTCAATGCTAAGCAATATCATAACATACATAATATTGAAAAGCTATTTTTTTGTTATAAATACAATACTTCTCTCAGGTTATGCACATTGTCACAGTCTGGTGAATTATTACTTATTAATTCCGGCAATAGTGCAACACTAAGAAATTTATAAAATCTTATCACTGTGTTCGTCACTGCCACTGACAGATCTAGGAATATGTCTTGATTGCTGACAGTAACAATACATTATTTATCCATACACCGCCACCTATCGGTAGTTAATGTAAATAAAATTTTGGTCCCAAACAAATACTATACCATTATCTCTGTCTAGTCTACAATCAATGCCAAAAGTATGACCACTTTTATATAAATTTAGAAGTAAATTATGTCTCTAAAAATAATCACTTCATAAGTTTAAGAACATTATTATATGCTTTTTATGTAACTGATTGTTTTTATATCAATTTTCAACTTCAAAACATTTATTATAGAATTTTGATACATCTAATTATTATGAAAATTTGGGTACAGATAGAACAACATATTTTGGATCTTTTGGTTAAAAAATATCTCATTTGTGAAACAAAAAACTTTAAACAAGTTTGATAAAAAAAACATACCAACAATTTAACTAAAAACGGTTAAATATATAATCAACATGTTTTGTTTTGTTTTTTACTGAATCTTTGCTAAGAATCATTTAACTAAAGAAATGATCATTTTTTTTAAAAATTAAATACACTCATCCCTATTAACTTGTCCAAGAGCAAAGAAAACCCCATGATGTTAAGTATGTATTTTTTTTTAACCTAAAATATGCAATTTTGAACTATATCACAAATAAATGAATAGTCAAAATGCAATAAGTGTTATTTTTAAATAATATATATTTTTTTTTTTTTAATTTATATGGTTTTAGTTTATAGATGTTTAATGTATGGGTTATTTTCATTGTCGATAAAAAATATAAAAATTGAAAATTTATTTATATTAAAGAGCATACATAAGCAAAATATAAATTAACTATTAAGTTTTTACTCATAGCCAATCATAGTTTAATTATACATTGAACAATACACTAGTTTATTTTAATATTAAACTAGAGGTAAGTCTATCTTCATGATTTTTCAGTTAAACTTATAAATGACCACGCCACAAAGAATAAATATGATTTAATTAGGCAGGTAATTTTAGAATTACAATGAATTTAATTTACCTTTATTTTAATTTTAGAATATTATAGTTCATTATAATAAGAATACATTTTTTGGGTGAGTTGAATCTCCAATCCCTCAAATAAATCACTAACCACGTAAAATTCTTTGATTATCATAAACAATAAGGAAATACTTACCACATGGCTCAATCATATGCTGACATGCAGTAACAAAAGTGTCATTAACATACATTTCTTTTAATATTTCTTGAATATTTTTTGAAAAATATTCGTTTTTATTTTTGATATCATCATTTAATAATATTTTCCCACACGAATCATTATATTTTTCCTCTGTTATACAATCGCTGAAATAATTTTTTATTTTGGATACACTTGAACTTTCATTTTCATTAATATTGGGTGCATCAAGCTCTTCTTTAAGTAAAATTGGTTTTAAAGCTAAAACATAGAATAAAATATATTTAAGGATGTAGAAAATTAGTATGTTTTTTTACAACAATACAAACTTAGAAAAAAAAACATTATGATGTACAGACTTTTAAAAATGTTATATATACTTTTTTTTTTTTTAAGTATAAAAGACAATCATTTCATGAGATACATATTTCCTTAAGATATTGTTATTAAAATATGAATTAACAAACCAAAATCTGATATGTTTATTAAAATACTCTAAAAATCATTGTGAATTTGATTTAAAAAAATTATTCAATAATTTGATAATTTATAGAAATGCAAAGTACATTTTTTTTATTATTATACATTATTGCATACTAAGGTAGACTATGTGTTTTAGAGCTTGATAAACTACTCTCAACAATATCTATTAAGGGAATACTTAAATTTGAAAAACCAGTGACAACATAATAATAAATGAATGGCCATTTGACTAAATATTTAAATAGCTATTATCACTATGAAAATTATCATGAGTCTGTGTGTCAGCCCCTAATTATATATGTGATGGGTATAGAACACTTAGTAGAACTAATGATAAAAAAATCATACCTATGTCACTGAGAGCTATAGAACTTTCAACTGGTTTTTTATTTTTTGTATACATCATTTCATTTTTAGAAAGCTCAATTTTTGAAATACTTTCTGAAAACCATAAATTAACAAATTAATATAATTAATTTAGAGAGTACAATTCTAATTAATAATTACCCTTGTTGTTTTCATTTGGTAAATTACTTATAAATGAGGAAGTTTTTTCTTTATCATAAAATAAATTGATTGGTGTTGAATTTTTATTTACTTCAAATTTATCTTCGAAATCTTCAACAAATGTGTGACAATAAATTAGTCAATAATGGTTCATTTAAAATTAGTAAAAAGTAAGGAGTCAACCAGCACGATGGGTATTTATTACTAGCTTGATCTCCATTATTATAGTTATATATACAGTAGAACTTTTGTCTACCCTCGTCTGGTCCGCCACTCCGGTTGATTCAATCATAGTACGTATTATCGATTTGAATATTTTTTAAAATACATTTTGATTTTCCAATTTATAGTAGATATATAAAACTAATTGCCAGTTTACTATTTCCCTTATGTCCCCTAGTCCGCTTTAGTACACTATTCTCTCTCATATCGTTTTTGTCATATTGCATATTTTTGCTACGACAGTGTTCTTCAAAACACTATAATCGACTTTTTTCTAAGTAATGTAAATACATATATAAATATTGCTACATAAATAAAAATTGTCTGTTTATTCTGATAATTTGACTTTTTCCGAATTACGACCATACCCCTGGTCCCAAAATTGACAGATTAGAGGGGTTCTACTGTAATACATTTAGAAGTCACATAAACATATTAAGTTTTATATGTATATGGGTTTACACAGTATGAATGTCAAAGTTTTGTTACTATGTTATAAACAGTAAATAAAAATCAGACAATTCAACTTTCATTCACATCTACTTTTTCAAAAACCAGCTCAGGTACTAAAAAGCACTCAACAGAAGAATTGGAGATGACTCCAGATTTCAAATAAAGTAAACATCCATCAAATTGAAAAATTGAAATAAATCAACAAGAAAACTTAATTTCAATTGTACCATCTTAGATATATGTCTTAACTTAACATTCCCATAAAAACGATTTGTAAAAATTAGATTTTTCTATCACGGAATCTTATTCAAATATGAAAATTTGTTCCAATCAAGATAAAATATTCCATTTTGAATTGATTAAAAAAAAAAACAGGTATCCCTAGATTCTAGAACCTGAGATTCTGATGCATTGGCGCGCATGAAACAACCAGGGGTTTCAATTTAAAAATAAAAACAAAATCTGGCTTGTACTTTGTTTCCTAAATATAAAACCTTCATTTCACAAAACGATGGTTCAAATATCTAGGCTCATCAAAACATGAGTAAAAACTTGAGAATATAGCTACATTCTATAATATCGTGATAACTATCCAGAGTGAATAAAATGTAGTGGCATGATAAACACTGAATCAACCAAAGTTTCTGTAGTGAAAACATAAAGCAGAGCTTAACTTCACCATCATAAATATAACGTATTATATATTTAAGCCAAGGGTTATTATTATATATTCGTGAGGGTTAAAAATATAAAAGATCTCTATCATTCTTTTATCTAAATTTTTTATTAATATTAGTTCTTTCAATCTCTTTTTCGGCAAACATTCAATCTGTATTTTGCTTAATTCGAAAAAAAAATGTTTGATTGGTTTGTTCAGCAATATATCTGTATATCATTAATTACTATCTACTTAATACATTATGTTATATAGTTAGTAAGAGTCTATTTATACAAACATTTTTATTTATTGTTTATACACAATGATAACTATAATAGGGATTCAAAATATTTGTCAGTTTTAAGAATGATTGAAACAACCTAGCAGTATAACTTATTCTGATAATACTGAACTTTTTTTTATAATTAGATATTTAAAATAATAAAAACATAAGTATTTATAAATTACTTTATCAAGTGGAAAATGTATACTTTATTATTTTTCAAATTAAATAAATTTTTTTTTTTTTTTAATTAAATATATAATGATTGTAATTAGATATCTTACCAATTTGTAATTTATTTTCATCATCAGAGCTACAGTTACTCAATGAGTTTTCAAAATCAACATTAGGTATATCAAATAAACTTGTATTAGGTTGTTTAGACACATAATTTGACAAATAATCTAGAAAAAACAACAACATGTAATTATATTATTGTTCAATTTAATTATTAAAACCTTAATGTGTAAAACATATAATTAATTAGGAAAAATAAGTATATATTTGTTCATACATTATCACATCAAATACAATCATTTAATTGCTATTTTTTTCTTCAAATAAAATAAATTAATAGTTTAAATATACAACCCAGACTTTCCATCCCATTATGAAGTATAATTAAATTTATACTACAGCCATTGATTAAATATATATGTATATTTGGAAGGACTGGGCTTTTAGAATTTTGTTAATTGTTTCAAAAATACAAAATATTAACCCAACCCAACCAAGGTATCTTCTAATTGGGTGATCAACTAAAATTAGATAAAACTATCAACCATTTATGATCTGATGTCTTTACTATAGAAGAGTTCAAAGTTCATAACCTATTAAAACCTGGTCTAAAAGACCATATTAAACTATGACACTTAAAAACATTTTAATTTTATGAAAACTCAATTATGAGTTATTTTTAAACTGTGTTTCCTATTGTTTCTGTGCTAGATCAAAGCCTGAAATGATCACATATTATAATTCAACAAAAGGGGGAGTCGATACTGTGGACCAAATGAAAGGAAAGTATTCAGTCTTTAGGAACAGCCGGCGTTGGCCATTGACAATATTTTTTTCTGTTGTAAATATTGCGGGCATAAATAGTCAAATTATTTTTTCTAGTAACACTAATAAAAAAATTGTTAGCGGAGAATATTTAAAATGTCTATCAAAAGCATTAGTTTATAAATATATTATGTTGGAATGAGTACAAATAAAATATATTCTGATGAATATAAAAGTTTGTATATGTGAAATCACAAAAACTATAGAAGAATCTGTAAAAAAGACATCAAATGCTCCTGGAAGATGTTTATTTTATAATTGGAAAAAAAAAACTGAAAAACATCAAATGTGTGTAACGTGTGCCAATCATATATATTTAAAGAACATACAGCGCCTTCGATTTGCATAAATTGTTCACAACGAACAATTGACGATAATTCTTTTGTAGAGTAAAATATTTTTCATAATTAATGACCTAATATGTTATAACATTTATATGAATGTTTCATTTGTCTATATTATCAATAAAATAAAGATTAGTTAAATGTATTGAGTTTTAATTGATGTATTTCAATACACGGTCAAAAACACTGTATGTGTGTATTCTCGTGAATATTTTTATAGCGGGCAATCTAGGGTTAATAGTTTCATACTACTAACATATCATATTATAAATTTGAATTTTAAGTAGTGACTGGTAAATTTTTAAATATAAAATGTACTAATGAATAAGTATCTAAATGTATTATGTATATACATATACATTATTTATGGCATGTAAGAATAACTCTGTTTTGAAGTATAAATATACATTTTCACTCTTATTTGGTATAAATACCTGTTTCATTTTCATATTTTGAATTCTGAGTGGGTTTCATGTCAATAATTTCAGAGTTGTTTCTAACTGTATTTATCATTGAAATATTTTCAGGTTTACTTTTCAAGAATTGATTATATTCTGAAAAAATAAAATAAATAAGTCACTCATTAAATTTGTTATATTCTCACTAATCTTAACAATAAGTTAATCTGAGAGAACTTTTTGAATTTGGATTTCAATCAACAAGATACTTTATGGTTTACCCAAAACTAATCTTAGGTTAAAAAGACCTATGCGGTAGTGTCGAGGCTGTCATTTTTAATTTGAAAAAAAATAAGATTTTCAATATTAAATCAGAGGTTTCTTATTGATACTGTCATGGATCCCTAGTTACAACTGCAATTGAAAATCCTAATTTCTATGCGCCGTGAATGAGAACTCACAGCTTAGTTGTTCGGCTAGCACAACTATGGAAATAACATGAACAAGCTTGAAACTATTGACGGTCTAACATTAAATTGAAGACTACCAATAGGTAATTATTGATTCATACCTATACACAACTTTTAAATAGATTTTAATTCTGATTTAATGTAATACAAATGTTGTATGAGTCTTATTAAGTCAGAATTGTTGAGACTTTACTGTAGCTAATTTTTATGTCAATATTTACTATTACCAATATTATTATCAGTTGAAAAGGACAGAATAGTAGCATTATTTAATTGAGAAGAATCTAATGGTTTGATTTCTATTTCTAAATCATGGTTTACAGTTTCATTTTGAAAACAATAATTTTCATCTAAACAAAAAAAAATATATATATAATTAAACTAAGCATAAAATTCATTTTTAATCGTAGAATATATCATTACTGTAAATAGAATTTTCTTCAATTTTTATTTCACCATTAGTATTAAAATTAAAATTCATTTTATAGGATTTACAATCGTCGTCAAAGTCAAAATCAGTTTTTTCAATAATTGAATGTGATAAAGCATAATCTAAAAATAAATATATAAAAACAATGATATAAGTATAAATTATTATTAAAACTATGAAATTATTTAGATTTATTGGTAGTACATCTTTTAAATATACATATATTGTTAAATTTTGACAACATAGATTCACTGTAATATAGGCAGTAAACCAACACATACTTTTGAATTTTAATATTGATATTTAAACAATAACTTTACCAGAATCAATAAAATTTTCATCAAGAGGTAATACATTTTCAGGTTTAATTTTTTCGGAAATATTTGATGCACTATCTTTGCAGTCACCTACAAAATTTAAAATTACATATAAATTTTTATTTTATAAAATATATATATATATATATACACATCTTCTCGGCATTATTCAACTTACTAATTTTGTTTTTACCACCAAAATTAATATCATTTTCACTAAAATTAATAGCATTTTTTTCAGTACCAGAAAAAACAACTTCAGCTGAAAATAAGAACAACAATCAATAATTTAACGCTATCTGAAATCAAATAACTGCTCATTAACAAATCTAGATCTTACACATTTTGTTTTTATACAAATTAAGATCTTCATCGTCATGCATTTCATCGTTTGTTGTAATTGATGATATAATAATATTGTCATCTGAAAAGTAAATATAATATAATACTGATATTAATTTGTATAAATTATAAATTAAATATTTACCAATTTTATTTTCATCAAAATAAACAGCATTTTTAACAGGAATATTTTTATTTTTTGTAATACACGATAAAGAAGTATTATCAGCTGTAAAGTAAAAATATATATAATATATTGATGTTACATTTTATACAACAGTGTTTTCAAATTTTGTACTTACAAATTTTGTTTTCAACAAAATTAGTTTGATTTTCATTTGTCGGAGTAATTTTCGATGTAACAATATTATCAGCTAAAGAATAAACACAAATAAGTACACTCATATATTTGTTACACATAACATACAAGTTGTTTTGAAATTTAGTACTTACAAATTTTATTTTCAACAAAATTAACCAGGTTTTCAATTTCAAGTTTTTCATTTGTTGAAATAATTTTTGATGTGACAAAATTATCAGCTGAAAAATAAAGATAAATAAAAGATTAATTAATGATAACTAGGGAACGGATTTATATGTAATAAAAATACAGAAATATGTACACATATATGGAAGTATAATTTATAAAATATGTGCTAAAAACATACAAATATGTGGGAAAAAAATTTAATTAAAAAAAAAAATACAATTATAATTATTAAATTATCAAAATGATTTGTTGCATTGAATTATTAAAAATTTTTTAAATTATTGAATGGTAAATGTCGCCTATTAGGTCTCAAAATCTTTTTGAAACGGCTAAATGATCGTTCCAAATCAACTGATGTAATTGGAGAATATTTGAAATGTATAAAATCAGAAGGCGATAATTCCAAATTTTTCGAAGGGTGTCTGTCACTCATTATGTCATTGATTGTTTTAAAATCAATAAAGCCTGGATTTTTTTTTTGTAACAGCATCAATTTTCTTTTTTACAACATCTCCTATTGGTCCGCTTACGAGTTTTAATTTTTCAACCGCTGATTCAACAATTTGCATACTATCATTTAAGGACATATTTTTTATTTCTAGTTTTGTAATTGTATGTGCAATAAAACTAAAATTCATTGAGATGAAAATTAAATTATTTTTCAATGTTTCATTTTGCATAATATTTTGAGCTTTTCCAACAGCAATAGGAATTTCTGGATCGTATTTTGAAACAATTTCTTGTATTTTCGATGTTTTCACCATGTGCTCCACCAAGTAATTATAGGCTCGGGTGGTAGAGAAAGATCAGGGTATAAATCTTTAAAAATTGTGGTACGACTATGAGCTTTCAAAAAATTGTTTTTTACATTAGCTATGAGAGAATCGATGATAGAGTATTCTGCACTGATTATCTCTGTTACACAATGAAAACCTTGGGCTAAACATGACGTAAGATGTATTAGCTTTGGATAAAAAACATTAAATGCTTTCCCTGCCTTCACCATATATGGAACTGCATCAATAACGAACAAAAGTACATTTTCGTGTTTTATTCCACTTGGCCAGAGTAAACTCATGAACAATAAAATAATGTTTAGTCGTCGAAAATTGATGAAAAAATCAAAAATTACTTAAATATGTACAAAATATGTACTTATTTTTCAAATATGTAAAAATATGTAATTATACCAAAATATGTAAAAATATGTAAAATAAAAGTAGCATCATTTTAATAATAATGATTTGAATCATGTACATTTCTTATCGAATCTTAAATATCTTGTTTTAATAAAAATATGTATTTACATATAAATCCGTTGCCTAATGATAACATATAAATATAAAAATTACAATTTATTACAAATTTGTACTTACAAATTTTATTTTTAATAACATTAACAAAATTTTCCTCATCAAGTTTTTTGTGTGCCGTGATAATTTTTGATGAAACAATATCGTCAGCTGGAAAAATTAACACAAATTAGTACATCAATAAACTGGTACATATAATATGCAAACAAATTGATTTCAAATGTGTACTTACAAGTTTTATTTTTAACAAAATTAACCAGATTTTCATCATTAAGTTTTTTTTTTGTCGAATTAATTTTTGATGAAATAATATTATCAGCTGAAAAATACACACCAAGAAGTATATTAATCTAATAGTACATAAAAATATACAAATTACAATTTTTGACTAATTTTGAACTCACAAACTTTATTTTTAATATCATCAAGTTTTTTATTTTTACAAGTAGTTTTTGATAAAACAATATTATCAGCTGAAAAATAAATGAAAATAAATAAAACAATTTATAGGTATATATTAAGGTATATGATATACAAACTACTTGTTTTCAAATTTAGGACTTACAAATTTTACTTTCAACAAAATTAGCCAAATTTTCATTACAAAGATTTCTATTAGGTGAAATACTTGATATAACAATATTACCAACTAAAAATAAACACAAAAATGTTTTAATTAAAACCACAACTGTTTTTGAAACTGAATAATTAGAACTCACCAATTTTATTTTCACTGTAATTAAGGTGACTTTGACTATGAATTTTATTGTTAGCTGTAATTTTTGACTCAAAATCTTCATGAGCTGCAAATTAAATAAATGTAAAAATAATACAAATAAATGCATTTATTTACAAATTGAAAACTTACCAATATCATCCTTATTAAAATTAGTACTATTTTCAAAAAGAAGTTTTCTATTTTTCGTAACAGATGGTATAGTAATTTTATCACCTGAAAATTACCATGTTAAGTAAAACGATATATCATAACATATAATATACAATCTATAGTTATTTTTATATTAAGAACTTACAACTTTTATATTCAACGGAATTAACCAGATTTTCATAACTAAGTATTTTATTTGTCGAAATATTTGACGTAACAATTTTATCAGCTGAATATAAACACATGGATCAATTAATACACATATACTGCATTAGTTTTCTTATTTAAAACTTACCAATTTCGTTTTCACCAAAATTAAGGTGACTTTTACCATTAATTTTAGTGTTGGTATTAGATTTTGATACCAAAGCTTCACAAGCTGAAAAATAATGAAAGATAATTTAAAATTTTTAACTATTACAAACAAATACAATTTGAAAAACAAGCGTCAAAACGTACTATTTTTGTCTTCATCAAAATAAGCACTATTTTTACAAAGTTTTTTATTTTTTGTAGTAGATGGTATATAAATTTTACTAGCTAAAAAATAAACTCAAATAAGTACGTTATGTATTGGTGAGTATAAGATGAAAATTATAAACTAGTTGTTTCTCATTAGAACTTACAACTTTTGTTTTTAGTATCATTAAATTGATTTGCATCACAAGGATCTTTGTGGTTAGTTGTAGTATTTGAAGAATTAATATTATCGGCTGAAAATTAAATATGCATTATGTATTGGAATTGTACAGTAAAAAATATACTTTTGTAATTTATAAGAACTTACTAATTTTGTTTTTACCAAAATTAAGACAATTTTTATCATGATTTTCATTATTTGTTGTAACATTGGACACAATAACATTAGCTAAAAACAAAAAACAAATTATAAAAAATATAATATTGTTTTTTTTTTTTTTTTTATAATTAAAGTTTACCAATTTTATTTTCACCAAGAAGATTCTTATGCTTTGTAAAACATGATAGAGTAATATCATCAGCTGAAAAACAAATATGAATAAGTACAATAATATATTAATTATTAACACATGAAGTATACAAGCTGAAAAAGTTTACAACTTTAGACTTAATTTAACTAATTTTGTTTTTATCAACATTTTCATGATTTTCACTATGAATTTTTTTTTTTTGTTACGTTATTTGATAAAACCATTTTATCGGCTAAAAATCAAATAAACTTCATATAACAGAATAAAGCACAAAATAGACTAACTGTAATTTTAGAATTTACTAATTTTGTATTCACAAAAATTAAAGAGATTTTCATTGTTAGTTGTATTATTTGATTCAAAAACATTATCGACTGAAATAAAGTTTTTAATTATTGTATTCTCACAATAAAAATAATGGTACTAGAGACTTAAAAAGTTTATTAGGAACAAACAATATTGGATGTCAATTTATTATAAGATTTAATGAGGAATGTCTTGTATCAAGGTATAATCAATAATTATAAATTAAGCATCTCAACAATTATTTTAAATATCAAACAAACATATTTATTTTACACATTTTTTTTTTTTTTACCAAAAATGATTTTTTTATTTAATGTTAATTTTGATACTTGTTTGATGTAATTATCACCTCAATATTAAATGAGGACAACCAAACAATTATTATACCATCACTTATTTATAGTAAAATCAAAAAATACCTTAGGGTGCTATAAGCCTAAGAGGGCGGGTTACTTCAGAATTCGATATACTCAGAATATTCTGACACATTTTTTTATTGGTTTTACTTAAGATTAAATAAATATATACATTTTATCTGAGCATTATGTAATATTTAGTACTACAATAAATAACACCAAAAATATATACTCCAGGCAAAATAAACTGTAAACTTTATTAACGTCCAATATTGTTGAACAAAATGGATAAATAACTAGTTTTCAACTAAACCATTTATGTTATAATTGACTGTCATTTAATTATGAAAATGAAAAGTTGAAAAGGTGCTAGTATAATTATTTACATTATTAACAATGTCATCATACAGTTAGATTCACATAATGTATGAGAGTATTCTGTCAACACCTATACAGTCAAAATAAGAAATAGAACATATAAAGTTAATAAGTCAAATTACTAGATTTTTTTCAAAACATATAATTATAAACACACAAAAATAAATTTAAGTTTTTTAAAATTATTTAGTATCTTAATGACTTTAATCAAAATTATTTATTTCAAACTATGAGACAAAAGAATAAATAGATTTATTAAAAAAAAAAAAAAACGTCAGGAATACAATATCTAACCAGTATAATATAAACAAGTCCTGTTAATAATAATGTATCATGTCAACTCTACTGCTTAAAATGAGTACTAAATGATAGAATTGTACTGACGTATATTATAATATAGAAAAAACTTACAAATTTTATTTTGAGCCATATTAACACAATTTTCATCAGAGAGTTTAAAATTAGTCGTAACATCATTATTATCAGCTGAAAAATAAATGCAATTATGTATTACAACTTTAATAAGTATACTATTAGAAATATATAAAGTTTAATACTTATTAAAAAAAAGAAAAAATAATAATAAAATAAAATAAGAAATTAATTGTTAATTCATTAAGTTATTAATGAAGCATTCATTTTATGAACAGTAGAAAAACTCTATCAAGGAACAATAAAAAAACAATATTTAATATATATATATATATATAGTTGCAATAAAAAAAAACTACAAATTATATTTTTACCTAAGTGAACAAGATTTTCAATAGGAAGTCTACTGTTTATTGTAAAAATTGAAAGATCATTTCCACCTACAAAACAAACATAGCGCATTATTTATTAATATTTTATATTTAATGTGCAAATAAAAATATTGCTTTTCTTACTTTTATTATCTGTCGGTTTTTGTATAGAAGCTTGAACATTAATTTCATTATTTTTTTGCAATTTAGGTGATTTATTATCTGAAATCAATAATATTTTATTTAATTACTTAAAATACTTTTAAGTTTAATGATATCACTATAATGATTATAATTACTGTATTTAGGTATGTAATTTCTATCTTCATAGACATCTTTGAGCATATTTAAAATACTGGGTTCATTTATGTGATTCTGTTTTACATTAATACATTTTTCATGTTTAATACTCATGGGAAATGAGTTAATGGTTGGTAAGCACATATTTAACTGAGGTATATTTTTTTTGTCTTCAGTAATAAGCATTTTTAAAGAATTGGCTTCTAAATGTTTTTGATGCAATAATTTTTGACGAACTTTTTTGGCATTTTTATTAAATGCAAAATGCTTAATTTTAGAAGTTAATATTTTATTAGCATCTTTGTTAAAAGAATAAAATGCTTTACACTGGCACTTAGATTTAAGTTTTAAATCTGAAAAAACAAAATTAAACAACCTAAAAAGAAAATGATTGAGAAAAACTTAATAATAATACAAAATTGTGTAGTAACTGTTCGTATCACCTGTTAAATAAAATTATTCTTCAAATTCTATGGTAAAATTTAAAACAATTTGTTACTTGTAACTTACTATTATAATCTAAAGATGGTACTATAGAATTGCTTGAAATCATTTCAGTATCCAAAAGTTCAATATTGGAAAAATCAGATTTAAAATTATTTGTATCACAACAAATTTCTTTAATCTTTGGCAAACCTAAAATAATATAATGTTGCAATTAAATAAAATATAAACTGTGAGTAACCGTAACATTTTTTTTAGTTAATGGAAGAGGCATTTAATGCAAATATTATTGAAATATATCTTCAAACTACAATTATTAAGGTAAAGGGAAGTATGAGATTCTTTTTTGTAAAATTGAATGGAAAATAATAATTTTGAAATTTGATTATCTTGAAGTAACTTAATAAATACTCCTTCTGCATAAATTAGTATTTAGAATTTCACACGCATATTAAAGAAAGCTGACTCTATAAAAAACATATCAAAGTGGCATATGAGCGAAAAGCCACAGACAAATGAGTACAAAGACATATCAGTAACGTTGAAAAACTTATTAGATATAAATAATATTAATAATTTCAATGAATAATTATGACATCATTTCTATAGAATTAGAATGTTAAAACAAACAACAGTCTTCCACTGACCTGCATGACAATTCACTAATATTTTGTTTAATTTAATTATGTTCTTAGGGGTCAACAACCCGAGGGTTGGTTTGCAATTATCCTAAGAGAAGTTGTAACTAGGGAAGGAAGGGGTACTGTGCAATGGTTTCCCGTTGCCTTCTGCACAGGGGAGATGGCGGCTGTTCTTTCTAGACAGTCACCTGCCCAGAGAGAGCCGCCCGTGACCGAGGTTTAAACCAGCAACAGTGTGCATCAGCAGTGACGCCTAATTCCACTCGGCCACTCTATCTCCTTTTAATTAGGTAGTCTATTTTAAAAAAAATGAGTATAGTTACCACAAGATTTTAGGGGTAAGGATATATTTATGAAAAATTACCCAAGTTATAGCACACTAATATAATTCACATAAGTAAAAGTTACATGGAAAATATAAAAAATCAATTAAAAAGTAACTATTAAATATTTAATAGAAAAATTAATTTTTGAACACAGTTTTTTTGTCTTTTCAAGTATTTTACTGACCTAATATATTGTCAGATAAATTTCCTTTTTATGTCTAAAATACATTCATTTTTTTTTCAGTTCATCAACTAAAATTGTATTCAAAATGTACAATTAATTAAGAAAGCATCTTATTTAATAAAAATGATGTTTAGCTGTAAATAAAAAATATATTACTAAATATGAAAATCAAAAGAAATTTTTTCATATTTGTGATGCAATTCAATTTTCTGAGACATATACGTTACATTCATAAGATTTAATATAATTAGTAACATGAAATATTTCTTGATTTTTGGATATACCAAAAACAAATTATTAGGTTTACTCCTCTCTATGTCCAGAATTATCTACACCTTCATGAAATTGGGCACAGAGAATAAGGGACAAAAATGATTGATACTAAGTCTATTCAGTGAACATTTCTATAAAAAAAAAAAATGACATCACTTTAGGATATTACTAAAATTCATAATAATTAGAGCCCGGATTCATATGTTTTTGCATATTTTTTTCCTTTTCA
Source organism: Therioaphis trifolii (assembly GCA_027580255.1). Taxonomy (NCBI): domain Eukaryota; kingdom Metazoa; phylum Arthropoda; class Insecta; order Hemiptera; family Aphididae; genus Therioaphis; species Therioaphis trifolii. The sequence continues at coordinate 14,252,367 of CM050409.1, read as the reverse complement.
CTTTTTTAAATTGTTGTCAATAATCTTTACGAATCATACTAATTGGAATCCATTGCTAAATTTTTATTTTGCATATTTTTGCATATTTGACCGTAAATGCATATTTTGTTATAAATGCATATTCGTTGCATATTTCAATGAATGCACTGTCACAAAACAATTTTGGTCGGTAGGATACATTAGAAATGGTCGACGCAATTCTGTCGTATTAAAAATAGCTTGCCTGCTGTAATCTAATCACTCAGTAATCGTTTTATCGTTATTATCGATGTTAAATGCTTATTTTTTATTCAACATATTATTTATCTACTGTATATGAATCATAAAAGAATATTAACTATTAAGTTTAAAATATAGAATGTTAGATAATTATAAGAGAAAACTTCCGTAATAAACATTTTTATTTTTTATTTTATCAATGACTTAGATGTAGATAAAATAAAACATCTTTAAAATAATAATTATTAATTACTTACATAATAATTCTAATGAATTTTCTCCAGGTTTAAGTGAATTTACTTTTGAATTCAAATTATGTTCAGTTTTGGAAATAACTGATTTAACAGCATTAATTTCATGAGATAATTCTTGAGTTTCAGATACATCTTAAACAAAAAATAAATGATCAAGTACTGTATCAGTTTAAAACTAAATATTTGCATTAGGAAATTGATTGGTTCAAAATCATTTTTTTCAGATATTAGATAAATTAATATAAATAATTGTTATACAATTATCAGCAGTTGATAGAAATCCAAAATAAATCAAGTAGAAAATATTATTTTAATTATTTTAAGGAAGGTAATTAAATTATCAAAAATAAAATATAAAATAACTAAAATAATTAGTAATTTAAAAATATTTTGGAAAAAATCATTATTTATTAATACAGTAGTAAGTAATAAATTATAATTAATAATAATAATAAATACAATTACATGATGGATGATGATCATTATCAAAATTTAACTGAAACTACCTAATTACGTAACTTTGTGTAAATAATAAAATGTGTTGAATGATAAATTGTATTTATATTGTATTCAAACAAAAATAAGAACTGTAATAAAGACGTAAAGTTTGTTTAGATTTAATTTAGAACTAATTTTACTCACCACAAGTGTTGCTTCTAAGAGTTTTAAATAACTAAATTGTATCTTTATGTATACAATTATTGTAAATGTTTGATAAAAAATAAATATATTCATTATAGTAAAATCTTGCTAAGTAGCTTTTAAGAACAATATAAATTCAAAATTACACGGTGCTTTTACCACATCAAATTGGAATTGAAATTTTGAAGCAAATAATACTACCTAATCAGAAGGTGAAATAATAAATGAAAATTTAAGAAACTTAAAAGATTTTTTTTTCTTTATTTGTTATATACAATCTGTAACCCTTGGGTACAATAAGAATATTTTTTACTGGTATAATATATAAGCGTGAATAATTTGATGGAAGATAACCACCCAGTGGTGGAACTTCCTATTTTAAATTATACTTAAATAAAAACAAATAAGTAATTAATAAATTATGAATAACAAAATTTAAAAATATACATGTTTAACCATTGATCTTTATACTTATTTGGAGTAGATATAACTATTTTAGTATTGTTTACTTTTAATGACTCATAGTTTTTAAAATAATTTTGTTGTGATTATAATTAGTAATACAAAAAATCAGGTTTTACTGTTATTTAAAAAAAATTGGATAATCAATAAACGAATCATGTCATTACAAGCACAGCTCTAATTTTTATTACTAATAGATTTAAACCATGTTATATGAAAAATAAAAGATACTTTACATAAAAATGTTAAGTAGTTGCACAATTAAAACTAAGACTTTTAACTGACGTATAAAATGTTTTTTTCGCAAATAAAATTTTTTCAAAATTACCTTGTAAAAACGTATTTTCCACAAGTATTTCTTTCTCTAATTCTCTAATAAATGTATCAGTCACAATAATTCTTTCGTCATTAAAGCTATCTTCCACATTCATTGGAGGTTCTAAATTCAAATAATAAATACAAATATTAAACTAAAGTGATTCAAATTAATTGTTTTAATAGTGGTTCAGATTCTGAAATGTGTTAATACATATATGAGATGTGTTGAAGCTTGTCTTTAAAGTTTGTCTGAACACTACAATAGATGGATAGATAGGTGTGTGGGTCACCAATATGTTTATTAACTATGACATTATTTACCAAATTATGTCAAGTTTTGCATGCACAAAAAATTATCCACAGAACATCCTAAATGTTTCATAGGATGTTTTATTAAGCCTCAAATATGAAAATTTTTAAGCTTTCATAGATCAAATCTAAATTAATCATACTAAAATAATAAATAAATATTCACTTTTTAATAAAATAATAATTATTAATTAGTATGTGTTTTTTATCTTTAATTAACAATATACATTTAAAACATATAGAAATATTAAGTGCTAATATAAAACAACTTATTTTAAAGTATAAAAATACCACAATGAAAGTAAAAGGAAATTAAATAGAAATGAATTTGAAAATTATCAAGTTTATACACTACATTTATATTAACTATATACATTGTATAATAGAAATTAATAAAAATTACCTGCGATTTCTAATGGTTCATAAAATGCTTTTACATTCTGTGATATTTTCTCACATTCATTAGAGTCAATGTAATTTTTACCTTGATATGAAAAGCTCGAAGATGTTTTGGTTTGATTTCTTTCTTCTAATATATCTGAAACTGTAAGCACACAATATTGAACAACACAAAATATTTAAAAAAAATGATATGTACTTTAAATTTTTACTATACATAATTGCCATCAAATTATTTTAATTTGACTTTAAACCCCACAACAACCTCAAGTTATTAGGCTCAGATGTTTTATTACTTTATTTTGTTATAGATATACATATAATACTTAGGGAACTGATATAATAAATGCATTTAAAAATATTGTGCACCAAATAATATCAATAAAAAAAAAATTGTAAATTAAATTTTTGAACTTGGATTTATATTCCAAAAAAAATATGTTAGTCAAGTAATATTAATAAAATAAAGGAAAGAAATTAAGATATTATGGTTGACCAGAATGTAATTTAGTAATTAACATAGCAATTATTATTATATTAAATATTTTAAACTTAGAAAAAAAGATGATAACACACACACACACACACACACACACACTCACAACTTAGAGAAAAATGAAGTAAAATAATAAACAAAATAAAATCAATATTATATGCATGAATAATAAAATAAACTTATGTATTTTGTTATACATTAACTTCAATTACTATATACAGTCGACTCTCGATAATTCAAACCAATAATAAACCAATTAGAAACAACAATAAACCGATAATTCAAAGTAAATACTCGGTCCCTTGAAAATCACGCGATAATTCAAACAAAAACAATGCATTTAAGTAGACTCTATAATTCAAAATTAAATTTTAGGAAAACTGGCCAAAAACACTTGACAATTCGAAGTATCATTCGTTCAAGGCTCGGGAATTCAAAGTATATTCCCCAAATGTATTTTTTATATATCACATTAGTGTAATGACTGATATGATATTTGTCGATAAGGCATGAAAAAAAGTGGAACTTTCTATAATACTCAAGTATTTAAAAAAATCGGTATTTACCATAGAAAATCAAGAAACAGAAAACGACCAGTTGAATATTGAACCGAAACAATGGAATTCCTTGCCAACTCAAGAAAATGTATCTTTCACTGATTATGTCAATGTGGATGAAGATGTTGTATGAGGAATCCTATCTGACGCCGAAATTTTGGAAAATACATTAAGCGTTGATGAAAACAATGAAGACAACACAAGCCATCTACTCTACCTCTTGTGACTTTAAAAGAAGCTAGTTCATCCTTGGGAAAATTACGAAACGAAACGAAAAAAATTTTTTGATGCTTTATTTACTATAGAAAATATTATTGAAAAAATGAACTAAATTCAATGAAGCAGAAAACCATTACAGATTTCTTCTAAAAATTGAGAGTAGACTGTATATAGAAAATTGAAATAGTCTTTTCATTATTATAGTAAAAACTTTTTTCATTTCATTTTCAATAATGAGCTGGTGTATTACAATTGGTTACGAAAAAGTAATACATTATACAGAAAGCCATGTTTATCTTAATCATACTGTTAAATAAAATGTTGGTTTGAACTATAACAACGGCATTCAGTTTTTTCTTTTTCAAGTATTCAAGTCAAATTAAGAGATAGAAAATATCTCGTACATATAAATATATAATCACTTTAATTAATTTTATTTATAATCAAAATAAAATCATTTTTATATAATTCTGCTCACTTACATGTCTTAATGGATATATTATTTACAGAACATGTTTTCTTATTAAAATATGTTTTTACTTCAATATCTAAAACAAATAAATAAACATAATAATTAAGTTAATCAGTATTAATAATATTAATTTATAATTAATCAAGATTTTTTATTTATTTATAAATTACTTTTGTTAAATGTAGGTGTAGATTCTAATTCAGAAGTACTAATAGGTTCTTTTTTCACTTCATCTAGCACAAAAAAAAAAAAAAAAAAAATGAATACAGTTAGAATGAAATACAAGTTAATAATCAAATTATTTAATCAATTACTTTTTACTCTCTCATTTAAATGATAGCTTTCAATTTCTGGCTCAGAATCTGATTCAAATAATGAAGATATATTTTTTTTATGTTGAATACCTGATTGTTTCTCAGGAAAAATATCATGAGTGAAAACTATAACAAAATGAATATATTTACTTTAAAAAATACAATTTTTAAAATATATAAATTATTTTATAAAAATGCATTAAAAGAACAATTTATATCACAATATTAAAGTACTAAAATTATTTTAGAATTCAATGACATATTACTATTTTTAAGTTTTTAAATATTAGTTATCTTTTATAAGGGAGATAAATTCTTTAATTTAATCACTGAATCTAAACCTTTTTTAATTATAAAAGTATATAGGATTATTATGTTACATTTATTGAATGATGTTTATATGACTATTATTCATAAAAATATATAGCTAATTTATTAAAGAAATAGAGAATAAATAAATAACCAAGTATAGCAATTATGTCTTTAAACTCAAATTAAAAATTCTTAATAAGGCATATTATTCCAAAACGATACTTTACATTTAAAGTCTAAAAAGCTTAGGTAGTTTGAAGTAAAAAATGTATCAGTTCTTGGAAAATTAATTAGAATGGCATGCATGTATTATATTTCAAGTCTAAAAACTAAAATCAAATAGGCATTTTTAAAAAACATCAAAATTCTAAATGTTGCTTAATATTATTTAATAATTGACACAAATTTATAGTTAGATTTTTAATAAAAAAGGGGTATAGTTTATCTAAATTTAATATTTCTGGAATTAATATAGGTGTATTCAAAATAAGTGTACATTTTGAATAAATTGTATAACTCAAGATCCACCAAATCGATTTTGATAAATATTTTTGGGCATATTAAGATTAATATGTAGATGGTTTCTGTGAAGTTTGTGCGCTGTGCGATAAGTTGTTCCGGAGTTATGACCTCTTAAGTGCACAACTGGCAACATGGCCAAAAACAACAACAAAATGTATAAAAAATGAAAAAACGTCTATATCTCGAAAACAGCTGCTCCAATCGCAAAAATAAATAACCCCCCTCATATCCCTCTACTCGGTGTTTTTTTTTTTTGTAAAAATCCTACGTCATTTAAAGTTTATTTGAGAAAAGTAAATTTTCGGTCCATACTAATGGAAAAAATCATACAAACACATATATATGCATACCAAGTTGATCGTTTCAAATGTGGAAATTCAAAATCTGTGTGTCAAAAGTATTGTGTGTTGAAAACTCACCACACCACTACATTTATATCATTGTACTGTCAAATGAGTACGCTGATATTCAGTCTTTTCTGATCGACTTTGGAGCTGTACACACATGCTTTTTATGTTCGCTTCAATTTCATTTTACATGAAAGTAAAATTTAATTTTTTCGAATATGGTTATTTAAAGGAGGAATAAATAACTCGGTAGGATTAGGCGCGTTACGACAGAATTATATTATTAATATGCAATAAATAAAAGATATTCAACAGCATAAAAGTATTAAAACATAAAACCAACATAAGGTACAATTTTAACGGCACAAGTTTAGCAGTAAAAAGATTGATGCCGAATTTAATCGAAGCCACAATATTTACTGGCAAAGCAAAGGGGAAAGTTGTATTCATCCCACGCATTTCTCTGATACCAACAGACATGCCACATTAATTCAAACGATTGTAATTTTCCATGCGCCTATCATTCGCCATGTCCATCAATAAGGCACAAGGACAAACGCTCCGAGTATGCAGTTTGAATTTTGAGGAGCCATGTTTTTCGCACGGGCAACTATACGTGGCCTGTTCAAGAGTTGACACTCCAAATTGTTTATTTGTGTGTGCCCCAAATGGACAAACAGAATATTTTTTACCCAAATGTGTTGGATTGATAGTGAAGAATTTTGAAAAAAAATAAATGATTTTCTAGGAAAAATTAAATTATTTTTATCGCATTTTTGTTTTGGTGCTGCGAAGCGCACATGGGTCGGCTATTATTATTATAAAACTAACTCTAACTGTACAACCTACGTGCTATTATTTTTGTTTGAAAATTCACATTATTTATTTAAGGAATGTTGCTAGGAAGCAGAAAAAAGAAAGAAGGTAAATAATAAACATCTGATTTAAGAATTTCATTTAGAGAAAGCTATAACTAAACTCGAGCGAAGCCGGGTTATTCAGCTAGTTTGATAGAGTAATATATGATATAACAGTCATCAAGCAATCAAAATGGGTGTAAAACAATAATATGTGTAATATTTCAGTATTTTCTGTTTTTAAAATTAATGAAAACATCAAAAACAAACCAAACATGTTTTTATAGAAATATATAATGAAGTTATCATACACAATTTTGGAAAAACTGATTTTTCAGAACTTAAAGAGCACTCTTAATAAATATAAATAATTTATATATATATTATTATTATTAAATTATCAAATAGTAAATATAATTATTGAAAAATAAAAACAATACTAATTACCATAACCCAGTTTCAATTTATTATTTTGAACTGTTTTTACTGGATTTCTAATCCTTTTGCCTGAAAACGATAAAGAAACATACATTTGTTAACAAAATAACATAATAACAAATTTTATTTAAAATTCTTTTTTAATAATTTATAAACTTTAAATTTTTTAACAATTATACCTGTTTTTGGTTTATTTCTTGGTTCGCAATGTTTACTAAATTCATCAATCTTTAATTTAGTTTTATCTATAAACAAAAATGTATTAAATTTATTTTATTGGAAATGCATAAAAAGAAAACTTATACTATATTATTTAACAAATGCTAGTTAATTTTATGTTACAACATGGGTTATTTACCTGTTAGTTCTTTTTTTAGCCTATTTCTTGTCATGTAACCATTAGATGTTGTTAAAATTGAATTCATCGTATCTTCTTGAAAATTCTTATCAACTTTTTTTTTTTTACCTTCCAATAAAAGAAAAAATTAATGGAATTATTTCCATTACACAAATTCTTTATTACACTGCAGAATATTTTTTTCAATAATTCCATAAGACAACATTAAAAAAAAACTTTTTAGATAAAAAATGCATACAAAATTTTAAAACTAGGCAGGATTAAAATACATACTTTGGGCAAGTTATTGCTTAAGAGTGAGAATAAGTATACAAAAAAATTATGTACACTTAATTTAACTTTAAAAATAATGATTCAGCAATTATTTTACCTACTGAACAGACTGAACAGTGTATTTGGCCCCTTACAAACATATTGGTCCCTTCATAAACTATTTTACTGTATTAAAAATACTGTACAATTTTCAATATAAACCATAGTTTTAAGTAATGTGTCTGAATAATATAAATTAAAAATAATAATACATAAAAGTATAATTTATACATAAATATTTATATGTAATTTTCTCTTTTAGATATAAATAATTATAATTATGCTATATAAAATCATATTCTGATGGATATTTAGGTGTAGAATCTCCTCAGAACCAACTAAAAAAAAAAAAAGGCTTTCTCTAGGCGCTGGCACTATATATTTCATTTTAACAAACAACACTATCATGTAGTAAACAAAACTGGATCATAGTAAATGGCTGAAATAATTTTCTAAGACAAACTTGTTTATTATTTTCTTCTATTATTCAAGTATAAAATCGTTGTCGGAAAATGATTTCAGTCAATGATTATAGTTGCTGTAAACCAGCTTTGGTTCACATGATTTTGTTTTTATTAAAAGTTCAGAATTTAGTCTACTAGCTACTAGTAGAGGAATTTTTTTTTTTAGATGAGCAGGGAAGACCAATCTACAAAAATCTTATTAATATACATGTTTGTTAATGATGTGTTTTTACTTACAACTTATATCATCATCACTCATATTACTTTCATTTGTTTTTGAAAATGACCTTTTTACACTATTATTTTCAATATTTGATGTATATTCACCATCAGATAATAAATCACCTAAAAATAATAAGTAAAATAATAAATTAAAAATCATAGTACCTAACTAAAGTAAGCTATTTGAATAAATTTTCAAAAAAGACAAAAATGTTTAACATTATTAAATAATGAATAAATAGATTTTAATAAAATATTGTAACTTACAATCATTGGGTTTCATATTGATGTTTGAATAACCAAATATTAGTATTTTTATTTGTACAAAATTATAGTTTCTGTAAAAAATAAACAGATTAACAATCTTTACATATAAGTACAACACAAAAAGAAAATCTGAATATTTGTATTAGTATCACAGCATGAAATGTCGACCATCAATGCATTTGAAGAAAGCATGGATAAAGATGAAAATCCACATGTTCAGCCTAGGCACTGATAATAAACGTATAAAAACGTTTACTAAATACTGATACTTACCGGGCACTTATCAACGTACAAGGCCGTCAATTAAATTTAACCAGTATATTATGGGATAACACGGGCATTAACAGTAAATATTAAATATTATTACAATTTATTAGAGATCGAATGAAATGAAAATGTACCGGCGGGCGGCGAAGTATCATATCTTATTAACTTAGAAAAATTCAAAACAATACAATCGCTTATCATTCCCACTATCACTCCAAAGTCTAAATGCAATGAGTAATTCATAGATACCTACCGCGGTTGTAATGTGCGACCGTGATTAACCAATGGATAAAAAAAAAAACGAAAGTAAAAAAATGCATGGTCAAAATATCTATATAGGTATATGTAATAATATAATAATTAAGGACATACACAACCCAAAAAAAAAAATTTTTTTTTTATTATCGATTTTGATATTTCACATTGTGAAAAAAAATGCTTTGGAAACAGAATTTGAAAAAATAAATTATTTATAGAGTTACGGGTGAATTACGAATACACTGTGACGTCATTGCGTCGGCCTTATATGCGGCCGTTCCCGAGCAGTACTGTCGCGCGGCGGCAAACGCGTAACAATAATAATATCGTTGATTGCCGATTAAAGATACATTTTCATTTCTATAAATATTTTGATAATTTATAAATTATAAATATGACATTATTTCTAATTTTTAAATACTTAATGCTAATATTGTGTTTCAATAACAAATTCGTCAGTATTCTCTTCTCGTCTAGTCGGTATGTAGTGTACTAGTGGATCGTGTATTATTATTTTTGCTCCTTGTGTCATCAGTACACTAATGTAATATATTCATTACTCGTGTGTTCGTGTGCACAATATTATATATAGATTTATATTTTATAAAAAATTATATACAGTTTACATTACATTTTAATTACGGAGAAAATAATGCCGTATTGTAGTGTATTCACGTTTTTTAAAATATTAATTGAATATATTTTTAATGTATACTAAATTACGATTTTGTGTATTTAAATTGTGTTATACTAACAAACTATACATAATAAATTTATTATATAATAATTCATAAATTACAATATTGTAAGGAAAAAAAATTGAAAAATTATTGCACTTGTTTAAAATAATTATATATTTGTTATGTGTATAATTTTTATAGACGAATTCATAATACTTTTTGTAATACAACTTGATTAAGCGGGTGATTTTTTTAAATTTTTGAATCCTACGTATATTTCGTTTTGTTCTGGATATTCTTCCCTTATTTTTCTAACAACACATGAAGGCAAAACCACTCGATTTCCTTTTCCCATAGAAATCCAAGAATTGACCCAAGACGTATACTGTTTATAACAAATGAATCTCCACGTTTTGTTTTCTGGATAATGTTGACCCAATTTTTTTTTATTAATATTGTTTTTAGTTTTTAACATTAAATTGTGTCTAGTCATGTTTAGTATTTCCTTATCCAATATTAGTTTTGAAAACGATTGATGTAAAGTAATACATTTGCCTTCTTGTTCTCGTATTTTTTCTAAATTTGGTGACTCATTGCAGCATAAACACTCGATATCACTTTGCATACTTTTACAGTATCCACAAGAGTACCAATTGGAATTGTTTAATCTGCCTTCATAATTAACAGCCACAGAATTGTCATAATCTTCTTGTAAATAACGGTCTATACCTTCCGCATCAGGATCATAATTGAATGGTATTAGAGACATTATTATAATTTATAAAGTAGTGAGTTTTGTATAATGTTAATGTAATAATGTATTATTATTAAATTTCACTAGGTACTATATATTATGAAATTAAATTACAACAAATAAAAATGAAATTAACCACTGCAACAAAATAACGACAGTATATGATAAACATATCGACGATAATAATAAATAATAATGATATTGTTATGCGTTTGCCGCCGCGCGATAGTACCGCTCGGGAACGGCCGACGCAATGACGTCACAGTGTATTCGTAATTCACCCGTAACTCTATAAATAATTTATTTTTTCAAATTCTGTTTTCACAGTATTTTTTTTCACAGTGTGAAATATCAAAATCGATAATAAAATATTTTTTTTTTGGGTTGTGTATGCCTTTAATAATACTAAACAGTGGCGTCATTTCAGTTTTTTCTAGACTAGGGCGACCATTTACTGATAAGCCGACTGAACTTTTTTTTTGCACACTGAAATGTATTATATAACTATTCAATTATGTTCATAAGGGGTGAAAAAGTATTATTCATAATCGTCATTCGTATTCGTCATAATATGACAACTCCGATTATTCGGCTGCACTAAAATAGACTGAATAATATTTATTATTTAATCAATGTTTGTATACAAATTGATAATAATATGAAAATATCTTTTCTTTTGGATGGAATTGTAACGACTATAATATTTAATATTTATAGACTAAACTAGTCCACTAAGGTATTAGCATTGATTATAGAATAGAAATCTATTCTATAATCAATGATATTAGTTTAAAAATAATGACGTTTTGTACTTAGTACAGTGTACCGATTTAGCATTTGGGTATGTCAATATGTAAGCGCTCGTCTCCCGTTATCTCAATTTTATCATTTAAATATAGACAATAATATAGTCAATAATTTTATTCATAATTTATTTTCTACAGGTTTAATGGTTTTATTATTATTATTATTATTATTATTATTATTATTATATTTTTTGTATATTTTATATTTTTCATATGTACCAACTTGAGAGACTGAGCAGCTAAACACTAGACTGTGGCAAATGTATGAGTTTCCCCACCCCAAATGACGCCACTGATACTAAATACTATAATAGTTAATCTTAATAGTTAATACCAATTTAGTTAGAACTATCAACTAATAAGATTATTGTTCTGTGGTTAAAAGTTTAAAACTTAAAAGCTCCATAACATATTGTATGTATTTAAATTAAATTTTAAGATTTTTTAGGATAAATTACGTAAGTACGTAAGTCTAAAAATATTTAATTATAAAAACTAATAATGTCTAATAAAAATAGTAAAATAATCAAGGAAAAACTATGTATTATCAAAAATATAAAAAAACCGGAATCTTAGCACTACAGGTTTTCTTTGTTTTTCGGACAATATATTTTTGGTTGGCGTGTCGAATTTTAAACTAACAAATAACAATATATCATATTTCAAAATGTTTAACCAAAGTTTCAATCAAATTCTGAGATATTAGTGGATACAGGAATATTGAATAAAAGTTCTAAATTTAACGATTTACGAGATTTTTTTCAGAATTGTAAGTAAAGACCAAACTACTGAAGTAACAATATATGTTATATCAGTTGTTATATTAAAATGTAATGTTTAATCATTGATTTATATAATTTTAGGATTATATATATATACAAAATTTTCTTTAATTTTAACCAGTAAATTCTGTTCCTGTTTATGTGAGGCTAGATAAATATTTCAGGGGGCTAGACAAGGGCTAAGCCCCCTTAGCCCCCACCTGATTGCACCGATGTTAATTTCTCTTATTACTCTTTCTAACACCAGGTTAAATAAGATACGCAGGCTGTCCGATAAATAAGGTACAAAAATATACAGAACAATGAAAAATTAATTTATTACTTTAAAACTTTTACACGATAAATAAGATGTATTTTACTATTTTTCTGCATAATCAGTAACTTGGAAATGCTTTCTCGGAAATATGCACATTTTCCATCGAAGTACTCGGTAACTGCATTCATGACCTCCTCCTCATTTTGAAAATGAGTTCCTCCTAAGATTTTTTTTAACGGACCAAACAAAAAAAAAATCTGAAGGTACACAAGATCAGGACTATATGGTGGATGTTGAAATACTTCCTACTTATAATTTTCCAGCCAAGCTTTGGTTTTTCCCGCTGAATGTGGGGTTGCATTGTCATGCAACAGTTTCAAATTTCTTGAGCGTAATCGCCCTCTTCTCTTGAAACGAATTTTTTCTTTCATTTTTTCTAATGTTTCAATATATCGGTCAGTATTTATTATTTCATTTTTTGTTAAAAATGCTAACAGTAAAATTCTCTGTGCGTCCCAAAACACAGTGGCCATCTCTTTTTTTGAGGAAATCGTCTGTTTGAATTTTTTTGGAATTGGGGATTCAGGATGCTTCCAGGTCATCGAGTCTCGTTTGTTGTAAGGATTAGAATAATGAACCTATGTCTCATCTCCTGTAATGAGATGCTCGAGGAAGCTTTCATCATTATAAGCACGATTCAAATGCTCAAAGGATATTCGCATGCGTCTGTTCTTGTCATGTGGTGGAAAATGTGCTGCGTATTTCCGAGAAGGCGTATTCAAATTAATGTATCGTTGGGAAAAATGCATACATTTGAATGGTGATTATGTAGAAAAATAGTAAAATATATCTTATTTATCGTGTAAAAGTTTTAAAGTAATAAATTAATTTTTCATTGTTCAGTATATTTTTTGTTTATTATGTTTATTTTATCGGACAGCCTACGTAGGTGATAGGGCATCACCTTGTCTTTACCCAGATTTTACCTGTACAGGGTCCGAAATCAAGCCACCAACCCTGACTTTGACTTTTGTTTCCATCATGTAATTCCTCATCATATTCCCAGGCTTTCTGAAAGACCTGTCTTAATATAAATATCTGATCAATAGTTGACCTTTCCATCCTGAAGCCACCTTGGTAATTTCCGATTATTTCTTCTATCCTTCCTTTTATTCTTGATAAGATACAATTAGATAATATCTTATATGTCACATTCAATAAGGAGATACCTCTATAGTTGTTACAATCCTGAGTATCTCCTTTCTTATGTATTGGACAGATTATCGCAGTCTTCCAGTCTTCGGGTAAACTTTCTTTCCTCCGTATGTTTCCGATTAGATCCCATATCCTTTTAACCATCTCTTTTCCTCCTTTTTTTAATAATTATGCTTGTATTCCATCCTCACCTGGGGATTTATTATTTTTTAACGTTTTTATTTGTATTTCGATTTCTTCTAGTGTTGGTTCCGGACATTCATCATTATTCTCGTTAGTAATGCTAAAAGTTAACAACTCTTCTGGCTCATTACAGTTCAGTAGATCATCGAAATAGCTTTTCCATCTCTCTATCAGTGCTTCGTAGTTCGTCCGTGGTTATAAAAGAACCCATGTTGTCTTTGAGAAACGTTCTTCCTTTTTATATCCACCCCCGAGTTTATTTACTTGTTAAATTTATACATGACAAAACAGCAAGCGTAAATAAACTATTATCACACATTATATAAAACAGTTTTATATAATCTGTGCTGTTATCATAAATAAAAATTATGCAAAAGTTTGTGTTAAAATAATGATTAAAATATCAATTTATTATATTTGTTGCCTTATTTGTGTTATATTTTTTGTCCGGCACCTCTACTTATCAGATATTGGGTATAGATGTTACTATAATAGTTCATTGTTTTCCTTTTCTCAATAAATTTCCCAAGCGTAAGGAAAAACTGCTGAAAAATTGAGTAAAAATGGTAAAATGTGCCGTAAATATAACGAGATTTTCAAGTACTACAAAAATGTATTGTTATTGAGTCACAATTCTTAACTCCAAAATAAATGTTTCTAGAAACTTGAAATTTTCAGCATATATTAATAGCATATTGTCTTATTTACACTTAGCGAAAGTTTAAATAAAATCATAACTTTTTGGCTAAAAACAGATCTTTGTGAATTTTTCGTTTTTTAAAGTTTATCCATATACATTTTTAATATTTGTGTATACATTTTTAATATTTTTTTAATATTTGTCCAAGTTCTGAAAATGTAATATGACCATGTTCATTTACACTAACGATACGGAAAATCTAAAAAACTGCTTGTTAAGATTACTTAATAAGCATTTAACTAAATTATTATACGATTTTTACGAAATCAGCGTTTTTACAATAATTTTTAACATTAAATATTTATAAAAATATTGGTCCATCCAAATCTTTCAATTATTGTAAAACCTTCAAGTTTAGTTATTCAAGTTAAATTTAATAGTAACAAAGCAAATAATATTTATTCTTAATCGATTTAAAATAAATTTATAGAAAAATTATTAAGTATTCATATAAAATAATACATTTTTTTAATTATAACATATAGATAGTTTTCTTTGTTATTACAATTCCAGACTAAGAGGTCATTTTTAATTTTTTTGATATGTGTTTTTCATGCATCTTTATTTTAATATTTCGTTAAAAATTCCTTGGACCGAGTGATTTTCTAGTTGTTTTCCATTAAATATTCAAAATTATAATGCATGAATTGAGAAGCAGCCAGCAAGGACACTGAACAGTGTGAGAGAGAGGGAGCGCTAAAGAGTTAGGGGGAGGAAGAAAAGACGAGAAGTGAACCATTGAGATAGAGAAGGATAGGAAATGGGGTATTAACGCTAGCAAGACTGCGAGAGACAACGTTCAGCGGAAAAGAAGTGGCCGACGGGTTTGCCAACCAGCTGGTGCGACGATCAGTCATTGTTAAATAGTAGATATTTACCTATATTTTTTTTGAGTAATAAATTATAAGACAAATATTCTAGTTAGTCTTCAGCCGGTGCGTGTCGGGTTAGAGTGACTACCAAAGGGTTAGCGTGAATGTTTTTCAGTCATCTCACTCGGACACGGGGACACACGGTTCGGCCTGAGATCCCCTGAGTCTTGTCAACATTAAAAATTAAAAATACCCACTCAGCGAGGCCTTAGAGCGAAGTGAGCGGGAAATTTAAGTTCATCGTACGGTGTCTGCACTGCAGCGCTCGTACTACGTTCTTTTGTCACCGTCCGCGGTCGCGAATTTGCGTAGCAGACACAGTTTTGTTTTCGACCTGGAACAGTGCACCATGGTCGCGTCTGGCCGTCGCGATTCGTACGTTGAACGCGATTGACTCGTGCGGTCGTGCTCAGAAGCAGGCAGCATATTTTACCCCACAGTCGACTCGTGTGTTCGTTATACCCGTCCGGAATCGAGCGACGACCCGGTAGTGCGATTTCACTTCGTCTCCGTGCGAACCCCGATCGCGCCGTCACAAAGGAAACCCGAAGAGACGTTCAGTCGTCGTTGTGGTCGCCGAACTCAACAACACCGAACAGTCCCGGTGTTCGTGGTCGAGGTCCGCGGGAACACAGTAGTAGTGTCGTGTTCAGGTTATCGCCGTCCAGTCAACGGACACACGATAAACGACGAGTCATCCGTCGTCGTCACCACATCACGCAATATGGCTGTGTGAAAATCCCATCTTTGGACAGAAGGCATACTTGGTCTTACACCACCGTGGGGACAAAAATAATGAAAATTTGTTCTGGCCTGGCATACATCAAACACCGTCCCAGGTATGTGACAATCAGCGAAAAAACAAATCGCTTGAAAGTGGAAACCTTCGTTGTTATTATTATTACGAGTGTTGTTTTCACCCTCCCCCTCTGCATGTAACCCCTTTACTCCGATCTCGCTGCTGCCTCCTCTTCCTCCACCCGTTCACTATTACACGCGGCGACGGTGGCCTGTTGTGGTTGCCGCCGCGTCGTCGTGTGGATAGTAATAGTAATAGTAGTAGTAGTAGTAGTAGTAGTAGTGACTATAATATACGTAGTAGTTGTAGTAATAATAGCTATATTAGTGTTGGTGTGTTCGTGTGTAGCGTAAACCGCCACGGCGGAATAAATGTGTTTACCGGAGAGCGAAAAAAAAAATAAAAACAAAACGAGGTCAATATGGAAAGGCCGCCGTCGACGTGTTACCTGGCCATTAAGTTTCGTTTTGAGTTCATCTCGTTTTAATTAATATCGTTGGGTATGAATGCACAAATATTTTCGTGTTTTATGTCTGCTTATTGTATGTCCACGATGTGACGCGAATGTGTTCGTGTGACGCGTGTTGTAATCCGAGCAAACGCTGAGCCACTTGGCACCTGCCACAAATCGTAGTGGTACAATCCTCTCAACAATGCTCATTAGACTTTATTGATTATTATTATTTTTGTGTATATAGTATGTTATATCACATTGACGTCAATAATTATGATTTTTTTTTTATGCTTGATAAATTATGTACCCACTATTGTAATATTTAGTTTAACAAAACTAACTGACTGTTATTCATTTTTTGTCCTCTGTTGTATAAAATATACCTTGTACTCATCTATTGGCCGTGAACCGTTTTGTGAAACATGATATTTTTTGTCTCAGTAAAGAATAAGTATAATATTTACTGATGATTTTTACATTGGTTGGTATAAGTGTGTGGATAAAATTACACTATTTAGATTGTTCGATGAAGAGTTTTAAGTATTCCTGCATATTACCTAACAAAATCAATTTAAGTATGGGTTAAATTTTTATTTTGAGCATAAATTATTGTTTTTACTGTTCCTAATTTGTTGACTCTACATACCTAAGTTTTTTTAGTTAGTCAATTTTGTAATATTAAGGTTAACAACACAAAGTTGGTTCTCCTGAATGCAAATTTGGTATTTAGTACCTAATTGTTAATTGAATTTAGTGTCTTAACAACAAATTTTAATCAAGTGAAGAAATATATTATTTGTCTACCTAGGAACCTAAATACTTTTAATTGAAGTCCCAATTACCAAGAATATTATATTATATTATCTTTACTACTATTAACTAATTTCTGTTTAACTACTTTTGCCTTTTATTACCTATATCTGAATAATTTAATTATGTCAATGTCTCTAATGAATATATATTTAAAACTTGACTTAAATTTCTTATCTGAGTAAAAATTAAAATGATTAAATTTAATATTAGAGCATGGAATTATAATATAATATGCATGAATTATGAGATCTGGATATTTTTGCCTATCCACTTCTATTAGGTTCTGAGCGAAATGAAGATTGTATTGCTTTTAAAATTATGTGTTTTTTTCATGGATGTAATCTCTATTTTGGGTAATAATATCAGTTTAAACGTTTTTTCCAGTATCTTCATTGAAAAAAATAACATATATATAGTTGGTGCTTTAAAGAAGTTGTATTTCTTAATTCTTAGTAATCATTCCTAGCATAAGGAAAAACTACCTACAAATTGAGTAAAAATAATAAAATTTGCTGTAAGAGATTTTCATAAATTTATTTTTTTTATTTGGTCATAAATCTAATAATAATGGTGCTAGACACTTGACATTTTCGTCAAATTTTAACAATGCTCACAAAGACTTGACAAAATTTAAAAAAATTTGACCTCTTACGAGCTTTCTTAATTATTAAATTTTCAAATTATTGAAAATATTTCATTTTTTTTTAGAAGATATTTAGTATTTACTAATATAATTTTAAATTACTAATTTAAAAACTTGCAAATTTAAAATCAACTTTTTCAAGTTCTTAACAAATAGTGCCTACTAAAAAAATTTCCAAATTAGTTAGTCAGTATTTATTTTTTTTTATAAGTTTATAGTTAGGTGCAATTTTGATTAAAATTATTAATAACATGTGAATTAGTAATATTTTTCAATAAAAACCTTTAACAATTTGGAATTATTTGTCCGGTAAATTATATTTATTTATGTTAAATCATGTACCTATAACTTATCTATCTATTATTATTGTTGATCAGTTAATACCTAGTTATGTGATAATGAATTATGAAGTTTTTCTTTATGGCATTAAAAGTAATGAAAAGAATAATATTAAGTAAATACCTAGGTACCTATGTTTTACTGTATTTATTTGTTTTAGTTAAATGTATTATGTTCTATAATATACATAGTAGGTATCTAAATATTATTACTTATTAATTATATTACCAAAGCACCTATTGAAAATAATATTTTAAAATATTTCAATAGATACCTATTAGTTGTTCAAAGTGACTATTTCATTACAAATAGTTACTTGTTACTTAGGTGAGTATATATTGGTAAGAGTAACTTTGAGGTAAAACTTAATCTTTAGTTCAATCTTAAGTTAACTTAAATTTTTTACTATTACGTATTGGAATTTTGAAATTTTAAAATCAATGTTTTTTTTTTTTTGGAAATTTATAATACAAAATAGGGCTAGATAGTTGTGTAGGTATATTATCAATAAATCAATTAGGTATCTAATATTTATAACCTTTACTTAATAAAATAATAATTTTGAACCTTATAGTTATATTAGGGATCAATGTATAATGTGTAGTCATACTACATACAAATAATTACCTACCAATTATAAATATAAGTAAAAATAAATGTCCAATATGGCCAAACCCAGGTGCAAGATTTTGAAATTGCCAGTACTTATTAGTACATTCCTTTTTTCTTAAAGCTTTTTGTATTTTTATTCTTTTATTTAAGTATTTATTGATTAATAGGTAGTTATATTACTTGTTATTTTTTACAACTTTGTTTTATTATTCTTCTGTGTTTATATTACGCAATTTTGGTGACTATAATTTTTATTTATACTATTTGCATTTGCCATACTTTTCATTGAAATGACATTCTCCAAAAAAATTGTGTTAGTTTGTCATACGATTTTTGTAAGTTAAAATTTTGTCATACAATTTACTGTGATTTGGGAAAAATCCACATGGTTTTTATTTATTTTTTTTTTCATTTAAAAATAAAAATTTTTTTTCTCCCAGCTTCTAATAACCAGAACTAGCCAGGACTCGAGGACATGTTTGAGGGATTATACTGATTAAATTGGAGAGTCTCACAACCCAAGCTATACCTACCTATTTTATATTATACTCAAAAATTACAATAAATCAATTGAACTAATAGTTAAAACTCACTCTTGAATTCACTCATAGGGAAAAAATAATCTGACTTAAAATCGAGCTTACAACTTGGTGGTTTTAATTTATCAGTAGATAAACTTATCTTTATCAATAAAGTGTATTTTTATTTTTATGATAAGATTTGTAATTCTGATCTAGTAATCTAAAAAAAAATAAACTAACTCAAACATTTAAAATGAAGATTATTTGAATTGATCTTTTTTTTTTTCACTAAATTGATGAATATTTTGAATAAGTATATGATTTTGTACCTCCCTAGCTCTATTTCTGTATAAATTAGGTTATTCATTGAAATAATCTGAATAGTTCACCTAAATTATTTTGAATACTATATAATATTATTTTGAATCCAACTTAGTACTTTTTATAAAATATATGGGTGGTACCTACGTACATGTTAAAAACTCTATACAGATCCATTTAGGTACTTAGATTTATATAAAGTATTATTTACGTAAATACAATGTTAATATTTTTGATATAAAATAAAATTATACCCAAATATTTTAATTAAAATTAATTATATATTTTATGAATAATAAAAAAAAGGATAAAAATGTCTGAGTATTTGATTTGTTTTATTTATAGAGTGACATGTACAGCAGTCAATCGCAAGGGTTGGGTTCAGAACGGCTGGTGGCTGATGAAAGTGTTGCAATTGTCACGCACCACAAAAAACGCAAGCTGGACCAACTACATAACGCCGCTTGCGGCCCTGAAAACTATCATCATAATAAATACAAATTGAGTTCAAGAGATATTGTACAATTGGTGCCATATGAACCAATCAAGTACCGTAAACACCATGGTACTTACATTGCACCGTCCAACATTAAGACCAGTCCAACATCTGCACAACTGTCTGCACATAATCAGAATTTCATACGAGCATCAACCATCAAATTATTAGATACATACCAACGCTGTGGGCAAAAGGTAAATTTGGTAATAATAATAATATATATTAACTAGTACATTTTAGATTCTAAGTGAAGTGAAGGATCTATGGATTTTACACTAATGTTTATTTTATTTTTTTCCCCGAAAACCAAGTAAGAATGGTAAAATTAACCATAAACAACACTTTCATTAATTTTATTTTAGTTATTTAATTATAACTCAAAAAATAATGTTGGTAAAAACTTGAAATTTCTACTATATTTTTAAATGACATATTGCTGTATACTTTACGTTTGTTTAAAAAAAAATTTAGAACTCTTGGACTGAAAACACCTCATTTTTAAAGTTAATCTCGAATAAAATGTTTAATATTTTGAAAAAAGTTCTGAAAATGTAATATGATCTAAATGTAAATACTTATCTAACAATAACTGAAAAAATTTTAAAAATCGTTAGTCAGAATTTTTTTTTCGATATACTTATTTAAGTAAATTATTACATAATTTTTAAATAATCGACAATTTTTACATCTATTTTAAAATTAAAATGTGTCTAAAAAGTTATTGGACCATCCAATCCTTATAAACCTTATGATACTAATAAAACAATGTGTTTTGAATTTATCAATAAAAGAAATATTGTCTTTATTCATAAAAAAAATTTAAACGGTTTTGATAAATAACAAACCAAAAGGTAGACTAAAAGCTTTTAAATATACAAATGGTATATTTTATATCATTGAAGCTTTACTTAGAATCGTTAAGCTTAGGAAATTATTTATCGTTTATTTGAAATACAATACACCCATTGTCATTATTTTGTCCTAAGTGCAAAGAAGAATACCCCACGGGTCAAAGTAAATCCTTTTTTTTTTTAATTTCAATTAGTTTCAAAATTATAGATTGAAATATATTTTTAAATATTTTTGTAGTTTTAAATTACCTATCAATAATTATTATACACTACTAAGTTCCACAGCTTAGAATATTTATTTTTACTTTATTTTTCTATTTTTGCTACACTAAATTTGAAATATATATATGTTCTATTCTTTAATTAAAGCCTTGAAACTCCATATAATGACAAATAAAATAGAATTTTAATTATTTTGTTGTAGTAATTCTAGAATTGACAGATCATTGATGATAACATGTATAATTATTATTTAGTAGTACAAATAAGATATTAGCAGAATTTATTAAAGTTATTTATACTTATTTTATTTAAAGCAAACACCTTAAATGCAATTTATACATTCTTTTGGTAGTATGTTTTAAATTTGTTCGTAATCTTTTAGCCAACTTAATTGTGAAAAATTGTATGTTTACTAACAACCTTTTTCTAACATTGAACATCTTGTTTTTTAAGAAATTTCATTGTACTATAACATTTAAAAAGTTGGTAAAGCAATGATAATATAAGTTATTCTATATCCCTTAAATATTCTGATTAGATAGTTGTGATAGGTGTAAAACAACTTAGATAAGCAATTTTACAATTGGATCTCTTGTGAATGATAATTTCGAGGATAATTTGTACAATATTTATTTAAATTTGAATCCAATTGAAAATCATTGTTTTTGAAAAACAATTCTAAATGAAGCTTAGTGAATAACTGTGTATAGGGAAGAATTTTTTTTTTTTTACTGAGTTATTAATTTAATTTGAACAATGTTAGAGTGTTTGAGTTATGGAATAATAATAGAAAAATACATGTTGCCAAGATACTTATGCTTACAATAAACAATTGCCTTATGAAAATTATATGTTATGGTTTAAAATATTAATGATCTTATATACAATTTAGAAACTAGTAGTTAAATATATGGGTAAAATAATTTTAAATTTATCGGTCTTAGTATTAAGAATTCAGAATTTTTTGAGATAAAATCTTAAAAAAAGAAAACAAGAAAGATAATTCCAATATTTTCAAATTCTTTTATTGACTCCAAAAGAAATATCTAGCACGATAATTTTTGAATTTATGACTAAATGGTTAATTTCATGAAAATCTTGTTTATTGCACATTTTGTTAGATTTAAATTAATTCAATTATTTACACAAGTACTTTTACAATGAATACTTATTTATTAGTTGTCAAGATATTAATGAATTATAATAACTATGGTAAGTTTCTTATGCATTATTAATTATATTGATATCTTGTTTCCATAACACATTAGATCATATTTATTCAGTTTTTGGTATTTTTTCAAATATTGGAAAAACTTAAGAGAATAAAGGAACTCTTTTTTACCAACCTTAACTTAAAAATTATTTGTAGATATAGAAAATAAAAAATACATCATTGTAAAACCAATTGCTTCTTTCAGAATCTCAAAATAAGAAATTCATTAGTTTTCTCATTTTTATTTTTATACTAAGGACAATAAAAGAGAGAAGCATTACAAATGTCCGACAAAAGAATCATTAATTTTATAGATTTTACTTAATACTAATCTTTTTTTATTTTAGTTCTTTCTATGTTTTAATACATTTACGTAAATTAAAACATGTATACAATTAACCACATTTTTTCTAAATAAATATTCTATTTTATGAAATGGTATTTACTTTAGTTATAATCTATGTTCTTAAAAAAATTGATTTAGCGGAAATCGTGTGAAGGCGGTGTGACAAATGGTGTGGAGTCAAGTTGTGGAGCTGGAGGAGCAAATACTGCATCAACAACTACCACCACTACTACCACAACGGGGCAACAAGGGAAACAGGGTGCTGATGGTGATTATCAGTTGGTCCAGCACGAAGTACTGTATTCAATGACTAACCAATACGAAGTTCTGGAATTTTTGGGTAGAGGAACTTTTGGTCAGGTAAACTAAACTTTTTAACCAGTTTTATCAATAATTATCAAGTTTTAATTTGAAAATATTATTTTTAGGTTGTAAAATGCTGGAAAAAAGGAACAAATGAAATTGTTGCTATAAAAATACTAAAAAACCACCCATCATATGCCAGGCAAGGTCAGATTGAAGTGAGTAATTTAGTGTTAAATATAATTTTTACCCTAATTTATTATTTAATTTCTAATCAAATTTATTTTCTAAATGAGTAAATTATATCTCAGATGTTTTTTTTTAATTTTACTTTACAAAAAAAAAAAAAAAAAACAATATAATTGAATTATGTTATGTGTATGTGTATATATTATATATTTGTAAAATGTTAGGATTCTATGCTACTATTCTAATTATTTTAATAATGTTCATTTTCAAGGTAAGCATTTTATCTCGATTGAGTCAAGAAAATGCTGATGAATACAACTTTGTTCGTGCTTATGAATGTTTTCAACATAAAAATCATACTTGTTTGGTGTTTGAAATGTTGGAACAAAATTTATATGATTTTCTGAAACAAAACAAATTCAGTCCACTACCTTTGAAATTTATTCGACCAATATTACAGCAAGTCTTAACTGCTTTGTTAAAGTTAAAGGTAATATTATCATTGGTTATTTGTGTTTTATTGTGTATTTTATTTAAATTATAATTATAATTTTTTATAATATCTACTAGGTTTACTTGGTTAATAATACATTTTTCCAGTTTTCTTGTACATTGATGTTTATATTTTACTTAATTTGTTTTTCTGTTAAACATTTTAAGTGATATTTCCTAATTAGTTATTTAAATTAAATATTCTTATTTTTCATAGGATTTGGGTCTCATTCATGCAGATTTGAAACCAGAAAACATCATGCTCGTTGATCCTATTCGTCAACCATATAGAGTTAAAGTCATAGACTTTGGAAGTGCATCTCATAAGAGCAAAGCTGTATGTAATACATATTTGCAAAGTAGATACTATAGAGCTCCTGAAATAATACTTGGTAAAATTTACAATAGTTAAATATATATGAAGTCATGTTTAATATAATGATTTCATTAAAACAGGTTTACCGTTTTGCGAAGCAATTGATATGTGGAGTTTGGGATGTGTAGTAGCAGAGTTGTTTCTAGGGTGGCCATTGTACCCAGGTTCATCAGAATATGATCAAATACGTTACATATGTCAAACACAAAATTTACCAAATTTGGATATGTTAACAAATGCTTCAAAAACTTCTAAGTTCTTTTATAGAGATGTAACATATCAAAATAATTGGAGACTTAAAGTCAGTATTGCAGTTTTCTTAAATTTTTTTTATGTTTAATAATTTGAAATTAATTTGATAGATAATGGAAGAACACGAAGCTGAAACTGGAATTAAATCTAAAGAAGCGAGAAAATATATATTTAACTGCTTAGATGACATTGGACAAGTAAATGTACCTACAGATCTAGAGGGTGGTGAACTTTTAGCAGAAAAAGCAGACAGACGAGAATTTATTGATTTATTGAAAAGAATGCTGTCTATGGATCCGGTAATATTTCTTTATATTTTTTATTGATTTTTTCGTAAAAATTAAGTGTAAGATGAAAAAATAGGCTGTGGGTTATATAAATCAGCTCGGAAGATAAAATGTAATGATAGAAATATTAGAGCAATAACAAGAGTTTTTTAAGTATTTAATGTCCAATGAAGAATTTATGAATAGAAAAGGTTGTGATTATGAAATTAGAGAATTATGAGAATATTATTTAGTCATATACAATTATTGTTAAATATATAAAGAAGGTAATTAAAACAAAACCAAAACAAGAGTGAAATAAGTAATTTCATCCATGAAACCATGGGTGCTCTCTATGATCATAAGGGAATTTTGTAATAATTTTCAACAATTATTTTTTAATAACATTTTTTGAATTTATTTTACAGGCTAATAGAATTCATCCTAATACTGCTCTTCTACATCCCTTTGTTACCCTGGCACATTTGGTAGATTTTGCCCGTTGTGATAATGTTAAAGCAAGTGTACAAATGATGGAAGTCTGTAGACGAGCTTTACCAGATCACCATTCTAGTTCTGGTCAAGCAGTTCTAGTGCCAGCAACAAATGCTAATGTTACACTTGCATTTAATAATCAAGTAAGTTTTTTGTTGTGATATTATGTTTATATTTATTGTTGTTAAAGGTTATCCTTATCACTATTTAAATAAATTATTTTCATTAACATATGTTTTGATGTAACTAATAAGTTTCAATTTCAATTTTTAGTATCAACTGTATAATAGTCGATCAATGGCTCGTCAGTATAGTAGCAGCTCTAATCAACATCAAGCTCATCTTTCCATTCTTTGTCCTGCCGGTCCTGGTGCTTATCAAACTGGAACATCACCTCCTAAACATGTTGCTGTTATGCCACCTCCACCTCATCCATCACAATTGCAAATACAACATTCTACTAGTTTAATTACACAACAAGTAATACTATATTATTCAACTTTGCTTAATATAAAGCCTTTATATTAATTGGTTTTAGTTTTAAAGAAAGGTTATATGTAGAATAATATTAAAAAAAAAAAAAAGAATTTGTAAATTTTTAATCAGCTACACTTTGAAGTTTTTTTTTCAGAGTTTTAGATAGAGTATTTTTGTTTCTAAAAAACACGAGAAAGAAAAGAATAAAGTAGAAAAATAAATAATTGATGGCTAATGGCTATTCTTAATTAATATTTTGTGACAAAATTTGCTTATATCTTTGGTGTTAATAGTTTTTTTTTTTTTTTTTTAATAAGTTTTTTATTTAAAAGAATACATATACAATATACATATATGTATTTTTTTTTACTATTATTATTAAATATGAGTATAAACAAAAAAGTATATTTTTTATATTTTACAATATTGAATTAGTATCTAGCTGAAATTGATTTCTTAAATTTGTGCATCAGTGCACCATTTAATAATGGCACTTAAACACACATTTTAATAGATTTTTTTATTTTTATTTATACAAAAAATGTAAATAAAGTGTTAAGTTATATTATGAAATTATGAATTTATTTTTATTTATTGTAGCCTGGTAATGGTCAACAACAATATGTACCTGTATCCATGGTTGATGGAAGTCGTCAAATGATTGCTACTTGGCCTGCTCCACCCGGACCTCACCATCGTCAAATGACTATTGTTCCTCCACCTGGCGCTGGAACAGCTGATTGGGCAACAGGAACAGTTCCTAGACCATTGATTGTAGATTCTGCTACTGCAATATTACAAGTACTATTGCATTTAAAAAAAAAATTTTTTATTATAACTAAAGTAAATTATTAAATGAAAATAAATTATTTCATAACATAGGATCAACGACAAGTAGCATTTACTACAGCTGATGTTTATGGAAGTTTATTAGATAGTCCGACTATGGTTGGTACTATTTGGGGTAGTTCTAATAACAGTGGAAAGTCTCGTTCTACAAAAACTCATATGGCTCCACCACAGTCCCATCATCATCACTCAAATTATCAGCAAGCACCGCCAGCACATCACCACCATCATCATCATCATAGGCAAGAAAAGAAAGATACAATTATAAACACAACTAATCAACTTAGTCCTGTCAAAAAGCGCGTTAAGGAAGGAACTCCTCCTCAAGGTTTGATTTTATTTTAATTTTTAAATATTTAATGTGAGCTAATACATGCCGACAGAGTTCCGACCGTCGCCGCGCCTCCGGGCGCGGCGCGCGGGAGGAACGCTTTTATTAGATCAATAAATATTTAATGTGATATTACATACATTTTCATATTATATTGTATTGCAGAATATGATGGAAGAGTTAATAGAGGAAGTTTATTATCTACTTCAGACAATGTTCCGAATTGGCATCAACCATCACCTACCTATAAACAACTGGTTATTATAAAAACATATTCATGGAATAATTTTATACTAATAATCAATGTTTATTTTGTAGATAAATAATCGACAACATACTATAACTATACATGACACTCCATCCCCTGCAGTTTCTGTCATTACAATATCAGACAGTGAAGATGAAACATCAACTAAGGGGTAATATACTATTAAACATCACTAAAAAAATAATTTGTATATGACATTTTTCATAACTTTTTTATTTTTTTATCTAGAGCTCAATTGAATATCAAAACTAATCGTAACAATCGCAAAAATGTCATTTCGTGTATGACAGTTGGTGAAAGTGATAATGAAGAACAACTGCCATCCAAACCATTGACATATCAACAAAAACAACTTCAAAGTTTGCGGTCAACCCCGGTTATTTACCAATCATCATCTAAAAATTACAATATACAAGTATGTGTGCTTACTGTTTTAACTTGAATACTGCTTTATGCTTACTTTGGATGGTCCACCAAAAATAACTTGTGCGCTGACAAGTAAATTCAAATCAGGAAATATCTGAAAATATGTTTTATAAATATAATATTATTTTATTTTGTATCTCATATTTCTTTAAAACTAATGTATTATTTGAAAAAATATTAGGTTATTTGATATTTAATTGCATTTGGGTGCTTGTAGTTATTCATGTATGACTTATAAAAATTTTAATTTCATTCTCACAACCTGTAAAAAAAGAGACGAGAGCATAAGTTAGTTCACAAATTTTATATTAGTTATCTCAGTGAATCAGTCTAAAAAAAAAATTGATTTTACTGTTTAATTTTTTTTTCTTTAATAATTAACCTTGCAATTTTGGTTAAAAGAAAAAAGCCCTAGTTTGTAATGACATAATAAGATTTTTATTCAAGTCAATAAATGTGTTATTTTAATTTTATTTTTCAGAAAGGTGAATTCATTGCTTGTCGCAATAATAGTCCTCCTGGTATAGATTTGAATGATACTCAATATCCTCAACATTCTTCAATCAATAATACTTCTCAACAACCAATTTATATGCCACAGTCACAATTGCTTGGTGAAGTAAAACATGAACCCCATTATAGGTATGAAAACATCTATTAATTAAAACATATATATTACATACTATTCTGTAGCATTCATAATATACTCAAATGACCATACAACTGTGATGTCTGGCAACCAACTGATTTTATAAATCAGCTAATTTTCAAAAATTAATTTAATCAATAATTTATATCCTATGAATTTTTTCGTTATTAATATACATATTTGACATTTTTAGTTCTTCTCATGTTGGCAATACTATGTCTCAATCACAACTTAAAAGAATGGTGTCAAAAGGGCAACATGCTCATCAAAATCAAAATTGTAATATCTTCAACACTTCAGGTACAAACAAACCAGAACCACCTCAAGCTATTGAATATTATTGCAGTGGTACAAACTGCAAAGATCCTTATCACTATGTTACTCCACATGATCAGCACATAGTTTATGCTAGGTATTATTTAATTAGTAAGATTAAAATTAATTTAACTTCTTAATATTTTTTATCTTATACATAGTGACAAACGTATATCATATGCCATACCATCAGCACATAAACGTAATGTTTCTAATCCCATGGACTATCAATTACAACCTCCAGTTGCGCATTCCAGTAGGGATTCACATATTATAGGTGCTTCAAAAGCAGCATGGACTCAACAAACAATCCCTGTACATCAAGCATATAGGTACACCAATTATTTTATCAAGTTGAATACTACTTAAAACATACATTTTTAAATTACAGATATTAACGCAACATTAGTAATATTTTGCTTTTCAATAATATTTAATTTTAAATTTTGAGCAAAGCAAAAATGTATTGGTTTTAAAATAATACTTAAAAATTAAAAATTAAATTCATTTAAACTGTTTGTTTAATGCAGTTTATAGACTATTATTAATTAATGTAATTTGTTGATTTTCATAATATATCTGTAGAAGTCATGTTGCTGATTATACAGCAGCTCATCTTTCACCTCAAGCACTTGGAACCAATCGTGGTCTTTCCCCTCTTGCAGGTCAACCTTTGTATCATCAAAGTGATATTTATAGGCGACAAGCTGTGTATGTAACTACTGGGCAACCACCGACTGCTACTGCCTATTTACCATCTCCACAAGTTCCTGCTGCTGCATTTACTACTGGGTAATTTTTAATAAAATTAACATAAATGAACTTATGAGAAATATTAATGTTTTTTTAAAATAATTGTTTAGTCCTATACCACCTCCAGCTCACCATGCAAGTGCAAGACCTTTACTTACCACCCATGCTACCCATCCATTACCAGCTCACATGCAGCCAACTGCTGTTTATGGTTATTTGAGCCCAGCTAAAACACATCATCAATACCAACCACTTTGGTTTACTGAGTAGGGCTTACCACAGGGGTAAGTTATTTAGTGTGAATACTGAATTTATTGTTTTTTTAATTAAAATTATAAATAATTATTATTGGCTATTTTATAAGTTTATACTTAAAGCTATTTAGTTAACCTATAATTTTTTAGATTTTAATTAATTTTCTTTTCTAGGTCTGGCAGTGAATTAATGGCACCACTACTTAACAACTCAGAACGTCTAGTCATTAAAGTCAGACCTCTGTATATGCTAACAACTGATACTGAGCATACCTAAAGTAATATTTAATGTATTACCTTCAATTATAAATGGTATTATTATTATTTTTTTTTCTAAAAATATTTTTAACCGAAATTATTCGTTGTCCTGTCAAACGAAACCAAAATTGTGACATTTCGACTCAAATATTACTAACTATAAAAATGGAAATTTACTTTGATATTGAATTTGACTTTTTATTTATGTATTCTACATTTCGATTTAAAAAAATTCAATTCTCTAGGTCATAATTTATTTTTATCTTTTTCCTGTGTGTATACACAATCAGTACTTCATTGAATATACTTTCATTCAGTAAATTATTTTATATAGATATATTTTATTATTTCACTATTCAAATTTCTAATCTTAGAATATTTATTGTATAAATGAAATTAATATGCCATACATTTTAATCATTATTTTCTTTTATTATAATATTAGTGAGACGTTAATTACTTATTTGACATTTTTTAGGTTTTATATCTTATTATTTTTAGTATTAGAGGGAAAATATTCATAAAGTATATTTTTATTGTAGCTACAAATACATCATCCTATTTTATTTTTATTATGTAGTTGTTATTATTATTCAACAGCGTTCTTATTTGCTGTATATTTGGTTGTCACGTAATTTTATATGTTTTTTTAAAATTTTATGTGACAATAATATTTGGTTTCAAATACTTACAAAATTAGAATAGTTAAACAATTATGGGAGATATTTTGGGTTTAGGTCTCTAAGTAGACGTTTTTTTCTAGTTTGTAGTCTGATTTAATATCAAAATATTGGTACACTATTAGATTTAAAGTCAGTAATTGCTAATATATTATATATAATAATATAAATGTTTAATAAGCTACTCATTTTTGTGCTTATGCATATTTTTATTTTTAAATTATAAATGGTTGTGGAGTTGAAATTATTTATATCACATATATAACTTACTAACCAAATTAATAATTGTAATAAACTAAACTAACCTTAGAGAAATAATGTTAAATTTAAATATATTAATTTAAATATGTTTTATCAAATATTTAGATATTAATTATTTTACTATAATAAACATTAAATTCAATAATTAGCATATACAAATCAAGCTGATGTTAAAAATATTTATTTATACTTAAATGCAAAATATTTTTTAATTGAAACATTTTTTTTACGTTTAGTAAATTTGAATTCATTTTAATGATTGATCATTATTTAGATTAGATTAAAATAATATAGTTGAATTTATTGTTTGGACTGTTAATTTATAATTT
Source organism: Therioaphis trifolii (assembly GCA_027580255.1). Taxonomy (NCBI): domain Eukaryota; kingdom Metazoa; phylum Arthropoda; class Insecta; order Hemiptera; family Aphididae; genus Therioaphis; species Therioaphis trifolii. The sequence goes on along the minus strand of CM050409.1, from coordinate 14,220,978 downwards.
AGTAATATACATATATATATATATATATATATATATATATATATTGATCATTCATTATTAACAACATTAATAAGTCACTTGAATTTTTATCACTGTAACGGTTAGTCTTTAGTACAAACTATATATTATGTACTGTTGATCATTGTCAATTGAATATAATCTTAAGTTACAATAACACTTCATTTTTACTATGACTAACATATTATAATACAATAGCAATATTACATACAAAACCAATTCACGTGAAATATGTTTTGTTAAATATTCAATACCTACTAAATAAAAATGGTTGGGAATTATAATTTTAAAAGCGTGTATTCTTGTAGTTGTTATTAAATGTTATTGAATTTTCCATGTACAATTTTGTAGGTATACATATTCAAAAATTATAATTTATTTTGGTGTTAGATATCTTTGTATGTAGAAAGGTATATTTTTTAAAGATAGATTTAAATTACAAAAGATATTTTTGTTTTACACTTTCGGCCACATTTTAATTTAACCTTTTTGTAGAATTAAATATTCTATATTTACATAAATATATACAATATAAAATTGTAAATTATTGTTTAGTTATGACATTTTTCACTGACTTTTTTTATTTAATTTTCAATATTCCGAATTTTTTAGTGAAAAATTATAAAATAAAATTTAATTTAGGGGAAATGTTTGGTGATAGTATTTGTAACGATTTGCCTTATGAGTTAGATTTTTTATTGTATACTTTGATTGAATTGCATTGATCAAATAATAAAATATATTATATTCTAATACATTTTCTTTCTATTTATTTTTTAAAAAGTTACTTAATCGCAATGAAAATAAAAATAACTAATTATAACTTTGTTTTTAATTATATATAACTAAAATATTATTTGGTGGTTTTTATATTCTTATTTCACATTTTTTATCAGCAAGTACAAAATAACATTTTGGCCTAAATTTATTTCAACTTAGCAATATATATATATATATATATATATATATATATATATATATATATATATATTTATTTATTTATTTGATAGATTTAATTTTAAAAACCAATTACTATTTGTTAATTGTTAATTTAAAATTTAGTTATGCCTATGTGATTTCTAATTCATAAATAGCTGCAAATAGTTAATCTTAACTTTTATTTATTAGATTTTATTCTTATACTTTACAGGGATTTCAACCAACTTTTTTTTAAATTTTAAACTAACTGTATATTAATATTAAAAAACATAATCATATTTAGATAAAAAAAAAAAAAAAAAAAAAAAAAAAAAAATGCAAAAAAAGTATATTTATATATTTGTATCAACATTTTTAGTCATGCACTCTTATACAAATTACATATTGAATTAAAATTTATATTAGTATTAATTCATTTTTAGAAAAGATGAGCTTAATGCCTTAGTTCTATTAAGTATAATGCTCATCGTTTAGTGAATTTTAATTAATAAACAATGTGTATAATGTATTATGAATATCTTTGGACCATAAAATAAACACTTTTTTATGATAATAATAATAATAATAATAATACTATTTTAAAAGCACTTGGCTATACACATTTTTTATAAGTATTGATGTGATATAATTTAATGCAAATTAATTTTTTTTTAAGCACTAAAAAATATATGTATATTATATGTTGTTTTTAAGAATAATTAAATTATTCAGGTCAATCATTAATTAAACAAATAAATATTTGATTAAATAAAACTATATTTATTTAAGAGTTCCTTTCCTAGGGTGTCGGTACAAATAAATTATAATAAGTTTAATAACTGTAATTCTGGTTTTTATTTATTCAAGTTTTAAGAACCTATACACTGTGTACAATAGAAAATAAACATGGATGTAATTATATACTACAGATTGTAGAAATTTAAAATTCGCTAAATTATGTTTGAAGTGGAATAACAATTCTTATAGAAATTATAATAACCCATTATCAGCAATTATTTGTGATCTATATGTGTTTTGAAAGTTTGCTATTAAAAGTTAAGATAACTAGTTGTACGAATATATGAAAATATATTTATATTTTTCTTTGTTACTTGACTATTAAAAATTAAAATATTAGACTTTTAGTTTGTAGTATGTATTTTATTATTAATAGTTAGCTCAAATGGTGTATTATTATCATTTCTATTTGTTTGATATTCTTTGTATTCATTTCTCAATTGTTAGATTATTCTGCATAGTATTTGTATATATATATATAATATTTAATGGTTTGGTGTACCTTTTTAATTTTTGTGATATTTATATATACACAATGTATGTCAATAATGATGATATACAATCAAAATACTACTAATTTGTTTTTTTTTTTTTTTTTTTTTTTTTAATATTTAATCAATAGTATTGATGTTTTTATATATTACATAAAAATACTAAATAAACCATGCGACACACTTCACTTCAATTTTACCCATCATTTAGCATATTTTTGACATGACAATCTTCAACTTTCCTTTAAGTCTTATTTCTCTCTGTTGTTTTTCTGAACTTATTTTTCCACTTTTGTATTAATACTTTAATTATTATATATAGTATTATATACTTAAATAACATTTTTACTTGTCTTTTGCAAATAAATGTCTTTAAATGTACATGTTAATCATATTGAATATGGTAATGTGTATGCATGTTTGAATTTTATGTATTTTTTTCTCTTTGTAGTTACTTTTAAACATATTAATCTCATTGATACAAAAAAAAATTAAAATAAATTCATTAAATATTCTATGAAACATTCTTAAAGGATGTATATAAGGTTATATTTTGATTTACAAGATCATTGTTATTAGTTTAAATTATTTTAACTCTGACCAGATTTTTCTTTTTTCTACTTTTTTAATAATTCAAATATAAATATCTAAATTAAATTAAAATACATACTAGTTTATGTAATGTTTATTTATATTTTGAGAAATGCATGAAACAACACTGATGTACAATTACTGTGATATTTGTTGTTAAGTAAAATTTTTACCTTGGATTGTTTTAAGTGTGGCCACTTTAAGTTTATAAGACTGTCCGCACTTTTCCTCTCTTACAGAAGTTGGTTTAATCATTATAATTTTACTTTGATCTATTATTCTCACAGTTCTGATTGTATTCATTAAATTTTGTGTTAATTTCTTTATACATTTTTTTTCATACCAACTTTTAGTAAAAGCTAGTTAATTTAAAATGTAGTATTTATATTGTCATTCTTAGATTGACTATAATTTGTACTGAATGAATAACTCTTAACTTACATATTTGTTAATATATTATATTTATAATCATATAGATTTATTATACTTAATCCTGAATGTTGCTTTTATATATTATTGTTTAATTATTATCATTGATATTATTGTATTTAATCAAATTTTGTCATCTGCATAAATTTGGTTTTCGGGTATAAACCTATTGGAACAAAAAAAAAAAAAAATAAATAAATAAATAAAATATATGTGTATAAACATGCAAAATATAAAACTTTTATTTGATCTTTTAAATACCTTTTCTACCTATACATTAATTTATACGTTTTTGCAACATATTTTTCTGTATTCTAAAATTCAGCTGTCATGATGATATCAATATCAAAGATTTCAATATGGGATTCTAAGCAAAAGTTGAATGTGTTTGCTTTATAGTAATTATTTTTTATAGTTTTGTCCGTAATCATTAAGTCTTAGAAGATTGGTTCAAAAGTCTCATATACCCATTGATCCGTAATATCTTTGTAGGTTTGTCGAGCTCTATAAATAACTACCGTAGAAATAGTTACATTTGTACTAAAAATAATGGTGTAAAACTTACTTACTAATCAAATTATTAATTATTAATCTACTTATTAAGAATAATTGTTTTACATAGATATGGTCTATGATCCGATCAATTATATTTTATACGTGTTTAACATTTGAATTCATTTTCTTAGATACCTTCAACTCTAAGAATGACTAAATGACTGTTTTACAATACATGAAAGTTAATTTTTTATTATTATTTTATAAATTTTGTAATATATGGTTTTAGAGCTGAAATTTCAATACTTAATTATTCATATCTTAACTTGAAAATGATCTCTCAGTGCTGGGTTTAGTTACTGACAATGTGAGAAATAAGAAAAATGTTTTTAATACCATAAATAATCATGCCAGGGCCCAGGATTAATAACAACACTAGAAAATGATATATGCTCAAAATCAAATAAAGTGCAATGAAACTTTTTATTAATCATGTATTTATTTATATTTTCTTATGATGCTGCGTCGGTTATATAGTTGTTAAATGCTAATTTACATAATATAAATTTTATAGTATAAAGTCTTCATACATGTTATTCTTGCTTATTAACTTCTCAGTCATACATGTGTTTATAGTAGTATCTTGAGGTTTTTTTTATTGATTAGTCAATTGTGTAGACACGGTGTTATATGCTACAAATATGAAAATACCCGCTTCAATTTGTCTTGACTGTAATTTGGACATAATGAGTGGGTTATATCAGCAGTTAAGCAAAAAACTTAGCCCAGTGATGGTAGCCAATTTCAAAGTTATGTTAGAATCTAAGAATTATAAAATGCCAAATTATACTGTCTGCTGAATTGGAGAAGATTACTGGAAGAAAATTTTTTACAACTCGTCATTCTGTGGTGGTGAATGCTTGAATTTTAAACAATACTGATGTAGATGTTTGCAACATTACTTGACTGCTTACAATTATACTAGACTTTGTTAGTTAAAATATGATATAAAAAATTTAAGGTGTGTTTGGTTAGGTTAGAAAAAATTGGAATTTCGAATGAACTTAATAATATTTTTAATATTCGATTAAAAGTTCTGAAAATTTAATTTGACCATACTAATATACTGAAAAATTTCTAAAATTGTGATTTAGGATTTTTTTTTTTCCATAAACATTTCAGTAAATTATTATATGATTTTTATGGATTTGACTGATATATTTTTAATAACAAAACATTTTTTTATATTTGATAAAAAATCCTGAAATTTTAATATGACCTTACTCATAAACTAACCCAATGATACTGAAAACATTTCAATAATCGTGACTATGGATTATTTTTATAAGTGTTAAAATAAATCATTATATAATTTTTACTGAATAGACTGTTTTAATCTCAAAAATGTGTATAAAAAATTATTGGACCATCCAATCATTATGAAACTGAATGCAGATAGAACAATATATGTCGAATCTATTGATAAACGAGTTTGTATGAAAAATACCTTCGTTTTTATAAAAATATATACATTTTTTTTATTTTTTTTAATGTTCATTTGTATTGTAAGCAAGGTCGTCCACAGGAATTTGTCAAGGGGGGGGGAGGTATTTTATTTGTTTTATTTTTGTTTCATTATCTGATTAGTGGTATAGTACCTTATTGTTTTTGAAATGTTTTCTATCGTATAGGTAGGGAACGTAAAAATTAAAATATTAATTATGTGTAAAGAGTGGATCTTTAGGTTATTACATGTTTTTATTGATTTTATGCAACTTTAAGAGGGTAAAAAATGTCGACGATTTATCGATCACAGAGTTCGTAGAAAAAAAAAATTTTGCATACTAAAGCATATTTTGTACATTAGAGAATATTTTGCCTATTTTTTTATATTTTAGAATATATTCTATTATTGTTCATAAAAATTTGTATATTTTGTTGATTTCTACATAATGATTTTGATAATTGACACATGAAAAATCCAAAGGGGGACATATTCCCCTATTTGCTCCTCCCTGTGGACGCCCTTGACTGTAAGTATAGTGTACTGTATTATATATTAGATTAAAAATGTATTTAGGTAGGTACTACACATTTGTATTTAATTATTTATGAAAATAACTTATGCTTTAGTATATATACTATATTATAAAATATCTACCAATAAAAATTTAAAATTGTATTTATTGAACTCCAGCTTCCGTTTTTTATTAATGAATATAATCAAATTCACAATACATAATCAATTTTACATATTTTATAAGTATGAGAAAATAATATATTAATGATATAATATATCTTAAATTTAAGATTCTGCTGTGTTAAGTGAATACTGACCAGAAATCTTGAGACCAAAACCCCAATATTTATCAAATTTGAATAATATATTCATGTTGTGTAGAGGTATTTTAATTTTCTATGAACATAATCATGTTTATTTTTTTCTTATTATATTGTCTAAGAGCCAAAGAAAATGAAAAGCACATTCACAGATTATAAGTCTGATACATTGTTGCTATTGAAAAATTTCATAAAAATTATAGTAAGTACTATTATAAGTTCTATATTTAGAATACTAAAGGTTTTAAAATGTCAATTACATAAATCAAAATTTATTGATGAATGATCAGTTTACCCATATGATCCTTGACATTTCTAAGAAAACTATTCCTATCAAACATAATAACCGTAAAAATTTTCCCTCCCTCTCCCCCTTGGTGGAATCTTGCTCCAAAGCAGTTTCCAACCGCAAATCCTTATATAAAACCTTCATTCGTTCAGGCTCCATTCAAGACTATCTTATCTATCGCAATACCAGCGCCGCAACCACGCGTCTCTTAAAAGATTCTAAAAGACAAGCTTGGAAACAAGTTTATATGAATCTCAACCCTTCATCATCCATTCAATCTACCTGGAACATCGCTAAACGCTTTCGCAATAGTATTCTAACTCACTCTACTGCGCACAATGGCAGCTGGTTTGATGAAGTCTGTTGCAAGGTAGCACCGTATTATGTCTCTTCATCTTCCGAAGCCTTCCATCAATCAATTTCGCCTGCCTCAAATTCATTTACTATAATCACATAATCTCCATGCCTATAACCTTAAGTGAGCTAAACGCTGCGATCGCCTCACGCAAATCAACTGCTTCCGGCCTAGATAATATTTCCCCCGTTATGCTTAAACACCTTCCTACCAATGCCGTCGAGTACTTCTTAAATATACTTAACAACATTCTTCTCCTCAATAAAATTCCTGACACAAAATCATGGAATTTATATTAAAAAATCGGTTAGATTGGTGGCTTGAACATAATTCTATTCTCTCCGATTATTTATATGCTTTCCGAAAAGGAAGAGGCACACTTGATTGCCTCGCCAATTTTTCGAGTAAAATATATCAATCGTTTAATAACAAACACTTCCTACCTGCAGCCTTTATCGACATTCGTGGTGCCTTTGACTCAGTCCATATACCAACTCTCCTATCTCACCTTAATTCACTTCAATTACCCACTATATTCATTAACCTTATCTCCCTCTTGTTCTCAAAAAGAACTTTAAAATTCAAAATCTACGCTCCACTTTTACAGGTCTACCCCAGGGTAGCTGCTTAAGTCCCCTTCTATTTAATTTGTATATGAACTTCATTATTAAACAACTAAATACACTTGGCCATGAGTGTCTAGAGTACGCCGATGACCTAGTCATATTCTCCAACAATTCAAATCTTGATCTCGCTATAGACTCATTAAACAATTCGCTCGATCTCTTACAAAACCTCCTATTTTCTTCTTTTTTCTCTATAGCTCCTAAAAAGTGTAAGGCCATGATCTTCACCAGAAGACGTTACATTCTCTCTTCAGAAATCACGATTAATGATTTTCCAATCCCAATAGTCTACAACATAAAATATTTAGGACTAACACTAGACTCTAAACTTCGCTGGTCTCCGCATCTTCAACACCTCAATAAATTTACCTCTCTTTGGGCAAATTTCCTTAGATCGATTTCTAATACTTGGTAGGGGTCACACTCCTCCACTCTCTTAATTATTTACAAAGCTGTTATTAGATCCAAACTTGACTACGGTTGCTTTCTATCAGGCTCTGCTTCCTATTCACATTGGAAAAAATCAATTATCTCCAAAACTCTTGTCTTAAGTCAATTATCGGTGCCCTTAAATCTACCCCTAATGCGGCCGTAAAGATCGAAACGGCATGCCCCCCTTTCAACATCAGAAACAGATGGTTGACTGGTAAATTTCTATTGAAAAACTCCTCCTTTCGTTATCCCACAATATTTAATTCCTTTCTTGACATATACTACTCCTGGCGTTACGTTAAAAAATCACTCCCAATTCTTGCCTCCACGGCATACTCCTTAACCTCAATTCGCGATTTTATTATTAATTCCAAACAATTACCCATATATGACACTAATTATATGGCACTCTCCCACTCCCCTATAGTTCACATCAACAAACATTTTCTTAACGTTACCTCCAAGTCACTTAAATCTATATCACCCACTATCGTCAACAATCTTTTCCTAGACTACATCCAAAATAATTTTCCCAACTCCACCATAATTAATACCATTGATTATAATCAATGTTTATACTGATGATTCCGTTTCCCCCCTTTCGGCCGGCTACGCTTTTTTCATTCCTGATTTACACATCACCATGTCTAATAATCTACCCTCTTCTGCCTCCTCATTCACTACCGAATGCCTCTCAATTTTAGAAGCCCTTTCAACCATTTCTACCCTCCCCCCAGTAGCTACCTCATAGTTTCCGATTCCTTATCATGTCTTCTCAGCCTCTCCTCCGATTTTTTCAATTCCCGCCCCTCTCCCTTCTCCATCAGGATCAGGCAACTCCTATATGAAATTACTCTTTCAGATTTTTTAGTTGAATTCCTTTGGGTGCACAGCCACTCTGGCATAAAAGGAAACGATTCCATTCTCTCTTCACAAATTGTACCAATAATCACTTCACTTATATCCTTCTTTAACCTGTCTGGTTTAAAAATGTAGCTATTGTATATTAAAAATCTATCGTTATTTTTTTATATACTTTTATGTAATATCTTGTAAATATAATTGTTGAAACTAATTGTTTACAAAGTTTCCATAAATAAATAAAAAAAAAAACTGATGAGCGATATTATCAATTAATTAAAGATGTTGATAGTGCTAAATCGAAAACAAAAAAAAAAGAGCCACGTGACTATTGGTTACTTAAAAAATATGATATTTTAGTCGTTAATAATAATAGTAAATTAATTTATCCTGTTAAAAATAATGATAACAATATTTTATATTATATAAAAGAAAGTGACGTTTTTGATGTGTTACATGATGCTCACCAATCGTCACAAATTCTACAGATTGCCAATTTGTTTGTCATTTTATGAAATGTCTAGTTATTATACAAAATATTTAGGAAATATGTGTAAAAAAAATTTGCTATACACTTTTTTAAAAACCACCAGGTATTATATAGAATTCCTAGGCATTTTATATATTAAATATATTAAATATATTTTATATATTAAATATATTAAATATATTTTATATATTAAATATATTATACACATTTCCGCTAACATATCTATATATATGGCACCTAATATTATTTATAGATATAAATTATAATACCAAATTAAATTATGACGTCTCAGACTAGTATTTCATAAAATTAATGAATAATAATTTTAGGATTATAAATGAAACTGCAAGAATTATAATTTCCAAAATAATATCAAATTTTAAATATTTTAAGTATTTTCTCTATGCCATTATTAAATTTATAAAAATTTCAGTTTTACAAAAGTTATTAAAAAATAATAATTTTACCTAAAGTTAGCTTCTTCATAAAATAAATCGAAAATATTCGTCTCAAATATTTTTTACAATCGAATTATTCGGATCTGACTATAAATGAGGCGTTGAGTGCAAGATTAAACTTTATAAAATGATGAATAAAAATATATCTTTATGAAAAACAAAATTATTTTTAATTTATAAATTAAGAAAATTATTTAATAAACTTAACAGCACCTATTCATAATATTCAGTTAGAATCATTTTCAGATTCAGATACTATCACAGTTTCTTTCTTTTTGGAACATGCAGATGGAATACTTTTGTACCATTCGTGGAATTCTCCTGGTATAGCTTGAGTCTTACATAATTTCATTAAATCATTTTTTTTAAGTACTGATATTGGTAGGGGTTTGTTATACAAGTTTTTCAAATTATCAGGAAACTTTGTTGGCCTACCCCTTCCACTAATACGTATCATTATTCATTCCTTTTTTTAATTTCACATGAAAAATTAACATAATGAGCAATATTACTTGTTTTTTTAAAAATTTAATTGTATTGTGTTACTTTTTTATTGACTTTTTAGGACATACTGCATTTTACTTTTGTACCTATGACAATAGTCAATACACTACTAAACAGTTAAATTTTACAAAATGCAGTATTTTCTGTGTACCCATTTTGTTTTGTTGCTTAATTTATTTATTTAGTATGGATTACAGCTAGCAGAAAACTGTGCCCAAATATTTGGGGGAAACATGGCGTTAGAGGATATATAGTTTTTGAAAGTAGTTAAAAATAGTCGGTAAATTGTACAACCCGAGATCATCTTTAGCGGGCAGTATTGCTAAAAAGTCATCCGTGAAACAATCAATGACGTTGTCAGAATCCAAAAATGTTTTGGTACCTAATTTAGATAAGATACTGCCGATACAGCCGGCACAAAATAAATAAATGTTCCAGGCCGCAATTAACTTAGTGATAAAATATGACCGGGCCGCAATTCATCGGTCTTCAACACGTTAATGACATGTTGGGCCGCAATTCACCTATAGCCATTACAGTACCTAGCACTGCACCACCAATATCTTTTGGCCTGAAGGTGAACCAATGAAGGACAATCCATTTCCAGTATCAGATCGGCTAGCAACTTTTTAATATTTTTCATTATAACTAGTAATTAGAGTCTGCTATTTGGGAACCTTTTAGGAACACCCATAATATTCATTGTCACAAAATTATGGGCATCACATAAACTGAGTATTCAATGTAGATAGTTTCCTTATAGTTTTGTTGTATAAATACTTAGATGGATAAATTTACGATAAACAATATTATACTAATTTATAATTATAGAAAATTCAAAATATATATTTGTGTACTTATTCTCCTTGAATATTAATAGAAATAAATAAATGTCACTTTTTAAACAATATTGAACATGAAACTTATAAATAGTACCAACGTCAAAAACCTCGTAACAAGTATAATTTATAATAATCTATGAGGACTATTCGTACTCCGTTTGAGGATTAATGAGATGTATTCTTTTGTAATGATCATTTACATCTATGTGTATCTTCTTCAATCAGATTTTTGTTTACAGCACCTAATGCCTGAAATCAATAAACGACACCGAAAAATTATACTGTTTTTTTATAATAATAATTAATATGTATACTAATAACACGTCTCGTCTCTACAGTAGGTACTGTTACGAGCTGTAATTAGTTACTAGGAACATTCTGCGTTTTAACTGTAATAATTTATGAAATATATTTATGTTTTATAAATAATATTATAGATAATTATTAATTATATGTGACATGTAATTATAAAGTTAATATTTTTTAAATAAAAGTACCTATGGGAAAGAACCTATTATTGTAAAAAAGCCCATAAAAATGATCACTTCAGTGTCTAATTGATTGACTATTTAATCCGGGAGCAGCACCATGAGCCATAGCAAAGGTCTTTGCCTCACGAATCATAATTAATTATTTTGATTAATTATTATTGGATTATTAACAATTCTCAATCAGCAGTGATGAGTGTTACGGTTCCCATATGAACATTTATTCTAATAATTGATTCAGTTAAATAGTTACACTTTTTAATATAGAGTTTACATAGTTATTTATTGTGTTCAACTATTGATAATATTTTGATGACTAAGAAATAATATAATAAATTAAAGTATGATTTTGATGTGAAAACTGTTTATTTGCTTCATGATTTCAAAATCTTTGCAAATACACTTATTGTTGGAATTTATGACTCGTATGTGTAATTGATTTAAATACGTATGATACGAACGAGTTCGGGACAAGGCTTTTGCGAATGTTAATGAATGATTTTAGTGAATACTTTTGAATTATTATTCAAACATTTAGTGTAGTTTAGTCTTTAGTGACTGTATCAATATGTTAAAACCATTTGATTTATGATTTAACCATGACGAAGGAGAAAATATAATATAAGCAACGAAGACAGTTGGAACGTACTTTGAAATATTTCACAGTCTTCACTTTTAGCTCCATCGTAGCGTCTTCGTCACACAATATGATTGTATTGGGATGCTGTTGAAACGCCGAAACTGTCCACATATGATTGATGCCTTTCTCGATGGCTTTATGCAGAGCAAATGCCTTGTGCGATCCCGTAATCAGTATCATGACCTATGTTGCATACAATATAAAACTGGGGATTAGAATTTAGATATTTGCCTCTGTGATCCAGTAATTATTTGTATATTGCATGGCATATTTTTTATATGAGAATGTGAGAACATGATTAATTCCAATTACAGTAGTTATACGGGATTCGGCAGTAGACATGATAGTAATGACGATTTACGATGAGGAAGCTCCTAGGTGCCTGCCTATAATAGATTTTACCATACGTTGATCGGAATATTTTAGTTAGGTACTAGTACACAAGAAGGCGTAGATCATAACAATGTTGAATATTTTTTTTAGGAATTAAAAAAATGAGCGAATACAATTAAATTAATCTACAAGAAAGGGAGTCCCATTAAAAAAATTAATCAAATTAAAAAATATTATATTGTAATAAGTAATAATCATAATATAATGTAAGTCAAATTAAAAAATTAGCACCTTATACATTTTGTTTATTTAACATAATTATACATTTTGATGCCAATATATTTCATATATTATAATTTATGAGAAAAGTAGTATTTTTTTATTTTAAGAATCACTTATTATTATTAAGAATAAGTTCTTTTACTAGTTTTGGTAAATTAAAAAAAATGTATTTATTTTCGGAGCATTTGAAATACTTAAATTAGAGCTATCAATTTAATGTCTGTACTTATAAGTATATTTTCTACAGAGATTTTTTTTTTTTAATATAGCCTATAGTGTTTATCTACTAATATAGTTTGATAACTTGGTGCAGTTGTGTAAACTGTAGATATAGCTTTGACACGACATGTGTGGATTAGAAAAAATACATTTTCAGTAGATAGCCCTGAAAAAAGTTCGACTGTTGTAAATAAATTAGTAGAAATGAGGCAATGGGAATGGAACCTTTTGCATCACTTGTGGGAACGGACAAAAAATAACCAAAATAGAAGTTTTAAATTTTGGCGGAAACGGGTTATTATCCTTGTACATAGTATGCGTGTATCTACCACAGATCATATTGAATATATATTATCTATGGTATCTACCTAGACCTGGAAATTTGCGTTACGTACCGTCTCGGCATCCATGACTGTGCGTACGCCGACGGTTAGCGCCTGTTTGGGTACTTTTTCTACGTTGTTGTCGAAGAACCTGGCGTTCGCCTCCAACGTCTCGCGTGCCAATGTCTTCACTCGTGTCCTAGACGTCAACGATGACCCGGGCTCGTTAAACGCTATGTGGCCGTCCGGACCAATACCTGTATGACAACCGGGCTGGAGAAAAAAATGGCTCGTAATGCAATCTAAGCGTTATGTTTATTAGACAGTTTTGGCGAGAAGGCGATTTTCTTCTAGGTTTTTTCCGATTTGCCACGGATTGATGGATTTAACATAACATAACCTAAAAATAGCTGGTGGTGTGTAGTTTATTATTGCTCTATACGTGTTACAATTTACTGGTTTGTACACATATGGAAATGTGCTCCATGTACACTTAGAAACCCAAAAACTCTATTATCCAGAGTCTAGACCCTAGTCTTTATGCGTATATTTACAGTGTATACATTTATTAAAAATGTCATAGGTTAGATGCTTTGTGCTTCCATGGTTTTAAAATAACCATATAATATTTTAACAAAAACAGGGCTCCCTAGCTCTCTTTCGTTTTCGTGTGGTCTTAAGCATGATTCACACTAGTCAGACACGTTCCGTAAGACACCGTACGGTTCAAATATACTATACTGACCATTATTGTTCCTATACCCACATTTTTTTTACATGCATTTTAAGTTTGAATTTTGACAAGATACGTAAAAATCATGAAAATGTGCGAAATGTATTATATATTTTAGTTAATATTACCAGGTATGGCGTATGCCTATATTATAAGTATCGTTCCGTTCCGACAAAACATTCTCGCGCAGAATGCCAGACGGACTCTGTCGGTTCGTTACGTGTGTGAACGGAACGGAAACGTTTAAATGTGAATTACTGTATTTAAACAAATATAAAAATATTTTACGGAACGGTACGGTACGGTGTCTGTCGGTACGTGTCTGACTAGTGTGAATCATGCTTTATTGTTGTTAATTTTGAAAATTATTTTTAACAGCTTACATTATAATATAAATTATTAACTATTATAATAAAATAATTTAAAATTGTCTGATAATCAGTAGTTTTAGGAACCTACCAAAAAATATAAAGTATACCTACATGGGCCGATCTTATAAATCAGAAATCAGAATAATATTAATTTTTTTTTTTTTTTGAATTTCTATCGACAAATAAATGATAGATTGAATTAAAAGAAATGCAGTTCATTGGTATGTTAAATTCACGATAGTTAATGAAAATAGATAGGTATCTAACTCATTGATTCATTTCTTTGATTTTTATTTATTTTGAGAGATATTTCAGTTATTTTATCGTCATAACATAAATTTGCACCCATTAAATGACAATAACAGAGTTGAAATATTGAATTATTAAGTTTATATAAATATGTATGTATATTGTGGCTGATCCAAAAGAAACTATCAAAACATTAATTTTGACTGATGCGAGATTAAACTGTTCTATGAAACTTTACAGAGTGATCGGAGCAACCTTTAGTCTCAGATAATAGTTTATTATCCGACTGTGTCATTGAACACCCACCGTGGATAAAATTTAAAAAATCAGTCAGTCACGTAACTGTTTTGGGGTTTTCAATACCTCCGATAAACAGGTGAACGCCGCCGGCCTCTTGAATCAACCGTTCGTAACGCGCGCACTCCGCCTGCAAATCGGCCGCGTTCCCGTCCAGGACGTGCGCGTTATTCGGATCGATGTCGACGTGCGCGAACAAGTTCGTCATCATGTAGTAGTGATAGCTCTCCACGTGATCTCTGGGCAATCCTGTAGTGCGTGCGTGAAAATCACGTAAATAATAAATACGACAGCCAAGCCCGGCAAAAATAAATCGCGTTAAGTTGTACGTGTTATTATTGTATTACGATATACACGAGTAGTGCGTATTTATACTGTAGCGTATTTACCCACATATTCGTCCATGTTGAAAGTCTTGACGTATCTGAAGGAAATTTGCCCGGCCTTGTAATATTTCACCAAGTATTTGTACATGCCACACGGCGTCCCGCCTGTAGGAATATACGGTTTTTTCGTTTTGTCAGAGTACGTTAATAATGTATATTTTTGTTAATCGCGTTTTAACAACTGATTAATAATTATTGTTTTACCCGTCGGCAACCCCAAAACGAAATATCTGTCGGGCCCTGGGTTGAAGTCTTTTATCCTCTTCACCACGTATTTAGCGGCCCATTCCGAAACCTTGTCTGCGTTTTCCATTATGATAAGCCTCATATTGTCTCTAGAATTCATACACAACAGCCGTGAATTATACGAATAACATGAACTCGAAGTGTGTATAGGGTGTCCCCCGGAGATTTTTCCAATGCAATTTTACCCTTGTACAATGCATACATGTAAAATTTTTCACGCGCGATTCAAACCATTAATAGAACTACATTATTATACAACAATTATTTTTTTACAATTTAACTGTGGTGATTTAAATTTTTTTTATGTGTTCTTAATTGGTAACCATTATTTATAACATAATGTTGTAAAAGGAGGTACTTTTTCAGATTCTGAGTGAAGCGAAAAATAATGTTTATTTTTAGATTCTGTGAACACTTTTTAGTACGCTAAAATTTACCTAAAAGTTTCATATAACATCTCTTCAGGTCAGAAATTCTATACAGTTGATACTTTAAAGGGGCCATTTTTCTCTATTCTCAACAGTTTTCCAGGCTTGGCGAAAAACATATTAAATACGGAAAAATTTATCATAAACTACACTTTCACTACATCAATTTTAGTTATTTAGTTGTGATTCCAAAAATAATGTTGCTAGAAACTTGAAATGTTCACCGTATATATATATATTAATGACTTCTTGCTACAAACATAACAACAATTTAAAAAAAACTGTCAATTTTTAGGTTAAATATAGAATTTTGAAAATCTTTGGTTTTTAAAGTTTATTTTCAATAAAACTTCCTATATTTGATAAAAAGTTCTAAAAATGTAATTTTATCTCTTACATTTCACTAACAATACTGAAAAGATTCCAAAAATCGTGACTCAAGACTTTTTCATAAGCATTTAAGTAAATTATTATTCGATTTTTACGGAATTGTTTGTTTTCACATCGATTTTCAAATTTAAATGTGTATAAACAAGTATCGGACAGTCCGATTATTTTAAGTCTTTGGATACAGATAGAACAGCATACTTTGAATCTATTAGTTAAAAAAAATGTTCCCTGTGTTTGAAAAAAAATGTGTAAATGCTTTTGATACAAAAAAACCTACAGATAATTAGACTAAAAATAGTCGAGAATTTGGATAGTATATTTTACACTGAAGCTCAGAATTGTTTAATTGAAAAAATTATTTATTGTTTCTTTATAATAAATACACTCATCGCCATTATCTTGTCTGAGGAACAAAAAATATTCATAAATCGTAATAAGTCCGATTTTTTTGAAAATATTCATACTTATATTTTGAAATTAAACCAATAGTTATGTAAGCATATGGATTTCAGAGTTACGGAGAAATGTGCAGTACATTTTTATAAGGCACCCGTTACCTTTACTTCTTCTTTCCGCTGTTTAAACTGGTTCAGTAATACAAATTTTAAGATAAAAGTGTAAAATACATTTATACATATATATACTAGCAGACGCGGAAATTCTTAGCTATTGCAAGATTTCTCAGATATTAATTTGTTACTTATTTTTTGGATGTTAAATAATTATTTTTATTTTAGACCACTTTTAGTCACGTCCCCGTTGTAATATAGCCATATAAATTTAGCGTCACCACCGCGGATTCTTCATAATGTTGAAAAAAATTATATCTATTGTGTCAATAGAAAAATTGATGCTTATTGAAAATTGTTTTTATTTGATAGATTTAATTTACGTAGCCCTAAAATAAGAGTTCGTTTATGTAAATTGTGTAGGTATTACTATGGGTGGAACAAAAGATGAATTATGCCAGTATTTTGATAATTCAGACTCAAAAAATTTCCTTGTAAACGACGTATTAACTTTTTCTGGATCGGGAGCATAAATATACAAATTAAATTTGGATGTCACGCGTGACAGGGTGACGTATAGACGTATAGTTGACCGTGAGAAAAACATTGAAAGCTAAGGTCAATTCCAGCAACGTTAAGTGTTAACCTAACGTTAAGTGTCCCTGTGCTTTATTTATAGTCATTGCAAATGCTAATTTAACGAGGAACTGAATACGTTTAAGCTTAAAAGGTAAATCTGAGGGTATAATTGGTATTCTTGGTATTAAAACAATTTTTCCTCTACCACAATCCGTTAAGATTATGCACTCGAGAAATGAACTTCTCAATTTTTGATTTGTAGTCTTGTACCATTGCAAAGTGTGGGTGGGCTCAAATTTCTCATTAAAATAATAGATGGGGCACCTATTTTTTAAATCAGTGTATGTGGTGGGACTTCAGAAGGCGGTAAAGAGTTAAGAAATTCAGTTGCGAGCGCACAATACCTGCCTTGGTTATTAGCAGTGTAAATTTGTAATTTGTATTATTAATATATTAATTTGAATATTGGGTATATATTATTATGTTGTTGGTGTACATGAGATAAACTTCTCGGAACAATTATTCATATCTAGTACTTAGATCATATACTTGTAAATGATCTAAGATCTAGTATCTACACACCGATATTAAACACAATACAATTTGACGAACAAAATGGTCAGGTTGGAGGTAGCTGTAAAAACGCGGGCCGCCATGTCCCACAATAATATATATATAATATATAGGTACAATTACACGTTTATTTTAATTAATAATAACTAATTATTTATTAACTTTATCGGACTAAATTTATGCCTATAACCTTCTCCGTGATGTCTTCTTTAATTTTAAAAAATCTGCACGACGATTGAATAAGTAGTTTTGGAGTTTATCCCAAATAATCCAGATAATCCCAAACAAACAAACGCTTCCATTTTATATATTAGTATAAATGATTATATAATAATATGTTTAAATTTTAAAATATAATGGTAGCTACTAAAGAAAACTAAACAAATTGTAAATGTAGTTCTATTATAGTTTTAAATTGTAAATGAAAATATTGCAGAATTATACATTATCCAGAGCTTATATTGAAATTATCATATTATTTTTTACTTTTATATTAACTACACATTTTTCAATTCTTTTTATATTAAAGAATTAAGTACTGAAATAACTATTTAGCTACATAACATCAGTCTTCAACTACTAATATTATAATTTAATTATTAAAGATAAAACAACTTGTGACTACTCTTATTCGTATTTTAACTACATATTAACTAGTGACAATGTGACATACTAAATAATATGCTTGATAATATTTACATAGACATTATTAATTATCTTTTGTCACATATTACACATTTTTGAGAGAAGTTTAATAAAAATGAAACTCCGGATACTAAATATGTTTCATTATTTGTGTAGCACGTAATCATTATACGTTACGGTGTAAAATAAAAATAATAAACACATAAATGTCTGTTGTAACATTGATGTACGTTTGTTTATTGGTAATTTATTTTAGTTTATTTGTTTTAAACTTAACCTTATATCTGTACAGTTCTAGAACATTAGTTAAATATTGAATTATATACAATACAAAATTACTGTATGTATATATATATATATATATTTATATATATATATATATACATATATATACAAATATATATAAATATAAATATATATATATATATATATAATAGTTCTAATTACTATAGTCCATAGATATTATAGGTTCACGAATACATAACGCCAAGTGCCTTTTTGTAAATATCTACCGTAACCATAAGTGATTTGGATACTTATACCTATGTCCTATAAAGATTATGTGTGTGCGTGCGTGCGTGCGTGTGTGTGTGTGTGTGGTGTGTGTGTGCGTGTGTGTGTTTGTGTGTGTGTGCACACGTACACTGAACCTTTAAGGTTAGTCCTTTAAGGTCGAGATCTGAAGTTCGAAGGTTTTTGATACAGTAGGTTAGCCATTTATAATTTATTAACACTAATTTAACTAATCATAGTATGTTTACATAAAAAAAAATTTGACCACAATTCTACACGTTTGTCAAAATAGATTTGTTTCATCAAAAATTGTCACGTATTCATGTAAGTTTACTACTATATTTTAGTAATTTTTAGTATTTATATGATTAGGTAATAGTTATAGATATTCAAAGGTATATTACTTACATGAAGTTTACTGCTGTTGCAACAGTAGAAAACGGTTGAAAATGGATATAAATACGAAAAAAAACTCAGTTAGATTCTGAATGAAGTGACAAACAACAATATTTTAAGCAACTTAGAAAACAAACATCTTTAGACAAATATACTAAAATGGTAAAATATATATATTTTTACACTGAAGCTTTGGAAAACAAAGGATTTTTATTGTTTCTGAATGTGTTACTTCAGAGTTTTGGATTATTTTAAGAAAAAACAGTTTATAAATTTATAATACATTACATATGGATGTGGTTTTTAGACAATGAAAAACACATAGATCGAATATGTTACGTTGCCGTTGTTGTATCATCTGTATTACAATTATTGATAAATCATAAATGAATTTCCAATAATCTTATATATGACATTGAGACTGACTACATATGACAATACGCCTGCAGTTATTTTAATTTACTTATAAGAACAAGGAAAATGTTTACTTATTATACAAGTATTTTTGCAATAAGATTTTTTATAATAATAGTAATCAGTCTTAAAATGTTTCGAAATTTTTAACCGACAGTACATTTATAAATATATGTCTAGTATAAGAGTAAGACTACGTGTATCGGTCGTAAATTAGTTTATATAAACTATTATTAATGAATATAATAATTCATGTTCAATAATGTAATAATTTAAAAAAAAAATAGTTTTTTTTTTCGTAATATTATAATGCAATAAATAGTGGTATTCATTTAAGAAAACTCCCGCTTCACTCATTATCATAATTAATCGTAATATTCACAATAAATATAGATTAGAATCAGGGATTGGATTCAAAATCCTAATCTACGCAATATTAAATTTCAACCTAAATTCGGATTACGTAATTCTGATTCGGGTAACGTTGCTTAGGTAGATGTTATTTACCTAGGTACTTGTTTAGCATTAGTTTAAATCGATATATTATGTATCTACTATCTAACCAACCTACCTACCTATTAATCAATAACTTGTATAAGTACCTATATTTCTTAGTATGGAGTATACTTATGGCACAATAATCAATATCAATATCATGTTGATACACATCAAATATTATAATAATGACCACAAGTAAACTCCACAGGTCTTCAACGATTATAAATACAGGTCGTAAGCAAATTTCACAGATAAAATAAAATAAATTAGTTTTAATGAAAGAATTATTTAGGTATAAAAAAAGGACATCACAAAGAGGCAATTTTTAATGTCCTCAAAACATTTTGTTTTGTTTTCCAATGGGAAATTGATGAAAGTCTTAACATAATATGTTCGTATAATTTGTTTAATTCATATTTAAATTTATTCTATGATTGTTGATACCATCTCACTTTAGACTTATGAATAGTGATTGGGATCAATTTTTACCAAATATCGGAAGTATCATAGATTGCCGGTAAAATTTAAAATTATTTGCAAGCAGTTGCGGTTTACTACGCTTAATCGATGGCAGTTCTACCTTGGTCGTTAAATATGCGTTGACACAATTATCTTTCATCTTTCAATTCTGTAAATGTATTATAAAAAAAAAATCCCTATTTTATAACTGGGAAATGTAATACAAAAAATCGGCGAAGCTTGCACATTCGCTGATAATTTAATCGCTTACAACCGGTAGAATCAACTTTTTCTGCTAATCGTTTATACATATACCGTATATCGGTACGGCTTACATGCTTTTCGGTGGAATTAACAATCGCGCTTAATAATATGTACAATCACATTAAGATCCTTAAGTTTTAATTCGTGCGACGTCTGTTAATGTATTAGAATGATAGCAGACTTACCGGCCGATAGATAGCAATTTGTCTAATATAATTATAGGTACGATTTGCGACGGCGGAACAGAAGTGCGAATAAAAAATTTAAGAACGGAATTTAAAATGAAATATCGGTCGAAATTAATCGGCGTAAATACGATACACGATACCTAAACGATCGGACGATGTGCGATTTGAATATGTCCATTAAAGTGCAATGATTGCAGTGTCTGTGTGTGTGTGTGTGTGTGTGTGTGTGTGTGTGTGTGTGTGTGTGTTTGTGTGTGTGCGAATTAAAAACTATTAAACGACTGTAGTACGCATAGGCGGATCTACGGGGTGTGCCGGGTGTGCCAGGGCACACTCTAATGTAAAAAAAAAAAAATTCATAGTATAAATACACATCAATTAAATTTCAGTTTTTCATAAGTAAAACTCCAAGAGTTCAGTCTCTGAAATGATAATTACGTGTATTTTTTATCAATCGTTATTTTTTTACATTATTAACGAAGCCTGGATGTTTAGACGAGTAAAATCATTACACCGTACTCGTTTATCGTCATATTGAATATATTATATTCGATGTAATTGTCCTCCATACAAAAACTTCGGTCTAATCGGTCTAATAGTGGTGGTAACTATTTTTAGCGAAAAAACATTGCCTTTTCTCGGAAACCGAGAATATATTTTTAATATATTTTATATATTGTCTTATGGAAAAAATTATTTTCTAAAAAAATTCCATTGAATTAAATTTTGTTTATAGCTTACCCATCTAAAAAAATTACTACAAAAAAGGTTGGGCACACTCAAATGTAGAAGTCTGGGTCCGCCTATGGTAGTACGTGTCGAGCGTTTATTACGTACTTACGTTTACGTTCACAACTAGTAGAAATACACACGGCGACTGGTGCGGCCGCCGGTACAAAACGTCGTACAATGAAGAACGCGCGGTGTATGAAGTGTATGTGCTTTACGTTTATGAATTATGATGATGTTTCGTCAAAGCAAACCGTTATCGTAATACAACGCACGCGCGATATAATATTATAATATATATATATATTTTTTTCTTTTCTTTTTCAATATGTCGTCGCGGCCGACTGCAGTGATGTCGTTGATTTAAAACACATTTTAATGATCATAATATAATATATAATATTTAATATTATTTTTATTTGTTTCATTGAACATACGAACAAATTATGCTGTCGGGTACACTAATAAACGGCATGGAGTTATGTTGAAATAATGTTTATGTCCGTGAAATAAATAAATAAATAGGTACGTGCTAATAAGTACTTAAGTACAAACCGAGTGTTGCGAAGCCGATCCTGTATGGTACAACTACAAGTAACAACGGCAACGATGCTCTGCGCGTCCGAAACAGACGTCATAATAATAACAATAACACTATCGCGGCGATAAGTATGCGTACAAGGTACATTCGTGATTCTTTGCCTATACTCATATAATGTGTTATAAATGTTAAATTATCTAAACAAGTTGATACTTATAATACATAAAGGTACTATAGTATATTAGTATTATATATTGTAGTTTTGTACAGAGTATAACAGTGCATTTAGAAAAACCTGTATCATGTTGCGCAAAATGCCTAAATTTAAATTTTTTTCATGTTAATAGAACTACACATAACATAATATATGTTATACATATTATGTATTAAAAACTGTTTTTTATTTGTTATCTATCTACGTGATTTCTTGTTTCTTATTTTCTCAATAGCACCCACTATTTAATTATTATTTAACTATTACTTATAACATAATATTATGAAAAAAATTTTTAAATTTTTTTTTACATTTTTATAATTGGACCAATAATTTAAGAGATACTACATTTTTCGTATCAATTCCTGCTTTTTCACATCGTTATTATTAATTTTAAATGCTTGTATAATAAATATTTTAAACTGTTGATCGAAAAAGAAAAATCTACGCATGGAGAATATTTTCATGTATCATCATTATAGAACATATGAATCATAATCCATACATACCTATACGGATATGATTGTAACAAGGACGTCCGCAGGAATTTGTCAAGGGGGGAAGGTATTTTAATTTTTTAATTTTTTTTTCATTATCTGATTAGTGATAAAGTACCCTATTGTTTTTGACGTGTTTTCTATCATATAGGTAGGAAACGTAAAAATTAAATTATTAATTATGTGTAAAGGGCGGATCTTTAGGTTATTACATGTTTTTATTGATTTTATGCAACTTTACGAGGGTAAAAAATTTCGACGATTTATCTATCACAGAATTCGAAGAAAAAAAATAATTTGGCATATTAAAGCATATTTTGGAAATTAGAGAATATTTCGCCTATTTTTTTAATATTTTAGAATATATTCTATTATTGTTCATAAAAATTCGTATATTTTGTTGATTTCTACATAATGATTATGATAATTGACACATGAAAAATCCAAGGGGGCATATTCCCCTACTTGCCCCTCCCTGTGGACGCCCTTAATAATAATATTCTATTATTGTTCAAAAAAATTCGTATACCTATTTTGTTAATTTTTCGAAATGTGATTGTTTCTAGCAATAATTTGATTAAATAGTGATAAAAATTCAAAATCATTCAATTATCTACTTGTTTGTTATCGAATTGGTTATGTTCCTAAGGAATGGTGCAAAGTTATCTATTATTTTTTATTTAACTATTATGTTTTTTTTTATTATTATATTTTATTATATGTATTTACATAGCTATGTATCAACTGATACACATTTTTTTATTATTTAATAGTTTACCTGTTACCAAGAGAATGGAGCTTAACAGTTATTTGTTGTATTTATTGAACTATTTTAGAAAAAAATCAAATTTGCATATTTACAAATTTAAGGAATATTTAAAGAATATTTTAAGGTTTTTTTTAAGCATATTAGCATCATATTTTAAGGTTTTAATAACCTGAAAATCCGGTCTTTAATTATGTGTATAGTTACAACGTTATATGTAACTTAATCTTACAGTATTAATGTTAATTAATTAATGTGCAATTTTAAATTAACAAATGCATATTTTTATATTAATAAAATTTAATCATTGATTTAATAATTTTATATTTTATAATATTTTAGTATTTATCATCAATGATATTAATGAAATCACGAGATCCTACTAAATATTCACATATAAAAGTCGAAACAGTGCATCGAAAACTGATGACAACATATATATTAAATACCTATAAAGATCCACATAACATTTGTCGACCGTGGCACTCAACATTTCAAAAAATGTTTTTAATTTAAAACATATTTATTTCGTGATGTTTTACACTACATAATGATTATGATAATTGACACATGAAAATTCCTAGGGGGGCATATGCCCCAACTTGTCCCTCCCTGCGGACGCCCTTGTATGGTAATAGATTCTCGTGTTTCGGGTTGTGATTCAAGAACAGATTGCACAGATCGACGAATCACATCTAGGCAGTGTCGTAGCTACTCTAAAGCGTCTTTGTGTAAAATATATTTTTGCCCCGAGGGCGGATACAGTCGATACAAATGTTATGAATGGGGGTAGGAGAAGTTTTATTTAGCACGGGGAAAATCTGTTTTTTAAATAAATTCCTATCTATTTAAAATTATTTTTGTTAACTATTCTTACTAAAAGAGTACATATTACGAATTGTATCAATAGGTTAAAATTAAAAAAAAAAAATTTACAATTCATAAAATTTCATAGAAAATATTTGCGTTGGTATTGATATTTTTAAACAAAAGTTTAAAAATATTTAAATTCACATTTGCTTATTTTAAATAAGAAAATCTTTTTTGTATTTTCTTTTGACAGTATACTTCATCTACATTAATTTCTATTTTTCAATGACAGTGAATAGTAGTTAATTCAGGCAGTCTTCCTTTCTCATTTATTTCGTAGCCGTATTTTAATTTTTTTAAGAAACGAAAAACTTCTCTGCGCTGAAACTATACTCACCAGAAAACAAGATAATATTTTATTTTAAATTCTATTTTAGGAATTCGATAATCAGTATTTTTTCTTGGAAAAAAGTGAGTTATTATACCCGTGAATGGGGGGAATGCCTTAATTTCTCTCCTCTTATGTGTCCGCCACTGTTGGCTGCAAATATAAATTAGACTTTTGTTGGATTAAAAATAAAATATGGAAACCATTTCTGGGGGGAATATATCTCCATAACTACACCCCAATATAGTAATCACCAAAATATTAATTATTAAGAAGATTACTTTTAATTTTGGTATAAGGGATTGTGGGCAAGGGATCAAAATTTGATTTTCTTCAAAAAGAAGGTCGGTTAATAGGACTGTTTTAATAAATCGTATCATTATGTAATAAATCGATGTTTATGTCAAGACTTCCACGAGACAGCACATATCATCCTAAATACACTTAAAATAATTTTTACACAAAATACGATCTCGAAAACATAATTCCTATCGAAACCCCTTTATGTCCACCCTGGTCTTTTACAATGAATATTGATCTGGACCTGCACCAATTCCTAAAAAAGTTCACATGCCCTAACACATATAAAAACCTATTCAAGGAAAAACTCTCACCGTCTAATACTCATACACAAATATATACCGACGCATCTCTTTCGGAGGGCAGAGTTGGTATGGTCATCATTCATGATGACAACCAGATCCAATGGAGACTCTCCGACAAATGCTCCATATACGCAGCTGAAGCTCTAGCCATTTTCAAAGCCATCGAATACACTATTTCAGAAATCAATTATAACAATATCACAATTTACAGTGATTCGCTATTTGTTCTTACTAGTCTTAAAAATGTCCAAAATCCTTCCGAAATTGTCAGGAAAATTCAAAACGTCCACTATAAAGCACAGTTATCAGGCAAACACATTTTATACTCATGGATTCCTAGTCACTGTAACATTGATGGTAACTAACGTGCGGACAAGGCCTCCAAACACGCCCATAAAAATACTAATATTCCCTACATCTACCTCTTATCTTACAGTGATATAAAAAATGTCATTGAAAGGGATACACGTCAACAATGGGAAACACAATGGAACAAAATGAACACGAAGCTTAATGAAATTAAAAGATCAATACTACCATGGACTTTTCCTGTCAACACCCCAAGAAAATATGAGACTGCCATTAACCGCCTCAGAATCGGACACACACAACTTACACACGCACACTTAATGAAGAAAGAGGACCCCCCCCCCATTTGCACTAGCTGTGGGGTCCCTCTTACAGTCAAGCATATAATTACTGAATGTAGCGCACACAATACAGAAACCAATAGAGTGTGGTAATCTTTCACCTGAAATTTCAATCAATCATTTAAATAATTTTCATTTAAAAATGTCTGCTAGGGAAGTAATGACCTTTATACATTACTTCCCACTTATGGTAGGGGACCTAGTGCCAGAAAATGATGAAGTTTGGTCTTTTTTTTTAATATTGCTTCAAATAAATGATCAATTGTTGTCATACACATTTAATGCAAATTCAATAAAATATCTTAAACAATTAATATCAACACATAATAAACAGTACACAACCCTTTTCAACGACACTTTAAAACCAAAGCACCATTTTTTAATACATTACCCCACTATTATAGAAAATTCGGGACCTCCTCGACATTATTGGTGCTTTCGGTTCGAAGGAAAACACAAAGAAATGAAAATGTATGCTAGGTCCACAACTTCCCGAAAAAACATAACATTGACTTTGGCTAAAAAGTTTCAGTTAAAATTTGCCCATTTTTTATTACAACCTACTGCATTAAAAATGATTACAAAAGAAAAACACAAAATTCAAAGCAAAAACATTTTAGAGATATGTAGAACATTAGATTTGAATCCATCTCAGTTTTCCTGTTACAATGAATTGGAGTTTAATGGTGTAGTTTATAAAGAAGGATATTATTTAAGCAAGTTTATTAATGAAATGAATTTATTTAAAATAGTTGAAATAATTGCCGTTAATAAAAACTATGATACAGTTTTCATTTTATGTGAATCAGTATTGTTAAAATCATTTGATGCACATTATGAATCTTATTTAATTAGTGATGATGAAAATGTTTTAAGTAGTTCTATTTATAGTGCAAATGATTTTAGTGGACCACCCATTAATGTCACAAATGTTGCAACAGGTAAAAAAATGGTGCGTTTGAAACAGTTTTACTAAATGTTCATTTATTTTTATTTTTTTATTTTTTATACACATTACCTACAGTTTACAATATTTTTTTTATTTTTTTATTTTTTTTTTTCAAATTTATCATTGCAATTTTGTAAATTAATGTATTTGTATATACCTACTATGTTGTACTACCTATGCCAGTTTTAGTTTGTATTTGTATGAAGTGCACGTTTCATTTTTAATATTTCTGTGAAGAATGGAACACATAAAAAATATTTTGAGTACTGCAGATGATAGTTATGGGCAATCTTCATCTGGTTTTGTGAGTTCTAATTTAATTTATCAATACAATAAATATAATTGTTAGTTGAGTGTGTCCGTTATTACTTAATATTAATTTATACATAAAATATGTTCTGCAGCTTCCAGACCAATTACAAAACCAACTTACTGATTTAGACATGGCAATAAATAGTAATATTCATAATCATGACATTCTTTATTATAACTATCCCACTGAAGATGATTGGCTTAAACTTAAAAATCAACTAATAAAATGGAACTTACTATGTGTATATCAGACGTGTATTGGTAATAATATTTATAAATATTAAGATATTATGATTAATAATATAATTTTTTTTCATTGTAGACCAACTAATTGATCTCAAGATTATGGCACTTATGAGAGTAGAACATGTTTACAAATTATTAGAAAAATTTCCTTTAGGTATTATAATATTATTTGAGTCTGAACTATTAAAATGGCAAAAAAATACAAGTAATAATGACACCATTGTTATAAGTAATGTATCTAAAACAGTAAATGCTCAAGTTGGTGTTGAAAATTCTTCAAAAAAGACATTTGACTTAAGATTGGATGAAGTATTACAATCATCTGGAAAAGGATCACTTATAATTGATTACTATAGGAAAAATAATAAACTTAATGATGGCATAAGATCAACATTAGTTGACTTAATTATCAGCTATATGGTTACAAAACAAATTCCAATGTCAATTAGTTTGGCAAAATCTATGGCCGATCAAATAGTAGCCATGTTCAAAACAGAAATTGAGGTATTTATAATTATTTCATATTACAACAACATTCTTTATAATTAATTACTTTGGTATACTTTTTAGGACACATATTTCTAGAGAATTGGGAACAACAGAAATCCAAAAGGAAAATTATACACCAAATATTTCAATTCTATAAGGAATTTAAAATTAAATGGGTTAATAGAAAGTGCATCAACAGTCTGTAAAGCTAAATCAAATGATAATTCAAAAGATTGTTCAGTTGACAGGTGTAGTTGGACACAAACAGACTTTGGTAAGACATAATATTTCAATTATTAATATACCTACCTAATACCTATATAATAAACTAAATTTATTGAACTAACTACTAAGTTAAAATGCATTATGAAGTTTCATTATTTATTTGAATAAACTAATAATTATTATTGCTATTGTTTTAGTGCAAGAAAAAGATATTGAATGTGTTTTAGATGAATTAAAACACGATTCAACTTCATTTCCAGATCTAGAAAGAAACTGGAAAGCTACAATTAATTACAGACTTAATTATATTAAAAATGCCTCATCCACCAATGATATATTGAAAATATGGAAGCAATATTTAGTACCATATGGACATAAACTAGTAAGAAATCAAAATAATTATACCTAACAACTTTAAAGTATTATTTTAATACCTAGGTATACTTAATATTTTAGAATACCATCATGTTTCTTTATGTGACTTAAACTGTTTATTTCCTTAGGCCATTTTTTTCTAAGATAGGTACTCTTCTAATATGGCATGGTATCATAATAGAACAATACAGATTATTGGTTTATTAATATATATATATATTAATAAACCAATAATCTAATTTTAATATATAATAAAATTATATTGTATTATACCAATAATACAATTTTCAGATTGACATAGACTATAATGCATTATTTCCCAATTGTGCCAATATATATGACGAATTTAATGTAAAAATTGATAAGTTGCTTACAATTATGGATGAAAAAATAAAAGATATTAATTGCCGTAAATTATTAGAGGAAATTAAAACTACAAAGGATATTACTGAAAGTAAGATAATTTTTTTTAGTGATAGCAATTTTATGAATTATAACTGTAGTTATGTTTCTTTTAAATACATTATAGGTATTTCAAAATGTTTGTAAAAGATATTTTAAAATTGAATTTCTAGTGTTGTGAAATAATAATAGTTAACAATATTGGTCTCCATTATATATAAAACAATTAAATAGGTGCTTTCATTTTTTTATTTATTCAGACACTTAAATATTTTCAGTGGTTTTAATTTTATTTAAATGGGACCTACCTATTATATTAATATATTTTAAATAAACACTGAATTATTATTCTTTTGTAATATTTAACTTGATTATAAGAAATAAAAATAATTAAATATACCTAATAAATTAAAATCATTATAAAAATACCTACAAAAAAAAAAACTTTTCTTTATTAATATGTACTTACCTAATAAATAATAATATATTTAGTGTTTATTATAATAATTTATTTATATTAAAATTTGTAATGTCTTAATAGATACAAAAAATGCGGTAATCATGCATTGTTTACATGCCATGTTTGCGCCTACATCAACAAAAGTTACGATGGATGAAAATGGCAAAAAAAACCATAGAAAGTATTCGATCAAAGATTCACAGGATCATTTCATGGTTGTTGGTGAATCAGTGGAAGTGTTTATGGATCAATTAAAAAACCAAGGCCGTCCTATTCAACCTTTTATTTTTATTGTTGGTAGTATTTTTCGTCAAAAAGAAATATTAGTATATTTTGATTCAATTTTATATAAGGTACATTCTATTCTAAGAGCCGTAGAGGTATGTTATAAAATCTTTCATCTATTTCAGTTAGAATATCCATTTCAATCACAGATTGTATGGTTGTTCATACAAAAGTTTTTTTTTTGTTTTTCGTCTAAGCACGACAAGCCGTATCATAAACTGTCTCAAATATTGTCAGAGTTAAGTAATTAATATTTTTCAGTATTATAATATAATTAAAAAATTGCTTAATGTATGTAAAATTATCTAAATATATCTTTAAGTGATTTAATTATTATAATTTATAAATAAGTGCCTAATTATGAATACATTCCATATTATATGTCTATGAAATATTTATTTCAATAATTAGTAATTACCTTATTAAAATAAGTAACTTGAATTTGTATCACTCCATTTTAATTATAATCAACTAATTTACTTTTATACCTGTATTATTTTATGCTTTATTGTTTTTATATAAATAATAGGCAGGTGCCTAATTATGTATACATTCCATTTAAATTTATATTTACTTTTGTCATAGGTATTAGTTGTCTATGGAATATATTTCATTTCTATGATTATATTATTTAAATAAGTTACTTGAATTTGTATTATTCCATTTTAATTGTAATGAATTAATTTACCTTTATACCTGTATTATTTTATTATTTTATACTATATTGTTTTTATATAAATAAAAGGTACCTAATTATGTATATTATGTTATTTGTTATTTGTCTATATAATTAATAATTATATTATATCTTTATTATTTTATGCTATATTGTTCTACTATAAATAAAAAAAAAATTTCAATTTAGGACATTATTTTTGCTTAGTCAACAATTTGCCTTATTAATACAATCATGGTTTTATTTATCACAATGACAAATTAAAGTATGTTGGTGTAACAAGTATCTTGTTGGATAAATTGTAACAAGGTTTTTGTCAAATCGACAATTTGTCTTATTAATATGATCAGGGTTTTTATTTATCACTATGACAAATTAAAGTATGTTGGTGTAACAAGTATCTTGTTGGATAAATTGTAACAAGGTTTTTGTCAAATCGACAATTTGTCTTATTAATATGATCAGGGTTTTTATTTATCACAATGACAAATTAAAGTATGCTGGTTCAACAAATATCTTGTTAGCTAAATAGCAACAATATAATTGTTAAACTAACATAGTTTTTTTTCAATATGATCAGGATTTTTTTTTCAGTGAAGAAAGTTCTAAAAAAACAAGAAGCGGCTGAGACAAAGGGTTTGGTTCTACAGTTGGCCAAATTTGAAATTATTATAATAATTGTTTGTTTAAATGAAATTTTAAATATCATTCAATGCTTGTCACTTAACTTGCAATTAACTACTATAGATATAAAACAATGCACATTGTTAGTTGATGCAACAAAGAAACACATTTCAGAACTACGTACGTAATGATGTGAAGTTTTTTGATCTATATGAATAATCATTGGTTTTTTGCTCAAAATTCTAAAATACCTACACCGTCAAGAGATAATTTTTCATCGCCAAATAGATCAAGACAAAATGCAAGTTCAACTATGACGGATTATTACGTAGCTATTACTACTTGTAAAAGAAGAGTTATTCATCTGAAAAAATTAAAACAGAACAAAAAAGAATATTTTATAATATTTTAGACGTAATATGATCCGAAATGAACCGGTGTTTTAGTAAAAAATAAAAATGATAATATGTACACAACTTTAGAAGCTTTAGATCAAACTTCAACAACATTTTTAGATGATGAAATAATTTTCCATTATGCTGAAACATTTCCAGCTTATCGATTCAATAAATTTATCACCAAATTAAAATTCCAATGTCAATTGGGTAAAACCTTATTTTCTTCTGGATCTGATCTTTTTGAATTGTACCATGAGGTAAAAAAATTTAAAGTTGGATTTGAAGAATTAACAAAAATAATTGAACATACTTTGGTAGTTCCAGTATCCAGTACTTCACACCCAAACATTATGTAGTTGCCCGTAGCCACTTGTCATCTTAAAAAATATGTAAAATTAAATGTATAAAAATATAAACGAATAATAAGTCACTGAATAACAATTTATTTGGATGATATTATGTGTTTCAATATTAATGAACCTAGGTAATACAATATTATACTACTTATACACCAAATGTTTTATACTTTTTTATTATTTATACTGCCGTTCCCGCCAATAAGGCAATAACCACGTAACAGCTGATCACTACTTTGAATGGAAACATAAAATCGTGACGTATTGGTGACACGATAACACTGATAATGCGTTGGACTGATTATACCGAAGTATGAATTGTGATAAGTGATTACGTTCACTTCGCTGTCACTGTGTTGTTTAAATTTGTTTCTTTAAATATAAATAATTATTAATATTTCTACCAACTTTTTAGTTTTGCCTCAGTTGTTTTCTCTATTATTATTTATTTCTCGTATATAACGGTTCCCAACTTTGACCATGTCTTTGAACGTAGCCAAAGCCCTGGGCAACGATTATTTGCTCATCAAAGAAGTATTTGTAGCTCTTCTCGTACTGCTCGTCACTATTGGTATTGTTGTTAGAAGCATTCAACCAAAACAATATTAATTGATAATATGCAATATTTTTTAGTGTTATTTGTTCTGTGGAAAAAGAGCCGTAAGACTAATCGTGATGTATTGCTTGTGGGTTTGTGCGATTCGGGCAAAACGGCTCTCTTTTCGTACTTGGTATACAACAAACCAATACAATCATTCACATCTCAAGTGGAAAATGTTGGCGAGTATAAAAGCAAGAAGGTATGTAGTATGTTATTAATACATTGAACAATTAATCATAATCATTAACTAAACCGTTATTATTTATTTTATAGAATTTTTTGCGTTTGGTTGATATACCAGGGCACGAAAGAGTGTTTACAAAGTATTGGGACATTTACAAAACGAGCAGTAAAGGTGTTATGTTTGTTGTAGACTCAGAAACCGTGCACACCGAAATATGTGATGTGGCTGAGTAAGAATGATGTAAATATGTGTGCACTACATAACTTATTAATACAATTTATTTTTTATTTTATAGGTTATTGTATAGAGTTTTAACTGATGCCACTATTCAGTCCAACAAAAGTAAACTTATAATATTATGTAATAAACAAGATAAGCTGTTAGCCAAAGGGTCAGAAGTAATCAGAACGTTGCTTGAAAAAGAATTGTTAGTAATTGAAATAGTATTGTAATTATAATTTTAAAGTGTATACTTATTCTGTTTTAGAGATACATTGAGGTTAACTAAATCAAATCAATTGGAGACCATTGATGGAAAAAAAAACAAGGCAATATTAGGTAAAAAGAAGAAACATTTTGAATTTTCACATTGTCCGATGCATGTTGAGTTTGCTGAAGTAATTTCTACAGAAAATTCTGAATCTCAAGATGTAGTTTTAAATCCAGTTATTGACTGGTTGGATAAAATTAACTGAAGTTAAAACACATACTGTATTTGTATTATATATTTTTGCTATTAAACTTTAAATCCACGATTATAATTTATATCATTATTTTTCACAATGTCAATAATTTATATTTATTTGATTATTTTATTAATAAAACAAAATGAATACAGAGAAAAAACAAATGTCAAATGATTTCGCAATAAATGAAGATAATTGTAATAAAAAATTTTTGTTACATTTGAATAAAATCTCTTCTGATTGTTTGTAGTAACTTTTTCATTTTTTATATTTAAGTTTGTCCTTAATATTTTGTTCATATTTAGTGAAACTGTTAGTTTTTAAATGTGTGAAAATACAATTTAAATTTGTAATATTTTATTTTTTATACTTAATGATGAAAATATTTTGTATAAGTACAATATTTATTTAATTTTGTGTATATACTTGTAATTTTTGTAATTTATACTTTCTATTATAATTAAGCTATGTATATTATCATCTAAATTATTATTGAACTAAAATACATTACATCACTAATATTACTTTAATGTGTACACTGTACATAGATCATTCAAATTGCAATTTCCAAAACTAACCTTGTATCATATAAAAATAAAAATAATTTAAATACACAATTAATGTGATGTTCATATTTAATAAAATGTATTGATATACTTTTATAATTAAGTACTTATATTGAAATAATTTTGTAAGACACTTAGTAATTAACATTGAAAATTGACTATGATACATAGAGATTTAGAACAAAATTTTTCTTAGATTCCTGAACATCTCAATTTGTATAAAATCTATTCTAATTATCTAATTTACTTTATTCAATTATTAATATTTTTCAATTGTGTCTAGTATAACATTTTTTTTTTTTTGTTGTTCATAAAATACAAATGCTACATAAATTAAGTTTTTTTGTATAGAAATTGTAAAAATTTGATAAATATTATTTTTAAATTTGATAATTTATTAAATATTTTCATTTTACATTAAATAATTAGAATGAAGCTAGGAACATAATTCTCTCTCTTAGTCATAAAACGACTTTTTTTTTCAATGAAAAATAGTACATTGCAATTAAAAAAATTTAAACTTAATTTAAATGATTGTAAATTGATGAAAACCATTAGTATTTTTAGAAATGAACATAATTATGTTTAATAACATATTTCCTCCAAATGGCACAAAAAGGGATTATTGGTAGTTGTAATAATTTCAATAACTTAGAATTATACAATTAATAAGCATTCAATTGAAATATTTTCTGAAAAAAAAAATCAAATATCAATGGATATTTAAATGATATAAAGCTGACATTTTAAATAAAAATTATTCAGATTTAACCATATTAATAAAGTTGAACATACAAATTACAATATATGAAAGTACAAAAAAGATATAATTTATTATGAATGAATTTATGAATGAGTTGGATCTTTTTTCTATTTATACATCTAAAGCACTCAGTACTTAGAAATCCTGAAATTTTAACTAATTGGACCCAAGTATTAAGCAATATTTTAAGTGTCTCATTTTCACATAGTCACAAAAATAGGAAGAAAAAGAGTGAAACATAAGTATAAAAGTAAATACTACACAAATTATGATTTCTTTATGGATTTATTGAATTCTTTTATTATTTAAAACTAAAAAAAAACAAACAAAAAATTGAATCTTACCATAAAATTTGACAGATTACACACTATTTAAATTTACAATACAAATAAGTTTAATAAAATTGATGATTAACACAAGATACTTACAAATGCGTTGCAAATTATTAATTTAGTTAATATTTATTTTAACTGAAAATTTACTATATCACTTATTTGTTTGAATAAATTTGAATGTTGATATAATAGATTTAATACAGAATTTACTTTCAAAAGAATTAAACAATTAATAAAAAAAGAGTATACAGTCAAACATTACAATTTATTAAGTTGTTACATTAAAAGAATTGGGAGGGGATACTTACTAGTACTCTTAAACAAGAGACCTATTCATCAATGTCCTCATATTAATATTTGGATTTAAATTTTTCTTTATCCGTTTCTATCACATCAATATTTTAAACTAGAAGTCAAATTAATAATAAAATATTCAATATTAAAAAAATTAGAATAAAAAACATAAATCAATACAAACCCTTTTCGTAATAATGTCATGTCACTTTTAGAAAGAAATTTGAGCTTATAATTTTCTGCAGTAAGATCATATTTAATGTGCTTCATATATCTTTCTTTCATAGATTGCCAAGTACGAATTTTGCAAATCTTTAAAATAAGTATGAGCAATAATGGATGTAAATATATATTATATACTTAAATATAATTCAATCCATTAAATAACGGAAGATTGATAAATTCAATTTCTAACATTGATGGCTATAACTAATGAGATAACAGTAGTAAGCATAACATTTTAATTCAAAATTATATCACATATGCACAAGCACACGCACACGCACACACACACACACACACACACACACACACACACACACACACACACACACACACACACACACACACACACACACAACAAAAAGAGAAAGAAAACACTAAAACTAAAACATCATTTTGTACAAGAATACTTAAGAAAACAGTCACAATGAGAGCTGTTCACGCCATGAGCATAATTAGGTCTGTATGTTATTTACTACATGTGCTATTTACTTGTTAGACGGTCAGAGAATTGGAAACCAAAAAATATCTGTTGAGTATGTCAATCCTTTGTGAAGTATATACAGCAAACACTTAAGTATAAAATTTGTGAACTTACATTATCACGTTCCATATTTTGCCACATTTTGTTTCCAGTTATTTTGAGTGCGTAATTATTTTTGATAATATATTTCACAATTTCAATATCTTCATTATGAGAATAAGGAATTCTTGATCTTCAAACAAATGAAATAAAATAATTTTATTTTCAATTTGGATTAGTAAAATAAATGATTTTGTTTTACTTTCTTTTTGATAATGTTGAAGAAGATACCTCACAATTAAAATTTGGATTTGAATATGTACACTTATCACTATCTGAGCTAAAGTGAAAATAATTTTTATTCAATAATTTGAAAGTTAATTGATATATAAAATTATTCAAGAAACAAAATGTACATAAGTTGATTGATTAGAAAAACAAAAAAAAAAAAAACTAATAAATAATTAAGATTATGATTTATACATTAATACATAATATTATACTGTGATTAAGTCAATTGATTTGAACAACCAAAAAAATTTTCCCTTTTGATCTAAATATAAAACTTTAGAATAATTAGATATCTCATTTTTTTAGTTAATACCTAATAAAATTTTAATACTTAACATAACACCTTAAAATTAAAAAAAATCTTTTTCATATTCAGAATTTTTTTAAAAGAGCTTTACATTAGAATTTTAACAAAAATTATTATTTTTCATTATTTTCATGTAAATTACCAACATTTTTTTTCATTAAATACTTTATAAAATTTAAAATTATAAATACAGTAGAAATTTTTTTTTCATAATTAGACTTGACATATCTATTCCTATCAACGGTTTAAGTTTCATAAAGATTAATCTGATACATTATTTTTTACAAGTGCTAAAATTTGATTTTACGGCTCAAATGACTTATATGAAAAATGTCAGATTTAATTTTATTTGATACTAAAATTTGTAATTTTTGGCGATGAAAAATTTATACTGGCTTCTAAAAGTAGTTCTAGCTATATTTAAATTTTCAAATTAATCAATAAGAATGATTTTTTTTTTAATAAAAGTCAGAAGTATCCAAAATATGATAAAATGGAGCATTTCAACAAATATTATCACAACAAAATAGATTATTCTTATTATTTCAGCACTTTTTTTACTTTTAACTTGAAAATTGTACCAATTGCTTATCAAAACCTCGTATCTACATTAAATTTAATTGATAGTTAACTACTTAAGTTTTGCTAATGACTCAGAATTATTATTCGAAAACAATGATTTAGCATTGGTTTTATATTTAAAAAAATATCATACTACAGTACTACATATAACATTTTCCACTCGTTAGAACAGACTTATCAAAAGTTCTATACAACCAACACTATTATCCTGTCCGAGAACCAATGGGCCAAAGGATGAACTTTTATCATATTTACCTTACAAGCTTTTTTAATTTATAATCTTTTTAATATATGATTGTAGGTGTATCAAAGATAGATGAGTAAAAAACTGAATAAACCAGAATGTGTCTGCATAATAACAAATTGTTTGCCACGGCAATAATGAATGAGCCACATAAGTTAAATTGGTCTCACATAATCTGTTATGCAAAAATATCTGTGGACTTTATCGCAAATAATATCATGTAAAAATTAATTAATTGTGTACAAGATATTTTGTTAATAATAAGCAGCATTTCAAATTGCCCAATCAATGAAATAAAGTAGTGGCTAAGAATCAATATGTATAGGCTATAACATATATTGATAAAACATACTCTAAAACATAATATTTTTTCTCATTACTAGAGATGGTCAAATTCATTTTTTTTTCATTTTCATGATCTTCATCGTTTTGAACATGTATTAAGTCTGACCAAGATTTTGTTTGATGGATCCAACAATCAACAATATCTTGTTTAGTATAAGTTACTGGACATGAATTTTTAATTCTATAATATATAAAATAAACAAAAATGTATAATGTGTAATTTGATACTCAAAATGTCTCTAAATTATTTATTAGTAATTTTTTTTCATAAATAATAGTCATAATTACACGTATTCTGTTGGATCAGGAAAGTCTTTTAGGTCAAAACAATGTTCAATGTATTGTACATCAAAGGCTGGAATTATATTATGGAAATAAGTACTGTCATTTGGTTTTGCTAATACCATTGAGTGTTTATTTGGTTTGTCAAGTACATTTGCAAAATACCGCTGTTAAAAGAAAAATTATATATTTCATTTCATTAATAGGTTTATGGGAGACATAAGAATAACATTTAAAAAACTAGTTTCTTTAAACATTTGTAATAAGGAATCGTTTTAGATTTTCAATCACAAGTATAAACCAAATTATTAAAATTATAACTTATCAAAATATTTAAATTCGTAAGATTGACTGAAAGAATTCTGAATCATTACAAGACACACAATAGAAACTTCAAATAAATAAAATAATTATACTCACATTCAAAAGATTGAAATAAAATTTATCACTTGTATCCCAGTTGAGTACAAACGACAATGGATCTAAATTTAGGTTGAAAAAATAAAATATATTTTCCGGTAAGTCGAAATTTCTTGACATAAAATCCATTCTATCAAAAAATGTATTCAATACTTAAGTAAATTATAAAAAACATTTAAAAATTAAAATGGAAAACAATTTTACACTATTTTGCATATTATTTACTCTACAGGTCTAACAAATATTTTAATTTTAATATTTGTGGCGGATCACCAATATAGCCGGCTGATATCCTAAAATATCATCTATTAATTACTTTTATTACAGATCTATAATATAATGTAAATGTCAAGGGCCAGTCCCATTTAATATAATAAATAAATAAATAAATAAATATCCAGTAATAAAGTAAATTTAATTTACGTTCAGTTTATACTATGAATTATTAATATTTTTTCTTTAAGTATAAATGAAATATATTTAAAATATAAATGGAATACTCAATATTGTACTTACATGATTTTAATTAAAGGTGTACAAGTTGATTTTTGTAATGTTATTAGATTTAAATCTGAGGCATCATCATTGTCAAAGCTAAAACAAAAATAAACCAAAAGTAAAAAAATAAATTAAATAAATACAATTTATAAAATAAGGAAAAACAAAAAATACAAATTTAATTTAATTCTTAATGTTAAAGAATATTTCAAGGGTGCTCCTTAAATATGTCTAGTTAAAAATATTAATATAAATTACACTAGTTAACTTAGTGAGTTTAGGAATATCATGGTCTATAGTCATAGGCACAAATAGTCTTTGATATTTGGGAGGGCTGGAGCACAGGATAATTTTTTTAATATACTCTTACATACTACAGTACTGTAAACATTAGCTGGGGGAGGGGCTATATAAAGTCTTGGGAGGCTAAGTTCCTCTCTATTTGCTTCTATGACTATCGAAGTACTCTCTGAAACATTTCAGTATAAAGTAATTAAATGTATAGGTTTTTAAAGATTTTACTATGAGAAAAAACATTAGGTATATAAAATTTTGATGAAAATATGAAGAGGATATTTGATATTGATGAATATGTCTGTCTAATATTGTAGAAAAATGTTAAAGAAGTTTTAAGAAGCCAAATACAATAGTATTTATTCAACAACATAATTTTTAGTGACTAATGTGAATATTAATGGACCAACATAGGTTTTTAAATACCTGTGTTTAATAGGCATATGCAGTTTCTGAGAATAAAAAATATTGATGATTTAATGATATGTACCACAAAGACATCACATTTTTTTTTGTCATAGATGTAGTTTACATTTTTGTTTTTTACATAGACATTATATTATATACCTTATATCATAAGTATAAGGTCTATGGTTTTTATTCATTTGAAAAATATTTCAGATAAATGGGAATTATTATATTCTATGTCATAACACTCATAACTTGCCATATTTCATAAATTGTGAGTGAAAACAATCATATTTCATAATCTTTTTGTTTATTTTATAATAATTTAATGAAATCTACAGATAAATATAAGGTACAACTTTTTAATTTTGTTACATGTAAATGGTTAACTAGGAATATAGCTAGTGTAATTTAATGTGAGAGTACATCTTGATTTCTTTACTTGTTTATTAATACAATGGTTTTTTTTAAACATAATTTGCTATTCATCATTTTGTAAGACAATTATTTTTTCTTAGACTTTACAAACAATGTATAACACTGATTAATCGTAATAGGTAAACTCTTAAGCAAAAAATTACTTAAATATTTTTTACCAATATTTGAAATTTGTTCTTTATCTTTACCATACAACCATGCCCATGTTCACACTTGGTATTGAATTTTAGATGAAGCCAAACATTTTAAATGATAATTATGAACTATATTTATTCAAATATTTTTGTTACATTCTTTTCATTCCTTTTAAGTTAACTATATTCCAAATAAAATCATACGGAATGACCTGCACATACCATAACATCAATTCAGCTAATCACTATAACCTGTTACTGAGATGTTTTTAAGTAAAAATAATTTTATTTAATCCATTGAAGATATCAGATTTAGTACATATTAAGTGTTGGTTGTTTCTCAACTAGGAATACCTACACGGAAAGATGTACTTTATAACTTTTGATGACAATATACAAACAAATTATACACCCAGCCATGTCTTACGGTATTCAAATTTGGGGTTCCGCCAAAAATCAAATATTTCTATTTTACAATCCTTCCAATCAATTAACCTACGGATAATAACAGGAGCTCCATGGTATATCAGTAACAACACTCTACACAAAGATCTAAGAATTCCAACACTTCCTGATCTTGCATCTTGCTACTTTAAAAACTCCACAATGACACACAAAACCATCCTAATCCCCTAATATCTAATCTCCATAATCCTTCTAACCATAGAACGTCGATTAAAAAAACCCTTACGCCGATTTAAAAGAAACTGGGCTAGAGACCTTCTCTAACTCATGTAAGCACAATTTTACATTCATAATTTTATTTGTACATTTTTTTATTTGAAGTGATGTCAATGGACTCCTTCTTCTTGCATGATATTCATGATTGTATCATCATATTGCTTGAAAAATTTACTAATTGTATTAAGTATACATATTGTAATATTTTATTAATAAAAAATAAATAGCAATAGAAAAAAATAATTGATTTCTGTAGATGACTAACAGATGACTATTAACTAGTTTGTGTCCAGCCTTGATACAAGATGAGTATTGAGTGGTTTTTTTACAATTTGTAATTTTTTCTAATGCAAAATCATCTATCATAATTCAAATTATAGGTTCACAAAGTCCAATTTATGTCGCTAAATATTAGATATCCAAAGAGTAAAATACTTTTTCTGACAATGCATATTGAAAACATTTAAGAGCTTAAAAGTTATATTAAGATACCTACCAATACGATATAAATGACAATTAATTAATACTATCTGTAGTTAATAAAATAAAATTTATTTTACTGCATGTCAAAAATATTCGGCCTAAAAATCTATTTATTTTATGATCTAAAATTATTGGTACGCTGTTTTAATTTTTTAACATAACATTATAATTTGTCATAATCATTCATCAATAACAATTCAAAGCAAACCTGAAATAATCCTACAGACGAAACTCCATTTATCATCCTCGTGAACATCCAACTACGGGTTGTCTTAAATCC
Source organism: Therioaphis trifolii (assembly GCA_027580255.1). NCBI lineage: Eukaryota > Metazoa > Arthropoda > Insecta > Hemiptera > Aphididae > Therioaphis > Therioaphis trifolii. The sequence continues at coordinate 14,178,760 of CM050409.1, read as the reverse complement.
TAATAAACTAAGATAATCTATTACCACATGCAAACTAGATATTATTATAATTCTATTGAGAACGTAAATACTAAATAGAAATATGATTCACCAATTAAAATTTAACAAACCATTTTGATAATCAATAGCAGGCAAGAAAATAGTGATTATTGATTCATGAATTTATAAAGATTAACAGAATAACTATTAACTATTCAACGACTGAAATTCGGTTTACATTGGTTACAATTAAACATAAGCAAAAACTACCAAGTACCAAGTATAATCAAATACTATAGATGATTACCTATTCATTATCTAATATCTATAGTATTTGGTAAAATCATATGTGGCATGATTGCATGAACGCCATGAACTATTAAATTCCATTCTAAAATTAGGCACTGTTCTTTCCATAGATCATTACTTATGGAGAGAAAATCAGTGGGGCCGTTTATAAAAGAACAAAAAAATATTCATTTCAATACCTACTGATAGTTTTACCACAGATTACACGAACCAGTCATATATATTTTTATAGGTAACTTTTGGTTTTCCATTGAAAAAATTAGATTTTCCTTACAATTTTTAGGTTAGCTATAAATGTTGACAACGTTTTGGTGATGATTCTCAAACTACATCGTGTGGATTGAATAAAAAATAATGTGTTTTACTTCATCATGGGTACCCGTGGGTAAAATAGATAATTTTTCAAATTTAAGCTAAAGATTCAATGTTGGGTATTGCAACATACAAATGCAAGTAGATATATAAGTAGGTAGGTACTATTATGCTAAGTACTTATACATAATTGATGTTCTATTGGATCACATAAATACTAATTTTTTTTACAAAACAAAAGTCTAATACTATCTTAATATTGTATTATGTCTTCATTAACACAATAGGTAGTATTAAATTGTATAACGATAAACGAACTGATCCGATTCTTGATCACTCGTTGAACATAACATACGGTATCGTTGGTCTCTACTACTAAAAAACTATAGGTATGGTAGATAAAATTTTAATTTGTTTTCAATTATCTTCATTAATAAATCCGGATCTTCACTTCGATGGCGCCATACACAGTTATTATATGGTAATAATTAGCTCATAAAAAAAAGTTATCACTTTGTATTACTTTTACTGTAATTAATGCAACCCAATTTTTTCATTTTATGTTGGTTTTTATAATTAGAAAATAAATAATACAATTTTACATTACAAATTATTTGTTATTTATTATTGGGCACAACATACAATTTTAAATTTGAACATGCTTAATACTTAAATATTGTTCACGGATCATTGGTTGAAGACCCCTAATCTACTCCGTGTGTTGAACTATTCAACGAATTGAGATTATATTCAAATAAAATGTTTAATATTTTATAATAATTATATATTTATTATAAAACAAAATTTATCAGATTTTTATTTTATTTTGTTAAAAAAAAAAAAAACATTTATTTATATTCAGTTCCTTGTCAATAGATGCACTATTTTCTTCAACTGTATTATATGGCTGAATTTTCTAAGAATAAAAAATAAAAATGAAAACATTTTTTATTGAATTAGGTAAACAAAAAACTGATCCAAAATACTATCTATCGCATAACTTCATTACTTACCTTTATTACTAATTTGTCCATAAATGATTTTAAATAAATAAAACCTAATGAATGCACAAAGATTAAAGAATATTGAAACATACCAATCCTTAATCATGTTTCCATATTACTGTGTACGAAATCAAAATAACGATTACAAATTTTAATAATAATTTAATTTAAAAATAAGTAGAAAAAAGTTTAGTAGTAGAATATATCAAAACGTCGTCACCCAAGCGATGCTAAGTTATCTGACTTCGACTATTAAATATTATCATTGATATTTGATTATAGAATAGACAGGGCTCGAATTGGAAATATAATAGATGGAGTACCTACTAAAAAACTTAAAAAAAAAAATTAGCGTCCCACTCAACGATTGAAATCAATGCAAATTAAAAATATAAGAAGAGGTACGCTTACAAAAATAAAGATAAGAAGGGTAGCTCCGTTCGCGTGTTCCCCCTCAATTCGAGCACTGAGAATAGATCCTTATATATATAAAAAAACAGGCCTTTTTTATGTACCAGTTTTGTGACGACGCTATTTAACTTTTTTCCAATTTTTTTACTCGAAGTTGTTCCAAATACCTTCGTGAGTGTCATCACGTCGCCCGATTTTCAAAATTTTGATTTTAAAGGGTTGAAATCGGCAAAAATAAATGTTAACGTGTTACGTGTGCTATGCCCGCATATATGCGGGAGATCAAATATAAAATATAAAGAAAATACCGGTAAAATTGGTATCAGTTGGGATATTATATACACGTGCTCCTGAATTCAACGATGTTTCCAGATTTGTAATATCAACAATATCCAAAGAGATATTAAGTGTTGTATATTTCTAACCTCTTAGTGGTTCTTAAACCATTTATCCATGGAAATTATTATTAAATCCATGTATTTTAACGCGTTTAATTTTACTTTTACATTTTTATGTATCGTACCTAAAATTTGTTTACATTACTTATAGTTTTCCATGTAACAAAATCTATTTGGTAAAAAAACCATACACTATATTAAATTATGAATGTTACCGCTTTGCGCAAGTTTAGCAACTCATGGCCGACAAATACACCTTGAGCTGTAACTCAGTAAGTTTTGATTTAATTTTTTTTAAATTAACTATCTCATTTTCTACATGCACACATCTATCAGTTTAAGTTTAAAAAAATGTTTAAAAATCTGCAGCACAGAAAGGTTGTGAGCTATTTTAATGCTCAGCAGTGAAAAGGTTAAACGTGTTACGATCCATCAGACGCCGAACGCGCGCCGATTGTCGGTTCATCAGTGTACTGCGATTGTGTTCAGTGAACATTGCACGTTTGTGTTGTGTTTCCCTAAATTATTTAACTACAATTATTTATGAGTATTGTCATTTACTTTGCAACATTATGAGTACTGCCGTAGAAATACATAATTCGTATTTAAACGACGATGTTATTAATGCATTTTTAGACATCGTAAAATTACAAACATCATTTATTCCACAAAACGTATTGTTTTATCAAACATCACTTATGTAGCCGTTGAGAACGTGGACGGTTTTCAAATTTTATATAATGGTTCTATTGGAAACGCGTACACTTATACGCACTTAGTTTCATTACCTACGATAATACACACCAATAACCTAACCTAACCTAACCTAACCTAAGCCAATGCCCAATAGCATCATTTCCAATAGAACCATTATATAAAATTTGAAAACCATCCACGTTCTCAACGACTGAATACACAGTGGTGTTTGATAAAAAAATACGTTTTATGGAATAAATTATGTTTGTAAATTTACGATTTGGAAATAACTGTTTCTCACACGGACAATATGTACCTATGTGGCGTTTTCTAGAGTTGGAAGACCTGACCATTTGTACGTTTATGCACTACAAAATAAAACTCTAAATGAGGTATACCAAGAGGTTTTGACATAAACCGTATTAGAATTGAGCATCTACGTATCATTTGAAAATATTCATAAAAAAAAAGTTATATATAATTACAGGATCATTTTTTAATAAGTATAGAATTATTATCATTAGAATCAATAGAATCATTTGTAAATATTATTATTATTATTATTATTTTTGCTGTCTTTATGATTCACAACTACTATTTAGTATTTTATATCATAAAGTAAAATACATTTTTTTCTTTTAAACACAGCAATGTGTGTTGATTTAAGAATTTAATTTTGATACAACAAAAACTACACTCGGGCGAAGCCGGGTAATTCAGCTAGTTATTCTATAAACAATGATATTATATTTTTGTGTTCTTGTTACGTGAGTACTTACGTACAATGTCAACTAAAATAATTATAAACTATAATTTACTATCAAATAAATAAAAATAATTTTGTTTTGGTTCTAAGGGGGAGTTAATTCAGTGAAAGTCTCGGATACGGAAAATTTGACCAGTTTTACTCAATTTTTCTGTAGTTTTTTCGTAGTGGAAAAGTTATTGAGAATAAAGAAAAATAAACCCTCAAAATACTATCTATTATTGATCTATAAATAAAGTTCCTGGACAAACATTTTGGACAAAGATTACAGCTTCAAAAAGTTTTACCAGAAAAAAAAATCTTATTGTAAAACCTTTTAATTTTCGTAAAGGAAATTAAGTATTTTTCTCGATTTAATTGGGTTTTTATAATTTGTATATATTATTAAATAAATAGCTGATTCATACTAATATGATTGTAAACATCATTTAGTTATTAAGAAAATATATTGACTTGTTTATTTGTTAAGGGCCCTCACTATACACATCACCAAGGGCACTCCACATATCTAAATTCACCCGTGCAGTAGGTAGTCTCTCAGATTTATTATTATAATTATATGGGATACCTAACACTTAGCAGTAAGTACTAATTAAACGAATGAAGATGTTTCCGGTTCAATTGTGATTAAACTCGTGTTTCCTGTGAAGATAAACGAAATATTATGAGAAGTTTTAAAACTATCACAGATCAATGAAATATATTGGTGTGGTTCCATGATCCAGACTTGATTTTTCCAAGCGTTAGAAAAAACTACCTTAAAACTGAGAAAAAATAATAAAATATGCCATAAACTGAAGAATTTTCCACCAAATGTTTTAGTTATGTTATTCGAACTCTAAAAATTACATTTCTGGAAACTCTAAATTTATTGTAATGTCTGTGTAGAATTAAATTTCTTATTATGTCGCTCTCGGATCACATTAATGAAAACCATTCGTTGACAGATTTACATATACCTAGTAGCAGCACCTAATACATAATTTTTAGAATAAAGTATTTGAATGTTTGAATATGATGGTTGTGCCAGAACTGAATATTAGAACTGTTTACCAGTATCATGTGTGGTTAGGGAATTTGCCTCTATCAGGCTCATTGTGTAAAGGACTTGAGCGTTACATGTATCGAACTGTAGTCTGTAAGCTTTCGTGTTTTGAACATTATAGTTGTGCCCACTGGAAGGCGCCCGTGCAAAGTAGCGAATTCATGAGGAAGAACATCTGAATACAATATGTTCGAACGAAAACACTATGTACACACTGTGTCACTGTACAATATTTTTTCATTTCTTCATGCCATTTGAAAGTTTTAATGACGAAATTTGATATCCACCATCAGGATTTGAGGTTTTGATTGCATTATTTAAAAAAAAACCGATTAAATGATTAATAATATGTTTACTATATTTTATTCAATTTTTATAGTTTTTTTCTTTTAACACTTTCACAAAGAATAATTTCATATATTTTATAATAATACATACATACATATATGTATATATATATATTTATATATATATATATATATATATATATATATATATATATATATATATATATATATATATATATATATATATATATATATATATATATGTAAATATATATATAGACAATAAAAGAAACAAAATAAATAACTACCTATCTATTGTATACACACACTAGTACAATACACTGGATTATAAAATATTTTTATATGTATACATAATATATTATATTTATGTATTTATGTACGTATATTTATTTATAGATATAAATATATGCAAATAATTACAATACACAAAAAATGACATTATTTATCTAATAAAAGGAAAATTTCGCAACAAAATTTTTATTATTTCAACTGAATTTGTTGCCTTTGATCGATATTGATCATTTTTTTTTTACATAGTTTTATTTTTATACATATTATAACAATCTGTATAATTGATTGATCGTTTCAGTTTTACAGGAAAAGAAACGTGTATATATATATATATATATATATATATATATATATATATATATATATATACACATACAGTAATAGTTATCATAATAATAAACCAGACTTTTTGTTAAAATACATCAAAACATTTTATTTCGTATTCAAATATTATGATTTGATAATAATCATAATACTGTAGTTTTTATATTATATAAATAAAAAAAAAATTATCTACTTCAATATATTTATAATATGTATGTAGTATATAAAATATAGCACATACATAAATTAAACATAACAAAAACAAACACTTGTTGGGTAATGTGGCAAAAGAAAAAAAAACTACAACAACTGAGCCTATGCTTAGACTTGAAGAGGAAAGGGGTGGGGAGAAATAGTTAAAATTATTTTAATACATCTATCGATCTATAAATATGTACACTTATGAACTATTAAATTACATACAATGTATATTATATACTATTATAATGTTTTAAGAAAATTTTGTTTGTTTCGATTACACACTAATTACATCTTAAAAATAGGTTAAAAATATCGGATTGAACTAAATATTATGTACAAAATATGCAAAATGAAACATTAAAGTTAAAAAAAAAGTTGTTTACAAACACAATAAAATAATGATAATAATAATAATAATAATAATAATAAATAAAACAGAGATCATTATGGTCAACGACGACGTTAATATACGACTATAATATAATTTATGAACTAGTTTAATCTTTTCGCATTTAAAGAAAAAAACCACCAACGTTTGATAATATTATAAATTATTTTGTACTTACTAGTTTTTATTTAATTATGTCGATCACTGCGTGACTTTGAACGCACTGAGGTATCTATAAACGCCGTCGGGTCCGAACCATACCACAGTTAGTTCTCGAACTGTGCACCGCGACTATATTCGGGCGGGAGCAACACATTTATTATGAAAGTAAAGAACATCCATATAAACATCGAATTTATGAACTATACCTAAAGTGGTGCGTTCAGAGAATTTAATGTGCATTTACTTTAAATTTATTTAGAATAAATTATTTAGACTGTCATATACAAAATAATCGTACGTCAATGGACACGGTTGCTAATAAATATAGTTTGAAAGTTAATGCGTATAGAATTAATACAATTACTAGATTTATCAATCGCGATCGACCACCTCTGTTATATCGTATATATACGTGTATACACGCCACCAGGCAGTGGACCCTTCGAACGGTGGCGAGCGGGCGGACGGCCGGACTGTCTAGTCCTCGTCGTGGCTGTCGCCGCCAAACGTCGGCGAGTTGGCCGGCGAGTACATCATGTCCGGCGGCGACATGGACCCGTCGGGCGGATACCCGAAGCTAGTGCCGGCCACGTCGGGACCGGCGCCGGACGGGCCCGCGCCCTCGCCGCCGTACCACGGCTGCCGCATGTTGCGCCGTTGCTTCACGAGCGTCTTGTACTCGGAGATGCGCATCTTCTTGCCGTTGAAATAGCACGTGCGCTTCGGCCGCGGCCGGTACCGGTAGTCCGGGTGTTTCTCCATGTGCAGTTTGGACAGCCGCGACTGCTCCTCGTAGTACGGCTGTTTGTCCGCGTTCGTCATGGCCTTCCACCTGGCGCCTGTGGACCGTTCGTGTGGTTAGAGCGTGGTCAGTGTAAACGCGTGCGTGCAGAGTGTCGGTTAGAAATATTCACGGGCCGATTTGTTTACGCGACTGTAATTATTTGTTTTTTTTTCCCCCATTGATCTTTTCAGGAAATCGACTTAGTCCAAAAGTAACGTTCTAAAATGTTTTTCTAATATTCAGGAAGGGCTACCGAAAATCGAGTAAAAAGAGTAAAATGTCAAGACAATGTTAAAAAAACAAATTTAGAACTTCTGACGGAAATTAAAAACTTTAAACATTTCTCGTATTTTGAACGTTTTTGTTTAATAAATTAATTATTGGCATTAAGAAAATGAGAGATGTTAAGATGTACCTATAAAATTGATAACGGACATAGCTAGTCAGGTTAATCGAATTCACGTGTTATGCATTAATCACTCGAACTTTATACGCAAAATTTAAAACGATATCTGTTTTAAAAAGAAACTAAATTTTTTTCGTATCGATACTACTCTTTTTTTCTATTTCTAGATCTATTGCTAGACACGAAGGTGTGTATTCCGTATCCTACAATTAATTTTTTATACTCGTGTATTTGCCATGTGGCTTACATTTTAAATTATATACGGAAAGATGTGGGACAATTACAAGCGCCCCCCTCGTTTTATTACACGTATCGTTAAACAACTTACCTAATATTTTCGAAATGTTGGAGTTATGCATGTCAGGGCATGCTTTTAAGATCTTTCGCCTTTCGTCTTTGGCCCAAACCATGAAAGCGTTCATTGGTCTTTTAATATGCTCACCGTCCTTTTTTTGCTGACGTATCATGCGACCTACAGAATACAAACAGTATTAATATTAGATATATGTTACGATTGCTGTGCGCACGAAGAAGCACCGTATATATTTGTTTAACACTCACTTCTATCACTGGTGTCATCTGCTATTTTGAAATTTGCAGGATCGTTAGGTCCCCAAGCTGTAAAAGAGGAAAAAATAAAAATCCGAACTACTGATATCGGAGACAGAAGAAGTAAAAGGCATTTATTTGACTTACACAAATCCTGCATGTGCATTCCGTCTTCGGAATGATCATCTTTTAGAAGTTGCGGTGGATAGAGAAGTCCTGCAGGGTATGGCGACATTTTGTCACCGTCTTTTCCGGGAGATAAACTTCGTTTACCACCTAAAAAAAAAAAAAACACTGAGTTTAAAAATGATATCATTGATATTTGACTACGTAAATAATAGCGGACAAAAATAGCAATAATTTTTTATGACTGAGAACTTTGATCTTATTTATTCTTCTACACATTATTGTTTGTTCATGAGGTTTCTTTTCAATTAGATCGCGACCGATGAACGATTTTGATAACAAAAAGTCTCGAAGTCCGTTTTAAGTACATACTTTTTAAATTATTTCAATTTCACCGTTAATTTCTCTAATTTCGAACACGCATTTTACTATCATTAAAATATATTTTGACAAAAATCTATCTATGATTAAATCAAAAATATCATGATAACAACACTGGAAGTACATTCTTCGAATAATTGAGGCTAAAAAAAATTGTAATGGTTAAATTGCAGTATAAATAATACAATTATAACGATTTGGCATTTATCAATTGACCTTGACCGTGTTACTACAGTTGATGTATCAATAATATCAGTTTAAGTAACCCCAAAACGAACATCGACGTTTGACCCGAATGCGGCGCCAATAAGTTGTTAGGTGACACCATTTGACCCCTAAACATTGCAGTACAATGTGTGCGGATAAACAATGAAACACATAGGTACGCTCTTAATTTTTTTAAAAATTTAATATTACATTTTCACGGGAATATAACTTCGTGGGATACAGTTGTGTCTAATCAAAATCGAATACAACTATAAATTATGTTCTCATCAGTCTCGCTTTTAAATTATCAAACATCAGCAGGAGGTGCGCACCGCGATAACTACTGAGAAAATAATTACCTATTGAATTGAACCGGGCGCGAAGATATGTCGATTAAGTGAATAATAAGTTATTAACGGTTCATCGGACTTCGAATAAACCGATTTCCAAGGTTTGTATAATTTATGTGGTTCGGATTTTCGCGACCGCAATTTTCGATGATTCGAATATAATTTATAGCGTACATAAATTCTAATAGAAATAATATGTTATTATTTCAATGAAACGATGCCCGATCTACACGTATTCACTATATAGGTAGTAATAGACGACCGACGTATAGGCTACACCGAACATACACACACACACACAGTTATTATTTTAATTTTAAAATTCGTTTGATATTTCCCACTTTCATACAAGTTCCCACGGATCCGAGAGGTTGTGCGCACACACGCGCACAGTCTAAATTGCAACTAGATATGGCCGTGTGCTATAATATTCGTTTCCAATACAAAAATCTCGGAGAAGCGACTACACGAAAATCAAAACCTCTCAACAAACACATTTTTACGCGATGCGAACAACAGCGACGATAATAATGATATTATTTATTTGCCACGCCTGTACGTCGACGACCGAACTGCACTTACCGGAGGACGAGAGGAGCGTCGACGGGGGTGGCGGTATGCCGGCGTACGGCATGAACCCTCTGGGCACCGGTATGGGCGGCGGCAGGAGTTTCGGCGTGGCTGCGGCCGGCGGGCTGACCAGTCCCTGGCCCGAGCTGGACCGTCTGTTGGCCATACCCGGCGTGGTGGCCGGCGGCGACGACGACGACGGTGACGAGTTCCAGCCCGCGCCGCCCGAACTCCTCGGCGGGAACATGTTGTTTGCATGTTGCTGTTGGTGCTGCTGCTGCTGCTGCTGCTGGTGGTGGTGCTGTTGCTGCTGCTGCTGTTGCTGTTGTTGCTGATGGTGCTGCGCCATGGCCGTCGACTGGGGCGTCGGCGACTTTCGCTTAGTCAAATTAAGTGGCGTCTGTTGCCCCTGCTGTTGCCCCGAACGTTGGGGGGCCGACGACGCGGATGGCGGCCTGCCGTTGTTCGACCACGCTGCGGCCGTGGGCATGACCTGCGGGCAGAAGAGTCCGTTATGTCGATTCGATTCGATTTCGCACTCGTCGCGTGCGCGGACGGACGGTGGCTGGGGGAACGCCGGGAAACGTAGACCGAGCGTTTTTCAACACTTTTTTCGAAGCAAGAGAAAAAACAGTCTTGTGAAAACTACGTATACAGGTACATGAATACTACCAAGTAGGTTATATCAGGTTCATCGTACGCATTGATACCTACAAGAACAGCAACCATTGCCGTAATTGCAGATATTCGGAAAACGCCATTATTGTTATTTATTATATGAATTAGAAAGAACGTGTGTTCCCCGATATCGAATTCAGTGATTTTAGTTCGATGTTATAATTTCAGTAAATATTTAAAAGAACGAATTGTTCAGTTTGTTTACAATGTACGTTAATCTAATGAAATACATTTCATATGCACGTAAAAATAGGGACGATGGATTTTGTGAAACTATACAAAAAATTAAAGTCGTCGCACACTTACGTTGCAATTGGTCGATGCGGTTGTGGTGGTTGGCTGCTGGTGACCGGCCAGTGCTGACGCGTTTCGTAGTTGGTCCAACAAAGGGAAAAGAAATACAGCCGATTGAGGATTTTGCTGCAAGCTCGCGGTCAGTCGGTGATTGAACTGAAAATGTGAGAAAAAAATATTTTAATACATCGTCCCGTGTTTACAAGTTCACAGTGGTAATAATAATATAATAGTTATAGTAATGAGACTATCTGTAATGCTAAAAAGGGGCTTACTGGAATTAATACGAATTATTTGAGTCGTGTTTGATGACGACGACGACTGCAAATATAATATATACGACAACGACCACTTAAACACACCGCCGACTACTTGATTAATGATAACGTTTATAGATGAGTGGTCGACGCTAAGCAAAAATATATACTAATATTGTAGTGTAGAGTATACCGATATATACGAACGTGAGTGTATATATGATGCGCACACAATTCGGAGCCAAGTGTATATTAATTCTGCACACGACTGTCAAGGGACAGCAGTTTCTTTTTTTCGCGTCTCGTATACTCACTCCCCCGCTTGACAGTTTTATTGTTCTCAGACGGTTGATGATTTTTTTTTTCATTTTAATTATCCGAATAGTTTAAAATCTTTTTTCCCATCTCGTTCGCAACACTCTTCCGTTACCACATCACCATCCTCTTTCCACTAATATTCACGCATCCTGTCGACCTCTTCCACCCGCACACGCTGCACTACCCATATGTATAATCTATTCGCATTCTTCACACAAAACTACCTCTGAGGTGGGGTGAACCCACGCGCGCACCGAGTATCCACTATACATCCTGGCGCCGCATATGCAATTTTGTTTTATTATTAATACATCGTTGTATGTTCCGGTTTCCGGTATGATTAAAACACGTGTTTTTGAAATGATATTCTTAAGCCGATGAATCAATTGCAGTGCCTTATTTCCGGTTCTCGAAACATATTTTCGTTCGAATGGTAGAAGATTATAACAAATACGATAAATGCACAGATCAATAATAGTCATCATCGGTTAGCGGCGATTAAGATGGAAAAAACTCCAGCAAACGAGCACAGATGGAGTTTTCATTCAAATTCATAGTTCCGAGACAAACGCTTCAACCGGAAGTGACGGTAAACTGCTGAAAACAAATAGGACCACGACGACAAATATGCTCGAAAAAAAGACATGACAACTTATTAGTCATTTCCGGTTTTACATCAGTGCACTTGATATATAATTTTTAAAGTTCACTGCACACATTATATACATACGACTCATAGTGGATTGGAAGTGAATCGTTTGTTCGTTCATTCGAGTTCGTTGCTGTACACATACACACGCGCACGAGCGCTCACGCAAAAAACACAAACAGGGCATTTTAAAAAGATTATGGCCGAAAGACAAAGTGCGAAATCGTGGCAACGATCCAGTACTTAAAATATAATAATATACCGTCGTCGTATATGAGAGTGCATGGCAGTGGAGCTTAGCGGCGACATCGGAGGCAACCATCCAATTCTTTAGATTTATTATTATTTATTAGATTATTTAACGCCTATACGACAATCTCTCGTACACACACTGACACATATACATGACGGTAGCAATTCGACCGGATAATAGTGTGCTGTGTGCTCCTCGCGTGCTAGACAAAATGGAATGTAAATATATTAGAAAAAAAACATTAATTTTTGTATAAAAATCGGGTTTTTTCCAAATGAAAAAAAAAACATGAATCTTAACAAAATTCGCAGGAAGGGTGCAAAGTATTTTCGGTGGTGGTTGTATATATATATTTTTTTAGCGTCATATTTTCGTGTAAAGTGGGATCGGCAAAAGCACTTACGGTCGCGCGCTGCTACGTCACCTCTTCTGTTGACTTATTCATACAATGCTCGCTCCAAGGATAAAAAAGAAAATGCTTTTAAATTATTCTTTTTGTCGTTTTTTTTCTCCTAAGATGTGACCCGAAAAATTCTAAAGGCAAAAGATTTTTATGTTTATTATTATACATTTTGTGGGGACACGCAGTTCATTTATGAATATTGAACAAACCCGACCACCGCGACCGACGCCATCATCACGGTCTTTGAATTGCACGCCTGTGTTTACCGCAAACGCAGTCCTTTTCAATTTTTAATTCGCGAAACTTATCGATTGCGAGCTATGCGGACTTTTCGTGGTATTATTATCTTGCGAAATCTCTGGCCAGAGTTGTTTTCATACAAAACGAAATACTATCAGTGGTGAAAACAAAAAATAATATATTTGTCCGGAATAAATGCGAGACCTACAAATTGTTATTCTTGCACTCAGTAAACAATGATCATTACATGTATTCGGAATAAAAAGTTCAAAAAAATAAATTTGGCTTACAGCGTGCGGCGATAAACGAGAGACGCATCGGAGGCAATCGAAATAATTTCCAATCTGAATGAGAGGAAACACAGGAGATTTCAACACGGCGCGTGTATACACAAAAACCGCTGTCGATTGGTAATAGCGTGAGTCGCAGCGGGTTGTGTATATAAACATATAAATATGTGAGTGTATACGCGCACACGGACGTGGGTATATTTTATTGTTGACAATATACTTCAAAGTGGAACTGTGTGTGCGTGGTAGTAGCGGAGCAGCAGCCCTCGTAGGTCTGATATGTTATTATTATTTTCTTTTATCGAGTGGTATACCGAGTGCAAACAATGAGACAACGTTATAATTATTCACCATTATGTTTGGTTTAAGCGTTGCGCTCGTTTTTTCTTATCCGGTGCATCCCTCGCTAATTCCAGCCGCGGACGACGCAATGACGTGGTATTAACATTGTATTTGTTTTTTATTATATTGCACGTGTGCGTCGTACTATGATGATGCGGTGGAATAGTAGTGACATGGTAACACGGGGAAACGATAGCCGAGGATTAGGCAAATAGTTATTGTTGTACACGATGTATACGATTTCCCTTCCCGCGTCGACTGTTGTGCAAACTGTCCCATCAACAAAATCCTCTGAGGAACACGTGCCGACGATTTCCGAGATCGCACGCGACATTTACGATTTTATTTTTGCTATTATTGTATAATCATATATACATGGAAAAAGTGTACTCGAACTACATATACGGCACTGTGAAATCCCAATATAAATGTTGGATTGCGCATTCGATTTACTCGCTTACTATTATGTCATGTTCATCCGTATAAAACGCATGCTCGCCGCATTATAGTAAAAAGCAAACACCACTTCATGCAGCCGGTGTTTGATCGAAAGAACTTACGAGAATACCATGCTCCTATAAAATTGCAGATAGAATATGACGATTTAAGAATAATTTGGTCCTGACAACATCGTCAGTGTATGACTGTGAAACGTGACATTACAAAAAAAAAAAAAAAAAATGACTCATCATTTATACATTGTCAATTTGAAAGAAACTATTTTTGCCAATAGCACATTGTAAAGACTATGTATAAAACTTTGGTGCTGGAGTGCGGTTTCGAAATAGTTTTTGTTGTTGTGTATATTTAATGACATAATCACTATATCGTACAATATCTACAACGGTGTTAAAATAGTTGAAATTATAAATACTAATCTGGCACAGCAAACAAACAAGTTTAGTCCACTAATAGTTGCGTACGACATAAACACGCAAAATCCGCTAAATTTTTTGGAAAAAAAAATCGAATACTCTACGATCAAGTTGATTTTTCTTTACAAGCCATAAGATAATAAATGTAGAATATTTATACGTATTACGCATACACTCGCACGTATTATACACATATGTACATTTTTGATAATAACACAGCAACGGCTGACAATACGTGCACATTAAACATTGTGTGTGCTTAACCCTTGAGGGGGTTGTGGCGGTGGTGGTATCAAAGAGATAACGCTGCGGATAACACACGACGCAAACGGGCAAACAATGTAGCATTGTACATACATACACACGCACATGCAGTAGAATATCATATGATGACGACGGGCGAAGCGTATTCTCTTTAATAAACATCAGAGTAATAATAATACGTTCCCGCGGTTCGGTGTTATAGACATATACACACGCACATATACACAATACCATATACGTATAGTGTATAATCACACCGCTTTGTCGTCGTCTACCACCCCCCGAAAGATATAGGGTTGTCATCCAACCCCCCAGAAATCATTAGGTACATTACGTCGTTGTCCGGTGTTTTGTCCCCAGTTCTCTCAATACACACGGTTTTGTTTGTAGTAATTTTTTGGTTTTTTTTTTATTCTTTCGGTATAGGGTATGACCCCTACCCCCCGTCGATCATTAGCTTTCACTTGTCTCCACAATAAGCTAAATGGACTCTGGTCGATTTTTTTTCTTCGTATATGTACGTATATAAGGTGTATATACAATCGTGACGATTTGCACTGCAGAAGTAGGGTTGTGTGCGTTATCGCATCAAAAGTATACTAAAAAGCGTAATCGGATGTCATGAATAAAAACGGGGATGGCACAGAGTATAACAACAATGCGAATAGACCAATTACGAAATTAATGTTAACATTTGATGAAATCTAAAACCTCTGTTTAATGACATATTATGACAAACACGATTTTAATAACTATAATAATAGTAATGATATATTCGTAAACACGGAATACGACACACTTGAGAAAAAAACCGGGAGACTTCGTAGTTTATTGATAAGATTAATAATAAATAATATTTTTTTTACTCCACTGAACTCTTACGGAAGTCATAACTCCATCAGTAAGAATTGTATTGAAGGATTTTTGTGCATAGTTAAAACAAGTACTATTCTGCACCATTTAAACACGATAGAAAATGCAAATAAATGATTATTTGAAGAGTGGAATAATAATGACAAAACTCAAAATACAATACATGTATTCCGCGCATGGTATTAGCGTATTTCCAGTTGAGTTTGATTCTTGAAGTATTTGACGTGTTGTAAAAGATTATACATATAGTGAAATAAAATAATAAATAATTTGGCAAAACTACACAATACAATACAAATTGAGTATAATAATTAGAGTTATAGATATGTTTTAAAAATGAATTTTATGAACATTTTAAGGGTCATAAAATTGTTCAAAATCAAAATATGTATATAATTAAAATACGTTTTCGTATTTAGTTCGATAGTTTTTCTGTGTTTCGTTAGACAATTTTTTACTGTAAATTCATTTGTTGAAAATTCGATAGTGCATTAATAATAAGGAAATTACATTATTTGTGTCAAAATACAAGAGCACTATTTTCATAATTTACAAGAGAGAATCGAGAGAATATTTCGATTTGGAAAATACATGATAATAACGTAATTATTATAAGATTACTCAGGCATTTTACATAATATACGAGGAGTATAAATCCGACCTCATAAATACTACAGTAATTATTATATTTCAGTCACTGGATATAATGCAATCCACGTAGGCACAAATAAACGCACTTTGCCGATGTGGATGATGTGGGAAAAAAACAATCGATGACAGAGGTGGTAAACCACACACTAACACACACACACACACACACACACACACACACACACACACACACACACACACACACACACACACACACACACACACACACACACACACACACACACACACACACACACACACATATACTTACAATAAACAGTAGTACTTCGCTATTGGCGGAGAGGGACGATGTGGGTGGGCGGAGAGAAACTCCTTGAGTCGGGGGGGGGGGGAGAAAGAATACACGATAATAATAATAATCATAATTATAATAATAATCGCGTGTACACGAGGCCCACGGAGAGCGCGAGAACAAGTGGATAAGTCACAATGGCAAACACCGCCATCGTGGCAAGAACACTCGCACAAAGAGTTTTCACTTTAGAAATAATAATAATAAATCCGAATGAATAATAATAATAGTGTTTTGTGTAACTTCGACGGCGGTGGTGGAAGTGGTGGTGTGTGACGGCGGTGAAGTGTATACGACGGCCGTCCGATCGGCGAGAGTGTTGGCGGGGGTGTTTTACAAGTGTGTCGCGGTTTTTTAACAACGTGGTTATTTCAAAGAATTATTATTTTTAATGAGGCCTAACCTCCCTATAACCCCAGTCCATATAAACAACGGCCGTGCGGTTTTCAATATACAGAAATACACCTCTACACCTATACAAACACCTATACGTACCCCGCGTACGCTGCATCAACAACTACGCTTGCACTTATAATACTTGTCATAGCGATATGAAAATTAAAAAGAGAAATAATAATTACGCATGAAATTGAATTTATAAATCTTCGCAGAACAACAATGTGAGAGTACCGACATCGTCGATAACATCTGAATTGATATTTTAGCAGTGTAAGTAAGATGATGCAAGTGGAGATGCAAGCGCGCGCGCGTGTGCCAAGATAGAGTAAAATCGGTTCATTAGGTCGGACAAGACGCGCCAAAATAGTAACTGCGCGATTTCACTTTTCTAAATAAAGGTGTGTGTGTGTGTGTGTGTGTGTGTGTGTTGTGTGTGTGTGTGTGTGTGTGTGTGTGTGTGTGTGTGTGAGTGTTTGTGTGTGTGTGTGTGTGTGTGTGTGTGTGTGTGTGTGTGTGTGTGTGTGTGTGTGTGTGTGTGTGTGTGTGTGTGTGTGTGTGTGCGTGCGCGCGCGCGCGTGTGTTTGCGTATGTGGTGTCTTGAGTTCTTTCCGGTTAATTGATTAAAATCTTTGCCAAAATCCAGTATGAAATGTGTCCACTTCTCACTCGAATGTTTTAAATTGCTAATGACACTAGAAACCACGATTTGACAATGGCAAATTATACCTGACGATGCCTTCTCAAAAATAAAGCTCCCATATTCTCATCTTGTACGTCAACGACCGGGTGAAAAGTGGCGAATTGTTAATATATAATGATTACAAAAAGTGATGCAAGAAACATTCTATTCATTTTTATTATTTTTCAAACTTTATAATATTTTTAAATATGATAACGATGACCTAGTTGTTTAATGTGACATTATATTCCCTTGTCGGTAGTTGGCTCCACTTGACGTTGGTTACTTTTGTACAACCTACACGCTTTTATACATTTTAACTTTTAATAGTTTAAGCCGAACTTTATCGAATTCCACTATATATTTATACATGTATACATTAATGGAATTAAAAACAATGTAGTCTAAGTAAATATACATTTATAACGTTACTGTTAAGTAAACGGGGGTTAAAAGGACAGCGCATGAAAAATTCAAAAGACAATACATTAGACTTAGTAGGAGTTAAAGATTAATAATTCGTATTTTGGTAACGAAATCTCTTCCCGACCATCATCAGCACCGCAGTAGTAGGACGTACGCACAACGTAATCGTTATCGTCGGTTGCCGCCTCTCCTCGACAAAGGCGTAAATCGGTGAAAACCTTTTAATGGACCGAGCTAAGACCCAGGGCTTTGCGGTGGCGTTAAGAACCATAATACTGGTTATGTCCAGTTTCCATTTATTCTACGCGTACCAATATACTCAGAGTTTCGTAATCTTCTTTTTTGTCCCGCATGTGTTATCTTCTGTTTGTTGCTTCCATTTCCTTTACTGAATGTTCTTATAGTCTCACAAGCTTTTTACATTTATCATATGGTATGCCTCACCCATGTACTTTTATTGTATCCACAAAACAACGGAACATAATGTGAAGACGGATAAACTGAACACAACACACACACACACACACACACACACACACACACACACACACACACACACACACACACACACACACACACACACACACACACACACACACACACACACACACACACACACACACACACACACACGCACATACACACACAGCATTGGCCTTTTGTTTTCGACAGGAAACGCATTTTTTTTTCGTGACATATATTCTCTCCGAACGATTAGTATACGGTGGCGGTGATGTATTAAATCGTCACGATTCTCTCGACTTAACACATCATTTTTACGCATGCGCATTTACAAGACAAAGCTATTATTACACACACGCCGTGTTATAGTCGAGTAAAAACAACGGAAATTGTATCGCATCAGATGAATAACAACAGAAATTTTATTTCGGACGTTGCAAGACAAGATTCATTTTATTCTTAATAGTTTATTGGCCCAGCGCGTTTCATCATTGTTGAGCGACAAAAAAAAAAAAAATATTACGCGCGAATAGCCAACATGCCGCCGACGCCCGTCACATTCCACGGGGGGACGAACTCAAGTCGTTTTATAATTATAATTATTATTTCCTCCTCATATATAGCGTACATATTATAAAACGCGGGCGTAAGAACGTTTTAACAAATATCAAAAATAAACTCGGCCGACTGTTTCAGCCCGTCGACACACATACACACACCACACGCGCGAGGACGACTAGAGAGATAATATTTTTTAAATCGGTCTCCAGGTTAATTTATTACAATATTTATTCGTGTATGTGTGTGTGTGTGTGTGTGTGTGTGTGTGTGTGTGTGTGTATAGGTGCGTACAAAAAACAAAGACGGTCATTCAGAGAACGACGACGCCAAGAAAAAAAAACACGTCATTTAATGACGAAGAAGAACGTCTTCTATTATATTATGTGGGTAATGTATGGAACTGAAAATAAAGATTTCTTCCGTTATAAATTATTAAAAACCCGCGGTGGCGAGTGTGGGGTAAAAAATTATGAAAAAATATTACACAGCTCATGCGAAGGCAAAGGAGTCACGCGATTCACACGTCTGAAAAATATGAAATATGACAACTTTGGCTACTGCCATCATTTTTTTCCCTGCTTTTCTTCCTCCTCGTCCAACTATCGTCGTAAATACGGATTAACTGTACGCGCGTATGTTTAACGGCGACGACTCTTCCTAAACCGTGCATTACACGAATTAATGATCTCGTTAAAAAATACCCTCCGACCCGCACGTTGTTGTGCTCACGTAGGTAACTTACACAACTATTATTAAAACTTTTATTTTATATTTTTGAATTATTTTGTCAACTGTATATTTTTCTGTATGTTTTATATTTATTGTCCTTTGTGAAAAATAGTTGGGTAATACATAATACAGTACCTACACTGATTTTTTAGAATGATCACCCTATTTTTATCTTTTTATAATGGTTAAATTCAATTCATTATTATGGAAAATTTAAAATACAAACAAAATTACATATTCATAGTGAAAACGTTTTTCAAAGATGGTTTTTCGCGATTATCTGAAAAACCACGGAAATCCTGAGAATTGTCCGTGTGATGGTTGGTTTTTTTGGCGAGGGAAATGTGACGATGACGGCCGCTGCCAATATAAGCCGCTCATTTTTCGGGGGGTTAGAGAGATTCTCATTATATTCTTTGGCACTGGTTGCAGCGGTCCGCTGGGAATCCGTCGGCCCCGGACGACGAAAAGAGATTAACGCCATACCACTACTATACCGTACATACCACTTCTGTGTCCTTTTCGCCCTTTCACCATTGAACCGACACAAATGCACAACGACAGCAAAAATATTATCAGACGACAATATCATCCGACACGAGTAGTTCTCGCCAAATTGTTCAACTATATATACACACACGTACAGTATATATATGTACATATATACAGTATATATATTTATACATTGTATATATCGGTAATTATTGGGTTTCATTGCGAAAAAATCGTTTCTGTCGATTACACGAGTGTCACGCGTGCACGGGGTCGATGATGCGAGAAACATGCGACGGCGAATTTATCTCGATGATAACCAATACTATACGATAGCCGTGTAGGGTGGTTCAGCGGGAACCATAGTTCTCTGTCGGGTTAATATAGTGCAGGGTCGCACAGGACGCACGATCGTTATATGTTAAATATCGCAGAGCGCGCACGGTAATGTTGAGACGGCAGATCTGCAGCAGCGGCGGCGCGGTAGAGAGTGAGAATTTTGTATACAAAAACACATATTGCGAACAGATTGTGTTCCGGAGAAGAAAAAAACTGTCAAAAATAAATAAAACGTGACCGTGATTTATAGCGGTCACCGCGGGTGTCTAGCCGGTCAAATTGTTTTACAAGGTCTGTCGCGAAGGAAAAAAGAACCCTGACGGGGGTTCGGATTACGTCTGAAAACAAAAAGAAAAGGGTCGTTAAAACGGAAAGCAGACGGGACAAAAACGACTCGGCCGCTGATAACCTTTTACCGATCATTATTGCTGCTACGTGTACGGCGTGTCCGAATCACATCGTTTAACTCGTATCCGGGGCATGATTACAATAGACGAATCCTGGCCGCAGATGTGAGGATTCCGAGAACACATCACGGTTTCCGAAAAAACGTCTTTGCAGCAGTGCCGCCGCTACGTACACCGCGTTTCGTATATATATTATTTATACACGCGGCACCGTCCGCTCGATTAATACATATCACATCCGCTTTTGAAATGGGCATTAGATTGGAAAACTTAATAGAAACGGCCGGGCGTGACAAGAAACACGAATATTAGTATATATGTATAAATATACGGAAAACACGTCCTCGGGACGTTTCTGCTGCAGAGACACACGCTATACTACTATACGCCGGTCATTTTACGTGTATTACGCGTAAAATATTCCCGAGACGTTATATTATGTTATATGTGCGCTCAACGCTATGTGTGTGTGTGTGTGTGTGCGTTCGCAGCAACGTACACGTATAACTGTGCACGACGTTCACGCGACTGACATCTCTATATTATGAGCTTTCAACGTCGGTACGATCCGTGTAGACACGTACGTCGTCTTTTCCTCGGGAAATCGGATACGTGGGGGATACGGAATCGAATCTCGCCACCCCGTTCTCCCGCCGGCGCGTGAACAGGTGCGAGTCGTAATAAGTTTTTACGTTATACATAAAATATACGCATACACATCGGTCGGTGGCTGGCGGCGGCGGCGGCGCGGTGACGTGTTGACAGGGACGGGTTGTCAACGCGGTTTGTCGCCGCCGCTGCCGCGCCGCCAGTGAAACCGAACTACGTTTTCGTTGCGAGACGTTATTAACGCGGTGCGCTCGGGATATAGGAAAAAAAACACAAACGCCGTCGACACGTAATAATAAAACGCGTGCGCCATCGATTGACGTCTCACACCCGTCGAGCCGCGTGCGTTGTGCGAGTGTGCGTGCGTGCGTGTATCTGTTGTCGTGGTGCACAGTCGACGAAATTAATTGGCCATAATACACATAAGTCACATACACACTTGCGCGAGCGAGGAGAACGAGACGCATATTTCGAAAACACACCGGCGGCGTCACAGCATTAGTCGTCGGACATGTCATTATTATTATTATTTACATTAAAATTATTATTTGCTTCTTCTTAGGGATATTCATTCGACGCGACCGAACAACAATGCGACGAAATATTTATATTTCATTCAACGTTATATACATTGAGCTACATTACACTGAATACGAAGATTTATAATACGCAGATATGTTTGTAGACATTCTCGTACAGAAACAATACTCTCGTTGTCACGTGGGCGTTTTAACAATAGGTATGTATGTATAAACTGAAACGTTTAAATTATGTATAGCACACACACACACACACACACACACACACACACACACACACACACACACACACACACACACACACACACACACACACACACACACACACACACACACACACACACGCACGCACGCACGCACGCATATTAACAGGAATTAATTGGCATATAAATGCAAAAACTGTAATTTTTAATTTTCAATTCTGGTAAAAAATTGATGAAGCCAATAATTTAAACATGTTATATAAACAACAATATTAAAAAATGCAGATAATACTGCATAGGTACACATACAAATGAGTGTTAAAACGAATCAGGATTTTTCAAACTATTAAATTGGTGAGTTTTATGTATAAACATCAGTTTGTGACGATTATGGAAAGCACTGGTATTATTTCAATGAATTGAAATAAAAGAGTATTTACGGAAACAGATCTTAAATGTCTTCGTAAAAACAGCTCAAAAACTCTTAAAAATAATTCGCGTATAATAATTATTTTTTCATGCTAAGACTAGAACACATCAAATTGAAATATTTATACGAATTAAGTGAGGCATCAAAGTCCATTTGGTTAGTAAAAGTTGCTCGCAGGCAAAAGCCTACAGTAAAAGTATTCGTGCGAAGAGCGAGAGGAGATGATTTAGACATCAGTTACGATGAGTTGTAGTCAGAGAACGATGAGAGGAAAAAAGAGAAGTTCACCATAAACGGACTGGAAAAAAATAACTTGTAACTTCCGTCAAATAATGCGACAACGACGGGGCTGACGGATAAAAAAAAGACCTCTGTCAATTATGAAAAAATAACGAACCATGTAGCTAGAGAATATGCACGTGATTATTATTATTATTATTTTTTTTATCTAGTTTTATTTCTCGTGTACTTACGGGAATCCTATTAAAACGTTTATGCTCGTTTTGCTTAGTATAATTATACTATTTTGTTTATTAGATCGGAAGGAAAGGAGAAAACACGTACATTTTCTCTCGAGAAATAGTAACTACTAGTATACAGCAGAAATTTTGTGATTCAACGACATTCATACCTATACTGCATGTATATATAATGTACATACAAGTAATAATTCTTATTTGGGAACTTCAGGCTCGTATTTATATATGTATTTTTTTTTCGTAGGCCGTTCATTAGTGTTATAACTTATTATAGTTATTATGTACCTACGAGGAAATAATTTTTTTTTATTTGTAGTTTATTAGTCGTTTTGGAGATCATAGCGTATAGTAAACTATTGAGTTATTATTAATTATTAATTCTCGGAACAATTCATATATACACGCCGCCGACGATAAAACACACAATAATAAAAGGTCAGGTTACAGATAGATACTATCGTGGTCGGCCACGGGAAAATCCGAAAGATATATACAAATTTATTAAAAAGTTAATTATAATATTTAATATATATTAAACAATTTGAAATAAAAACTATCCCATCTTATAAGTTGGACCAAATTACACACGGTGTAAAAAATTTCATCAAAATCGGTCCAGTAGTTTCGGAGATTATTCCGGACAAACACTGTGACACGAGATTTTTACATATAAAGATATATTATAATATACGCATGGTGATATAGGATGTACGCATCATACACCATAGTATAAAGTTTATTAAGTCAAGATAATGAAGTATTTTACAGAAAAATTAATTATTTTATGATTTTATACCAAGACTGATAATATTAATTTTAATGCAGTTTCAGTGTAATCGTATTGGAAGCAGAGCATAACAAAATTTATGTAAATGTTTGAGAGACATTTAATACATTTATAGGGTTGCAGGGAGAGAGGATGAACGCAGTAAAACGAAGAGAAAAGCATAGATAATATCCTTTACCGCCTTTTATTTCCCGGAAAAAGGACTAACAAATAAAATACTGAGTTTTCCGTTAATTACGTACATTTTAACCGTTCCTTCCGAGAATTACAACTCACCGACTGACTACGCAGCATATACGATGTATTCTGTTCAAATACAATATAAAGTGTCCTTTGGAGACAAAAAATACTTCTACCAAAGGCATTGAATAATTTATTTTTTAATTATTCCCGTAACATAAACTCAAAGGATTCAGTTTCCGCTTATTTCAAGTAAATATAATATATAGTTGTTTAAACGGATATGTATATATATATAAATAATGTACATTTATTAATTGAAAACATCGTAAAAACAAATCGCACCACTAAAACACCAGTGGAAATAATCGAAAAATTAAAACGAGAATAAAAATGTGATTTTTATTAATAGGTACCTATTTAAATACATAATTATTTAAATCTGATCAGTAGAAATAATTTTAATTCAAAAGAAAATTGACAATACAAAAACGCAAACTACATTTAAACCGGGGATAATACATCTTATACTTGTTATAATTTTAATTTATAATATACCAACAGAGAGAATCCGCGATTTTATGATATTTTCACGGATATAACGTGTAACGATATACATGTATAATAATTACTCTTGATTTAAAAAAAAAAAAATACAAATGATGTGTGGTGTGAAGTTGACAAGTATTGACATTCAAAAAACGTAAATATATCATGACAGTGTTATTAAATCCATGACTGTGCATAGGTACACACTTCATCCCGCGTTATTGACGAGTGTAAGGAAAACTGGGTATTAAGGGGCGGTTTTCCACGCGGTCGGCATTTCCCGAACAGGCGTGACGAGGAAAAACAATAGTAGAGGAAAGAAAGGGAAAAAAGGTTTTTGGAGGGTCTGCCGGCACGCGATTGGCGCGACCGGCGAAGGGCTGCTATTGGCCGCCTCCGACAACAATACATTTTCACGTTGCCTTCGCCGTTGTGCCTTCGAGCGTGCTGCACACGCACACAGGTGGACAAACGATGTGCAAACAATGGCGATGATCTTCCTACCTACCTTACCTACCTGCCGCTGCAGTATAATACGGTGATAGAAAAAAAAAAATAGTCCCATTGTTGTTCCCCTTCTACTCCGCGTCAAATTCTATGGGCGATGGGTCGTTAAAATAAAAAAACGTACATCATACAATATAAACATACACATATATACTATGGGATGTAGAATTCAACAAAAAACACTGCACGAGTTCATGAATGTAAATAACCCGTGGAGTATTGAGAAAAATTAAGATATGAAACGTCTTAAAATGATGTCATTTATGGAGATTTTTATAGTAATGATCAGCAAGTAGTACTGCAGAGTTCAATTGAGTTAAACAATTTTTCACTATCGAAGCAAATTTAAATTCATATAACGTTTAATCAGTAGTCATATCATAGGTATAGGTAAATATGTGTAGTGTAATTATAGGCAGATTTTGGGTAAAATTATTAGAGGTGCCAGATTTTTGTTAATTTAAGTGTGCTGTAGTTTCTATATGTATAGTCATAACAACTAATAAATACGAGTAACAATATTTCCGTATGTATAATAAAATTGTTATATTTATTTTGAAGAAGGTTCTAAGCTAAATAGTATTATTACAATGTCTCGGCTATAAATTGAAATTTTTTGACTTCGCGCACAATTTTGAGTCATGTAAAATCTGATTGTTCCTTCGGGTCATTAAGACTCTAAATTTGGTTTGGCGCAACAAAAATATCATATCATATTTATAGCAATGAAATATTATTTGAAATTTCAAAAAAAAAAAAAAAAAAAATGCCAACTGCAAAACTAAATTACCATTTAATGTAAGTACATAACATT